>VXAA01000894.1:137038-221708 GCA_013399115.1 Anseranas semipalmata
GGTATTTATTTATTTATTTATTTATTTTCAGAGTGACACTAACTGCAGCATATTGGGATTCATTTTGCAAAGACTTGATCACTTGTAGTTTGTCTCTGATATTACCTTAAGGTCTTTTTAGTTACATTTTTGTCAAACCAAAGGATTGGCTAAAAAGATGTGTGTACCACAATTGCTTTTAAGCAGATGAATTCTGCTGCTGTAACAAATGTATTACAGACTGTGATTAGATCTATAGGAATGAATCCTCCCTGTCTAATTTCCTCCTTTTAATAACAACATAAACTGGGAGACGATAGAAAAAAAAGGACTCAATGTAGTATTAACAAACCCTGCAATTTTGTCATAATACTAAATTGCAGCTCCAATATATTAAATTTTTCAATTATTTGTTATGGTGCAAAAATCTACAGTGCCGTCTCCTGAAAAGCAGGTGTTGCTCATTTAAAAAAAAAAAAAAGACTTCATGATGCAGCTCTTCTAGTGAACCAGAGTATGTTAATGGCAACACTCAGATCCAGATTTTCTTAACATCAAGATTAGAACCCATTAGATCTCAAGGAAGATTAATTGTGATTTTCTATTTTTATAAAGTTTTTTGGTGTTGTTGTTTGTTTGTTAGCTTGTGTTTAATGCGAAGGAAAAGATGAAAAAAATCAGGTGTTCTCTGTAAACAAGCTTGTACTGTATGCAACTGTTTTTCAGAAATCAAAAGGAAGTATAGAACATGGGATGATTTATTTGTTCAAGATTTCCACATTTATCTCTAACTCTGAAATTTTGCTTCTGGCTTTTTTCTCAAGGCCATGTTACTAGACTTGCTGTGGTGATATCTGCTGATCCTTTTACTTCAGTCTGTATCTTTACTTCAGTGATCATTACTGTTTGCGTTTGGAGTAAAATCCTGGTTGTTCTAGCTATCTGGTTCCAGAGCTGGTCTCTTACAAATACCAAAGTGAAGTCTGGCAGGGCATCACTGTGAATTGAGTTCAAAATCACAAAAATTATGTCTGTCATTTTTTGTATTTGTTACATATGTTGCTGTATGAGTAATTGTATATAATTGAGTAGTGTAGAGTAGTGTCTTAACCAAATTTCTTCATTAATTCCCTGTATTAACTATGTGAGAATTCTTATTAGAAGTGTGAAAAAATAATTATATTAACTTCACAATAAAAAGCAATACAAACAGAAGTAGAAGCGTATAAATCATTACATCATCAACATACCTTTCCAGTTAAGAAACATAAAACATAGATCTTTCCCCCAGGAACACCACACCCAAAAGCTGGGTTACAAGGTGATTACTAGAAGACAGAGAATAAGCATCCCCATGTACTTTATACTCTACTGTACAGAGAGTTTAGAGCAATTTAGGAGGTTGCTGATGACTTCTGTAATAAGAAATTAATGACACTTTTCTTTCAGAATCCCTAATGTGTTAAGCTCTGTTTCAGTTCAACTGAGTTTTAATAGTTTATAAACCACTCATATTGTTTTTTCACTGTCAATTCTTGAGAAAATCTGATAGACTGCCAAAATGATATCACATTACTATTCCAAGGCAACGACCACATCGCACCTGCAGCACTAATCTGTACTTTACTGGGAAGTGCTGGCATATACCAAAAGATTGTACTGGCATCAGGTTACCGGGCTGGGCTTCCTTTCCCCATTGCCATATAAGAGTTAACATACTAGTACAAGGCTCAACAATCTTATTTCTGCTTTCTTTGGGTTCTCAGATTAAACAGTTACGGTACACTGCAGCTATCAACATGTGACACAAAGATCCATCCCATTCCATCCAGGACAAAGTCTCCTGCTGCTGGATGGTGCAATAAGTCATGCTGGTTAAAGGGTAGAGTTTTCTGCTGAAATTTAAAGTTTCAAACTCTAATAAAAAATGCAAGTAAAATATTAAGTGCTTCACATAGATTTTTTTTTTTTAATGGAGAAATAATGTACCAAACCACAGTATTCTGAGAAAATGAAGTACTAAAAAATTATGGAGGGCTGGTCTGAGTTTTAAAACAAGCTTTATTTTTCTGTTTGTGATTACGATATGTGAAATCATACTTAGAAATTGATTGTAACTTGTTTTGTCTGCTGATCCTGCATAAGGGGCATTTTGAGAAAAAATGTAACCCTGACAGTTTCTAACTTTCAATTTGCAACCTGGAATTTAATATTTTTGTTCCAAAATTACTTAATCTGCTTTGAGAAAGTCAGCCTAAACACTGTGTATTTCTAAATGAACTGGGTCAGTCCCATTAACTTCTTCAGGTTGCTGCTTTGGAAAAAATTCAGCTGGGCTTATTGGGTTGCAGGAAGTCCTTCTAGGCTCACCTCTTTTCCCTTTTCCTTGGAATTCTCTCAGAAAACCATATTTTGCACCTTCAAGACCAAAACAACAACAAAAAAGACCCTTCCAAATAACTATTTTGTCAAAGAAATCCTGTACACCCAAGGAAAGTTCACTTTCTCACTTGCAAAGCAGAAGGTGGTTGTGGCTCTCTGTGGATCTAAAGATTTTTTGTTCCACTTACCAATATTACTCTATGTAGTGGCAGTAAAATCCACAGGAAAAGATTTTTATCTTCCTTTAGGCAGACCTCTTTTGCTCTATTACTATCAACCATACCAAAACACACTTAGTAAAAGGCAATTAAAGATGCACAGTATAGTGATGAATATGCTTGATTTCTGTATTCAGTAATTCCTCTTCGAAAGGAGTGATCGCCTCACTCACTGGTGTCATTACAGTAGCAGTTGTCATTCATATCATTCTTACAGCCTATATAATTAAATTCAACATTAGTTCCTAAGGTTTCTCCTACAGTGTGGTATGATTCAGACAGATGTCTTCCATGACCTTTGTTTTCTATTTGCTAGTTGTAAGATTCATTGGGTTATGTTTTCTATTTTGTTTGTTGTCATATTGAAGAGTCGTATTGGTGGAATCCAGACCTCCCAAAACAACTTCTGCCAGCTGTTTTCCACACATGAGGTATGATACCCAAGGAAGTCTGTGACACACCTGGAGAATGTTAGTAAGAAGACGTCTTTTTCCTAATTCCACTGGTAACCTTTAACCAGACTCTTCATTCTTGGTTCTATCACATCACATTTTATATCTTGTTAAAGATTTGGTGAAGTCTGGACTCTTCTACAGATACACCTTGTTTACATTTTAAGTGGATTTCTGAAAAACAAAACAAAACAAGACAAAAACAAAACAAAACTGCTGTCTTAGGGAGGAATGGTAGTTGCTATTCATTTCTTCATTTTCTCCAGTGGAAATGGTTCGTTCAAAAGTGGCTAGGGTGAAAACTGCTGATTTTTCTTTATCTTCATGACATTGTATCCTTTTCAGCATAAGTGTGCAAAGCAGTTTCTTTGTGGCTGGCAGTATAATGATCCCATACACTTTTAACAGTCTTCTCTATTTTATACATCTACAAAGTTTGTTGTTGTTGTTGTTTTTTCTGGTCCTTCTCCCCTGCTCAGTTGAACCATTACAGCAAAATTTCTTCCTTTTTTCCCCCCCTTATATTTGAGGAAACCTGCAGTTAATTTTTTTCTAGACTGCTGTCTTATGAATCTCTATAACATCTGTTTTGAGTTCCCCAATGATCATTTCTACATCAATAATATCAAGTTCCTCCATCTTGTCAGCTATATCAAAGTTGCCTATTGTTCCAGTGGGAAACCTCTTTGATATATACTGCTTGACACATCTTTTCATTTGCTTATAAGAAACTATCAGAATATTTCCATGTCTGTCTTTTATTGGCCCTGAGGAGCTCCAACTAAAATCATTTATAGCCCTTTTTGTGATTGACATCTCTTTTGTACATATTTTTAATGTCTTCCACTTTCACTGCCTAGATTTATAGATAGCATAAGCATAGGTATATACTTATTTGCCTTGTTTAATAGCCATTTTAGGTGTTTACTAAGACATACTTGTATTTCTACTTTTTGCTACCTCTTCTCATGTCTTGATATTTCTCTTAACCAATATCTCTGAAGAGATTCAGCTTTAATTATTTTCCTTTGATGATGATGTCCCATATGGCTTCATCAGTCTGTTCTTCTTGCTGTTCTAGCTAAACCCTAATATGCTCTTACCTGACAGGCACAGGGACTGTTGAGCTTCTCCGAGCTTTTTAGCAACATCATTTTTTTTTATATCAACCTCTATATTATACGTAAAATGCCATTTTTACTGGAGAAAGGTTGTTAAGTCTGGAACATATGATGTTTCTGATTATTTTCTTTGCTAATTATTTCTTTGCTTTCATTGGTGTCATTGCTGCTTACTGCTCACACCTGCTCTACTTCTTTCATTCCTCCTGAAAGAAGGAATAAAACTTGGTCCCTCTGCTTCTCTGTTATACCATCTGGTGATACCAAAACTATTTTATAAATCTTTATGTGGAGCTATACATTTATATCACATGATCTTGCTATTGAAGATCCATAAACCGTTTCCCACCATCTTCATGTGAACCATTTCTGGATGTGCTGCTGCTGCAGGATCTGCAACAGTCTGTCTCTGTGTGTGCATTCATTTCACACAGGCCAAGGAGCATGTCACACTCACTTTAAAAAGTCCACTAGGATGTCGTATTTTTCTTTTTCCTCATGCTATACATTTGTTTGGGCCATAGTAATGCATGCCTGTCACCTTCACACACATTGTCTGGAATTTCATGAACAAGGCTCTCTCCATAACTCATTCTCAGATAACTGCTTCTTCACCAAGATCAGGACAGCTCTGTTCTTCCTACTGGATAGATTGTCCTTTCTTCAGCCAGACACAGTCTGCTCCTGACCATCTGAACTCAATTTTTCAGTTTTCCTATAAATTCTGCTGATTATTTTTGTCCTGTAGAGTCAAATGTATCTTCCATAATTCCATACATAATAAAAAGGGACCTGTAAGCAGAATATTTTTCAAAATATGGGCTGCTTTCCCAGGCATGTTTTGACTCTTATCTGTCAAGCACACCAATTGTATGCTACCTGTGGCTCTAAAGATCTGAGATGTAAATGGAGCAGATTTCTCCTCTGACCTTAGGTTTCATAGTGATTTCAGGTTAGGTACTAGAAGGAGAGAAGTGACTCGGTGCATACTTTTTGGGTTCATTGTTAACTTGTGATTACCAGCTGAAAGTTCGTTACATGTTCTTTACCTTCACTGAGGGGGTGGTCACACAGTGGAACAGGCTCCCCAGGGACGTAGTCACAGCAACAAACCTATCGGAGTTTAAGAAGCGTTTGGACTGTGCTCTTAGTCATATGGTCTGAATTTTTGGGCAGACCTGTGTAGTGCCAGGAGTTGGACTCGATGATCTTTACAGGTCCCTTCCAACTTGGGATATTATTCTATGATTCTATGATTCTGCTTCTCAGCTGCACAGCTAAAGTTTTTCAACACAGAGAGAAAAGCAAATTTCTGAATGAAGTTTCAGGCATTCTGCTACATTTTTCAAAGCTTTCTGGACTGATGAGTGCTCCACAAATAACAAGGCGCTGTTTGAATATGCATAAGCAATAATATGGCCTTTGTAATTCTGAAGTCAGCACTTTCAGAATATGTACACTGTTGAGCAGAGTTATTTGATTTTAACTTTACTGTTTGATCTAGTCTTCACTGAGGTCTGCTGTAAGAATGACTGTTTGCAACCAAAGGGCCAATTAGATAATTTTGTTAGAATTGTCTGAGGTAAAGTATGTAAACCTGCCATTTAGTTAGCTAATCAAAAATCTTTTAGTGAAGTGTGGTATAAAAATATTTTCAGGAATCCTAGTAAATATCCCAGTGAGTTCTTGCCTTGCACATAAAAGTGGCCTTGACATTTCAGGCAGGAGTAGGATTTGTAAGTGCCAGAACTATGTTACCATAATGGCCTGCAATAATAATTTCACCAGGTATAGGTAAGTGGTGAAGTGACAAAAAATTAATGGAAAGTGGTATAGGTTACTGGAGATTAGCAAAAAAAATTGTGAAAAATTCTGGAATGCCTCAGAAAAGTAGAATTTATTATACAAAAATGTCTAAGTGCAGTGTAAGAACGTATTTTAATATGTGGCCACATCTTGTATGCAGATCCTTCATCCTCTCTTATCTATTTGCAGTTTCTTCTGGGTTTTCAATTACTTTTAACCTTTTAAGAAAAACATCAAGTCATTATGGACAGCACAATTAAGAAGTGTACTTACTGTGCAGTAGTGATCAGAAAAGTTAATAAGATGTTAGGCTGCATTAGGAATGAGACAGAGAATAAATAGGAAAAGATAACATATTCTTTTATGTATGCTGATATTCCAAACTCACCTTGAATACTGAATTCAATTTACATTATATTATCTCAAAAAGGGGGGGAGGGGGGTAAAAAATTGTAACTGCCCCAGAAAAGGAATTCGTTAAAGCTATGAATGAATGAGGTAATCACAGAAGGGAGCAAAATTTCCAGGGCTGTTTAAAATGGAATGATGTTGAAGAAGCAGTGGAAATATAGGTAGAAGAGTGGAACTGTATGGAGAAAACTTTATTCAAGAAAGACTTAATCAATAATCCTGTTCATACCTTCTTATAATAATAGAACAAAGGAGCTGTGTAATTGCTTTCTGTGATTAGGCAGTAGCTTCATAATGTTCATAAGTAATCCTTTCCCTTTTTGTAAAGAGAAATTAACTTGTGGAACGCAATGATGCAAGAAATTGAGCAAATAGCTTAGTGTGATTCAAGAATGGATTGCAGCGCCAAGAAAAGAGGCTATGCAATCACACAGAATAAAATAAAAAACCAGAAGTCATCAATCCTAATGCTTCTAACCATAAGCTATTCCTGTACCAGCATTGTTGCTGTTTCATTATTACTACAGTTGTGCTTTAAAGAGACAGTATCCTTACAACATTGGTAAAACCAGAACAGTAGATTAAAAGCTACCTCTTGAAATAGTATCCTGAGCTGTGACCATCAGTCTATTCCCACATGTCATCTCCCAGATTCCTACCGGTGGAGAACACTAACCCAAAACTACCATGGTCTCCCCAGATATGCTTATGCTCAAATGCTCTCTTTGCCTATCTTCTCATGCTCCCGTGGGGAAAATTGTATTTGGGAGTATCCACTCATCCTACTGTAGTTGCTATGTAGTATTGTTTTATTGGTTGCATATAGGGGTGGTAGTGTAAGACTTTTAATAATTTCCACAGTGCCATAACACACTGCATGTTTTTTTTGCCAGGCAAATGGAAGTTCAGATGTCACCTCCCTGTCTGCCTGTGTAGGTCTCTTTGGTGGAAGCTGGTCCCATCAGGTGTCCAAAGAGCTCCATCACCTGCACTTTCCCTCCCGAAGTACAGAGGCCGTGAAGGTTCCTGTTTCTCAGCCAAGATGCACATAAGAAAGGGTCCTTGCACAGTTGCATTAACATCAGGGACAAAGTATTCATTTGATAAGTGTGCCCACAATATGAATGAGTGTATGTAGGAGGAGATTTGTAATGCAGACTTGAATGCAGAGCATGTAATTCAGGGGCTATTGGTTGCCATGGAGTTCAGCTGAAGTAGAAAGTGTAGGCAAAAAAAAACTCATAATGCTTGTATATAGAAGAACCTCAGGCAGAAATGTAACATGGTGAATATTTTTATATCTTTAAGAAGCCTCAGAGAGGCAATTTTTGGACAATAAAAGAATAAACTGATTCAGTTTCTTTCTTCAGGCTGGTCCATTTCCCCTTCACTGGCAATGGCAGAGGCGTCCAGCTCACTCCAAAGAGGAATTCAAAACCAGCCAGATATCTATGGGTGCCTGGCCTCCATTCAGTTATAAGCTAAACAGTGAATCTCTACTGCTGTTAAACACAGCTCAGATCTCATCTTAGTCTACTTCATTCTTTGCACCCAGTGCATTGTTGGACTAAGCGCTTCCAAAGGGAAAAAAAAATCACTACACTTATCTATCCAGCCTGTTATCCTGGATGTAAAGTTACTTGGGAATTTTATTTATAGGCTCACACAGATGCTGTGGGGTAAAGCTTGCTATCTTTTCATTACAGAACAGGAGAGAAGCCTGTCTGAAGCTGACATACTGGAACACCCTTACATAACTACAATGGATGTGACAGAAGAATAATTTAGAGCACTGACATTAATTCACTGCAACTTTTGTTTTACTTACTAGTAATTTTATGTTCATATATTCTGTTTCTATAAAGAAATAAAAAACGCATAACTTAACTTTGGCATGACAAAGAAAGGGTTTGTGCCCTACAAAATAAGAAAAAAATCTCATATTGTTGTGTAAGAATTCCTCCAGTTTGTGTGCTGGTGAGTTATTCACATTTTTGCAGATAATGACTGCAAATAGCTTTGAATTGTTCTACAAAGAAAGTTACAAGCGGCCAGTCAAAATATTTGTTGTGAACATTTGCTGTGAATGTAACCCATTTGCTCTGTGAATTTTAGACAAGTCTTGCTAATTTCTGTGCACATATAAGTTATTCAGATCTCAGAAGAGACAAACAAGCACTCTTCAGCACATGAGTCAGCTGTGAGCTCCTCTGCTCTGCTGTTCATCTTCTCTGGTATAAGATTAGTCAAGTGAGTCATCACATTTATTCATGATTCTTCCTTTTGTAGTTATTCTTCCTAGTTATTCTCCAGCCAGGGGCTGCCCCAAGTCCTCTACAGTTCATACACAGGGCCTTTCCTCACCAAAAGGCCATCACATGTAAAGATCAGGTCCTGCAGTGGTTGGATTGACTGCCATCTCCCTCCACTGCCAGAGATGTAGAGTGTTCGTGATCTGCAGAGTTTGAATCAAGACATGATCCCCCAGGGAATGGCCTGTATGTCTGTAATTTACAGTGTTTTTCTCAGTTAAGTTTTAAAATTCTTAAATACATATGGCAAAACAACAACAACAACAACAACAACAAACAAACAAAAGACACATTTTCTAAGAACATGTTTTTGGAAGTGGAGGCTTTATTGTCAATACTTTATGAGCAAAAAAGAGAACTTAATCTGCTGAAGTAAATGCCTTTGTATGATTTATGAACCAATGCATAAATTGGCTTCAGAAAACAATATTGACTGGATTCCAAGGGCTTTTCCATGAATACCATATCCTAGCTGTGTGTGGGAACAGTTCAAAATATTCCTTCCTGGGTTCTCCCTCCTCCACCAGCATTGATCTATGGTATTGTTCATGTTTCCCTTTCTAAACACTTCCTTAGATCTTCTTCAGCTCTGATTAGCTCAGATAATCTGGGGTAACCTGAACATGTTTTTCTGGTTCTTCTTCTTTCCAGTTCCTCTTCTGCATTTTACTCCCAGTAGGAATACTCCAAACGGGATAGTGCCAGCTTCCCCTGCAACTAGAAGCTAGGCATATGTTTCTGCTTTCCTTTGGTGATTTATTGCATGGGGAGGGAACAAAGCAAGATGTGATCTCTCACGTGATTTTTATCTATGTCATTTCTGAAGCACGCTAAATGTTATTCTGTCTCAGCCATTGCTTTTTTGTAAGTTATCCTATACTGTCTTCTCCTCTTCCATGTTCAAACAGACATGAAACCAGTTTTGTATTACTTCGTCTTTTGTTAGCTTATGTTAACCATGATGGTGTAGCAAGTTCACTTCTTTGTTACATTTAAAAGGTGATAAATTCATTGATTTGGTCTCCCAAGCCAGCCTGTAACAAGTATAGAAATCCCTTTAATCTACATTTGCATTTAACTAAGCCACCTTTTAAGTATTTTGAGTTAAGTATTACAAGAGAGAGGCTCATACTGCATACTCACTTAGGGGCATCGAGCTGAGTTTTCTGCAACTGCCAAAATGACGACACTGGTCCAAACTTTGTCAGCTTACAGTCTTGTGGGACAGTCAGGATTTTTAGTGACAGTTTGTTTTGCTTAGTACCAGGCAATCTTAATGGCTTCAGCTGCCAATACTTCTGTACGTTTATACTTTTAACCATGTATATAACCCAATTAACTTAACTAGCATGCTTAAAACAACCTGTGCGGAACTGTTTAGAGAAAGTAATGTCAAAAACCTTTACTAACGCTGTCTTCTCAGAAATTTCTTGCAGTGTGTCTTATTTGACTTCTTATTTCCCAACAATCCCTCACCTTTATTTTCCAGGTATTTTCCACTTCAAAATGGCTGGTGGCAGAGACATGCAAATAGATCATTTAATTTCCCTGCAATGTCTTTATCCCCTTTAATTGTTCCCATTGCACCCTGGTACTCCACTGAGCCTTTTGATTCTCTCACAGCCTGCTTACGCCTCTTATAATTAAGTAATTTCTTCTTATTTATTTTCATGTTATGCCTTTGGCTAATCTCTCCACCAAATCCCTCAGCTAAGTCATTCTCATTTTTGTTTTACATTATTGTGCCTTACCACTAGCTTCTGTTGGGCTAACTTCCCATTTTCCTAAGGATATTTGAAGAGCCTCTTTTGTGGTACCTTCCTATTCAGCTAAGGAAGATAGGCTGTTTCCCTCCTTTCTCCCTTTTGTCATTCAGGGGCATGTGCAACTCTTTTGTAACTCATTAGTGGCTCACTTCAGCAGGCTTCATGCTGAATCCTTACAGCACGTGACACATTTCCTTTTGTGTAATAGTAATTTATTTATTTCACTTTTTTTTTTTTTTTTTTTGTGTGAGAGTTAAACTGTAGTGGGGGGAGAAGTTGGAGAAGGGAAGGGAACATTAAGTAAAGGAACAAAAGAGATGGACTAATAGAAAGTGGTTCTGTGTTCATGCACAGAAAATGATTTGGATGCAAATCAGTCACACAGCTGAATGATTTGTCTGAAAGCCTCAAGATTAGGGAGCAGAGGGCCTCAAGTGGCACTCTGTCTGATTTCTATCCAGTCCCTGCACTCACAAAACAGTGGGCCTGCAACCAGCCCACCTGGAGGACTTGTGTGCTGTTTTCATGTCTCTTTGTACTCATCTGAAAAAAAAGTCTTTGTGTTGACTTTGAGTCTATTTCATACAACATGTCTTAAAGCTGCAAATATGGGGAGGTGGGGAGGGATCTAGGCCGGAGACAGAAGGATTAGTTACATGCTAAGGAAACTGGGTGCTGTATCTCCCAGGCAAGTAATTTCCACTGAAAGTACAGGGAAGTACACATGAGTAATTACTTGATAACGCAGTAATTTATGTAGACATCTAAACAAAAATTGGAATTCCTAAGCGTAGGGTCTGAGAGGAAGATTTTGCTCAAATATTTAATTATGATTTAGAGTTTAAGTGGATTACAAAAAAATGCCTTGTATGCACCATTTCCATACACCATTACTGAAATCATTATGTAGACTCTAAAAGCATCAGAGGTAGAAGTATCATGAATATGAGTCTGAATATTTATTAAGAAAACTCCTTTGCACAAACGAGAGGTGAAACCATCTCTGATCGCAGCGTGAGCCTATTTTCACACCTTCAGTAATAGCAAGTATTTGGTTTATTTTAATGCTTGCAAATGGGGGGTTAAATTGAGCTCTGGATTAGCCCATCTTCCCCAGTCTAGCCAGAAACCCGTCCATGAACAATGACATAATTCTGTGTTGACACCAACAAGAGAATGGAGAAGGTTGGCATGTGTGTGAAGACACTTCTGGAGCCACTGCACACCTCTGAGAGCTTCCATGGGACAGTTCTTGTGGAAGGCTGGCGCCCTTGAAAAGGGATGCAGGGGTAGAGTAATGTGGCATAAATTAAGTAGAGATATGGTCTAGGGGTGCAATTGCTTTTCTTGTCACTGAAAGTGTAGTAATTTGAAGCTGCTGCTTGAAAGTCATCACCCATTTCAGCTGGGCAGTGAGTGGTATATATACATAACATTTTTTTGAAGTAAATTTAAACTAAAAATAAATGCCAGTCATTAATCCAATTGGAACTCCTTCACTTTACGTTGCTAAAGAAAGTACTTTTTCAGTTTGCCTGTCTCGCACAGCTTCCCCACGTTATTTGAAAAGGTTCAAGGTTGTACTTGGGCAGCAACAAAGTTAAATATCTTTAAGCTCTCTATATATTACAAGTTGCCTCAGCAATTCTACTTCTGACAAGCTTCTAATTTGTGCAGAAAGTCAAAGTTCAGAAACATCTTTTTCAACAGAACATGTCTTTAGAGAAGGAATGTACATTTTCAGTCAAAACTTGTTGAGAGAAAAGAGAAAGAATAAGAAAAAAAAACAGCATTTACCTCTAATAGAAATTTATAATGTGTTGCTGCTGTACAGGGGTAGAGGTCTTAATGGTGTAGAAATTTGTTTTGACTACATATAGATTTTTTCTCAGACAGAATTTGCAAAAACTTTCCTGAAGGCTTAGATGGTTTGTTTTAAACTAAAGAAAACAGCAGAAAAGGATTAAATGAAAATCCCTGTAGGAGACCATGGTGTGAGACTTCCCTATAATAGACAGTTTCAATTTTCAGGCCTCATCAAAATTTGAGAATTAAGCAGAGGTGAAGCAGACCGCAATACCAGGATGTTACAATTTCATTTCAAACTTGGTTAAGCTGCACTTTCTGAAGCTTTCTTTTCTTGTTGCTCTCTGAAAGAATCTGTTTGTAAATCATCTCAAGGGGAAAGAGGGATGACAAAAGGGCCTGATAGAGCCTACCGAGGTGTAAATATGCAATAAGTTATTAAAGTTGCCAACTTGCACCTTTGCAAAATGCATAAGATGGAAGAAGAGACCTGCCCAGGCTTTTCAGTACAGAATTTCACATTCGAGAAAACATCTCAACATTTTCTTCTCTGTCACTTGCTATCTCCTTCACAACCTTAGAGGTTTCTAATTATTCTCCCAGAGCTGGAAGAAGCCTTGCAGCCAGCCTTTTGGTAGCTGCTAATTAATAAAGAGTTTCCATTTTGAGTGGATGCAGTTATTTTCCATGTTGCATTTGGCTCTCAGAAATAAGGCAGCAGATAAACTTTATTGTGCACAGCCTGGGATCATTCCCTCCACTCAAGCAGGAAACCAGGCAGTCTATTTGTAACCATACCATTTATACTAATATTGTACTGACTTATTTCCTGTTTTGATTTTCCTCTTTATAGTGGAAAGAATAAAAACTAACAAAAAAACAGGTAGAGTATATTCAAAGGAGTGGGGATTTAAATTGATAGCCTGAATCCATTTCATTTCACCACAAACAAATATTTTCCCAAAGTAGCTTAGCTAAAATCTATTGTAAGGTATGCCAGAAGGCTCAAGCAGATTTAATTCAGGGTTTATTTTATCCACCAGTGAACAGGACTTATCACATCAAGCAGAGGAATGTGTGTTTCGGAGCTGGAGCGCTTTAGTGACACTTCTGAAATAACTCTTTTTTCAAAAAGAATTCCACCAGAATAAATCCCCAACCCTTGCACATGCACTATCCACAGCAAAGCTGAGTATCTTGAGGTTTGAAGATAACTGAAACCATTGATTTTTTTTTTTTTTTTTATACTTTGTCTTTAGGAACTCCTTCATAGATATCCTTCGGGCTATCCTACTGTCCTTGGAAGTGCTCATCGAAGATCAGGAGCTTCAGATAAATGGCTTCATTCTAATTATAGATTGGAGCAACTTCTCCTTCAAGCAAGCCTCTAAGCTTACGCCATCTATCCTCAAACTGGCCATTGAAGGGTTGCAGGTAGGTGGAAGGTAACATGTGCCTGCATCTTTTGTTACTACAGCCAGTGATACATGCCTCAGCAGGCACAGAGCAGGGTGCAGAGGTGGTGAGAGAAAATAATCCAGAATCCTTTTGTGTCCAATTCATTTGCAGACTAGATTGATATTCAGATGTTTTGTTTTCACTGTCTTTTGCTTTTATTTCAGCTGTAAATCAATGTAACCAATATGTGCATTACTTACTGCAATATTAAGAAAGACGTTTAGAGATTTGAGGTTTAATCCATCATAGAAATCAGGGGATTAAAATCCAGCGACATCTGCCTTCTGGAGTATGCAGTCCACATGCAAGCACAACTGCATGCAGAGGGAGGGTGGCAGGAGAAGAGAGAGGTTCCCTCAGCAGATGGAAATGTGCTGTCGTATTGTCTGTGTGGATGCATTTAAGTTGGAGGGAAATGAGGAAGAGGGAGGACAGGCTCCCTGTTGTGCCCTCATTCTGACTGCCTTCATTTGTCACACAGAATCCTGTCACATTATGGTTCAGACTGTTCAGGGGCTGCACAGCCCCTGAGCTAAATAGGAGCAAGCTAAAACCATGTGCTGTGTCAGGGTTAGGTGGAAAGTGAGGGCAAGGTAACTGGGCCTGAGGGAACAACCTGAAGATGAGCATAGGCTCAGGTGGTGGTCAGGGTGAACTTCAGCCTTTTCCACTAGAGTCCGAGCCCATCTCTGCTCGTAGACCTGAGCTGGATTTTTAGACTTCAAGTAGTCTGACACAGCCTTATTAACTGTGGACATTTGGTAGAATCCCAGGACTATGCAGGTTGGAAGGACCTCTGAAGATCATCTCATTCAACCCCCTGCTTGAAGCAGGACAGACTTCAGTCTTAGACCAGGTTGTTCAAGGACCACATTTCATGTAGCTGCATATCTAAAAGGGGAGATTTTATAAATGATTGTGTTTCCATTTTATTTTTAGCAATTTGCAGTTATCCTGCAGTCATAAATACCCCATCAATAATATTCCCTGGTGTGTATATTTTAACTTTACCTCACATACTAGAAAGAACAATTTGTCCAACTAATTTTTTGACTAACAAATTGCCTATAATTAGATCATGATTGTCTCTATGTTATTATTCAAAAATGAGGTAGAAAAATCTTCCAGTAATTTTAATCCTGTGTTCTCCTTTGTGGGGAATTTTCAGCTATTCTAACAAATTAGAAAGTCAAGCTGTGCAATTAGTCCCTAGAAGATAAGGACCTTATCTTCTCCTGGGGCCACTATCGCTTCATCTGCCTTCCTTCGCACAGTAACATTCTGTAGTTTGAAAAAAATCTCCACACAGAAGGAAGAGAAAGCCAAGTGAAATTCATAAGGAAATCAGATGTCAGCAAGGTGTCTTTGTGCCTGTTCAATTTGTTGCACTCTCAGCTCTCCAGTAAGAGGCCAGTTCAGTCTTTATCCCCTCAGGTTTCTGGCCATGGCACTGCCAGGTTGTCTCCCTGATGCATGGGAATGAGGGGACATGTCCACCTCAAGGAAGCTCCAGTTTTGAGCAGTGGAAAAGACAGCTATTCCTTTCAGACCCAGTTTCTTCTACTGTTCACAGATGTTTCTTCACCATCCCCAGAATGAGTTTACCTGGAGAGAGTTTTAACACATTAAAGAGAAGTTTGTCATGTGAACACAAAGGTGGGGAAAGAAAAATCAATCTATTATGCAAATAACTTGATAAATTTTGAATCCTCATCCTTATTCTTTTAATGTGAACAGCTTTTCCCCTTCACAGCATATTTCTCTCCTCTGTTCTCTTCATCTGCAAAGTTATATTTTTCTGTGTTGTGTTGATCTTTAATTATCCTATCATTGTATACAAAATTTAACTGTGACTTAAGACACTGATCTTTCAGCATTTTGTATAACAATTTAGAAGTATAAGAGTCTAACAGCAAAGCCAAGAAACCCATGCTGTAATCATGAAAGAGATAAAACAATTAGAGCCCGGTCACTACAAGCCTTCCCTATGCAGTATGTTTGCTATGGACCACTGGTTTCAAGACCTCTAATAAACATGAGAATTAGGGCTGAACTGTAAATGTTATCCTGAATATAGCCTGGATATGCAATGAAGACCCAGACTTTTTTTTTTTTTTTTTTTTTAATGCTGGTTTGTTTTTGCTCAGAGGATGTAGTTGCTTTGTCTCCAGACAGGACTTTTGATTTAAGGGTGCTCTTATCAATGAATATAGAGAAACGTTGTTTCTTCTGCCTTATTCAACACCACTGTTGTATACTGCAGCTTGTGTAAATGCATACACGTATCTAAATAGTAATCCCTGAGCTAGTCCTCTGAGATGAAATGCAGCAAATTCTCCAACAGCATCCAGAAATATTCCAAAACTTTCAAAACATTCAGCATAAGCTGTGGTCTCACCTTTGATGAAAACAAAGTCAGAAGTCCATGAGCTACCAAGAGCCAGCTGAGTAGCTTACAGCGTGAATCAGCAAGCTGGACTCAGAAGAGACCTGAAGGTCAGTTTGGTACTCCAGTGTACTTAGTACTGACTAACAAAAAGGCTCACCTGCCCCACAGCTGTCTCAAGGTACAGAAACAAGTAAGATGAATGGTTATATCCTGGCCATAATCTTTTTTTTCTCTGATAATTGTGTAACATGCAATTGTAATAACATATGCAAAGACAGCGACTCTTAAAAAAAAAGCCCTATGTCTACTTTGTGACAACAATGAATCACTACAGGAGTGATCTTTATTTTCATATTCAATAGTGCTTTGATTCAAATTTCACGATCATTACAGCTAATAGAAGTATCAACAGGAATAGGGAACATCCAAGATCAGCAAACAGGGATTTGGCCCCACATTTTCATTAGTAATATTCATTGGAAATTTTCACTTCTGCCTGACAGAAGCTATGAGCAACAGCATCCATTGGGAGATCCATTACAGCTCTTTTATATTTTTATTTTTATTTTTATTTTTTTAAATTATCTTCAGTTTATCATCACCCAGTGAAAACTGGATACTGGTATTTCAGGAAGGAGAGAGAAATGAGGGAAAATAAAATGATGCTTGAATTAAGAACACCTTAATCAGATATTGATGTTGATAAAATTCTGAAGAAAAAAAAAAAAAAGGAAAACTTGTATAAGCTTCTCTTAGAAAATTAATGTTTAAGTTGTATTTGTCCAGAATAACATTGCTGTGGACATCAAGTCAAATAATCAAGCTAATATGTTTGTCTGGACATTATTGGATGTTAGGATTATATGAATCTTTTTTTATCTGTAATATAAGCTATAATTTTTTAAGGTTAAAGATTTTTTTTTTTAAATTCCCTCCTACTGTTATTATGTGGGGTTGAGAAACTTAATGTCAGCTAAATTATAGCAGCAGATTACTTGTCTCTTGACACTATCTTCTATAAACAAATACTTTTCATATTGTGCTTCAGAAGGAAGAGCTAAAATATAAAATATGCTAAAAGGCAGATTAGAATGTAGGACTTACAGGAAAAAAAGAAAGGATAAACTGATATCACGGCAAAGGTGTATTTTGTTTGCTTGTTTCATTGTTTTTCCAAATCTTAGCTACTAAAAATTTTCCAGTGACAAATATATATATATTTTTTTCCTAGAACAATGTTATTTTTTCAAAATAGAAGCACTATGTTGAAATGTGTTTGTTTCAGAATTTTTCTGGAAAAAAAATCTGGAAATATGTTTGTTTCAAAAATTTCCATCTGGAAATTCAAAATACTTATTATTCCATTTCATTATGAGTGACAAAACACTCTTGAATTCTTTCTTATTTGTTATCAGTTCCTGTTTTTTCAAAGTTGAAATCATTCTGAGATTATGGAATAGTATTTCAGATCACCACAACCTGGGTTAATAGGTATGATCAAATCTTTATTATGGTCTAACTGGGGATCTGAACAGAGCCGAGGCAATGCTCATGCACCTGGAGACTTTGCCAGAGCCTCTGCCCTGCAAGCTTGGTCTTTCCTTCACCAGCCCAGACCCTGGAGCAAAGAACTGACTCTTTTCTCCTAGCTTAAACACATTTATATTCTGAAAATTGAGGTAGGTGTGATCTGATAGATGGCCTTAGTACTTCCATTTGAATCCTTTATGAGCTATGTGAAAGAGGAAGGCTATACATAGTAAGTATATGATACAACTAGTCTTCTATAGAGTTTCTGAACATAGTACTTTTGTTACTTGAAAGTTTTGAGTGAGACTCTACAACATGACAAACAGAAGAATACTCTAAAAAGACTTTTTCTATCTCAGCCTTTCTGTAGGAATCTGTAGTGTAGGGAGAAGTCTGTCTATGCTATAAACCTACGACGCTGTTATGTCTCATCAGGTATTTATAACAGGTTGTATTAACAGAAAGATGCAGAGCTCTTTGTCATTGCCTACTGAAGGCAGAGTAGCTCAAATCCTCACTAATAGAAGATGGGCAAGTAAAACCACATGTAGACAACGTATACACTAGCCTGGACAAGGACAAATAAAAAATCTTAACATCTAGTGTAAAAATCAATGTAGATTCTAAAACAGTATCTCTGAGAGACTAAATGCAGGTGCAAACATCACCCATTTATTAGTTCTGCTTCTCCTCGGTCTTTCAGGCTGAAAATCTGAAATACAAAAATCAACAGACAGCTGAGGCCAGTTTCTCAGGCAGTGTAACTAGATGGGGCTCTGTGCACATCTACAGAGCAATGCTGATTTATGGAGCTGAGAATGAGCCCCTCTTTTGCCTTCCCCCGTTAGAAAGATATCTACATCAAGGCAGACAGGTTTTAATTTTTTGTTATTCAGTATTTAAAGACTTGTAAAAAATTAAGGAAATCTTTACATTTTGGATTTTGTATAAAAATCTTGCCATTGTCTTTCCTAGGAGAGCGAATTCAGAGGGAAAAAGTATATTCTAGACTGAGCCCTTGCAGATGAACAACTGTTTCTTGAGTAGTGACCTACCAAGGGCAGACAATTTCTTCAGAATATAAAAGAAGGATTTTTCTGTGTCATAATCATAGTGTGCTTATATGTCCAAAATGCATGTTGTAGCAGACATCTCTTGTGTCCCTGCTAATAACTCAAGCTTCTGTTTATAGAGACAAGATTAGCTATATAAACGTGGTTTTACCTACAAAGGAAGATAAATAAGGTCTGTGAAGAAAATAGAGTACTCCTCCCAGTAAGAACCATTGAACTGTTTCTGAAAAGGGACAGAGCCAAGATCTAATGATGTTCATCATCTGGAAAATGGCTACAGATTAGAATTTAACAGATGCTATAAGATGCAGTGGGATTCTCTGCTTCCCAAACATCTGTACCAAAAAAGTTTCTTGATTTCAAATCCACTACTTGTATGAAATGTCTGCATATTTACACAGATAATTGGATGAAACCATTTGTAATACATACACATGAAAAGCACACCATTTTTTTTTTCCATTAAATGCTTTCTCAAAAGTTTCAAAATCTATTCTTTACTTGATTTTTTTTCCTCGGTATTAGAATGTGCTTTATGTTAGAGACCTTTGCTGAACCTCTAAGCATGAAGTCACAGCTAATGAGCACTTAGTATCCATTGAAACAAGGTCCGCTTGAATCATTCCAGAAATGCTTATGCTATCTGTCTCCAACAGCTGTTGTGATATGTAGAGTGAGTACTCTCTGAGCTGTCAGAGAGGGTGCCTTTGAAATTTTGGGAGACGAGAAAAGGGATTGACTCATTATATAAAAAATAAAGGTAGATAAACAGACTTTACTCTCTGCAAGAGAAGTCCTGTGCTCATTGTGTGCCTATCATCTCTAGGGAGTTGACAGGAACAAGGAACAAGAAAAGCACAGTGGGCTGTAGATGCATATTTGTCACTTGAAAATTGGAATTAACTGCTTAGTAGAATTGATCAGCACAGCCATGATCGCCAGTGGGAGCCTTTTGGGCTTTTGGCTGTGGGTGAGGATAAGCTGCAACGGGGACAGCCTGAGAGTCTGGATATGTTAAGTGGAAAGTCTTTTTTTTAATGCCAATTATTACATTCTAGTAAAGGTCTCATGGAGCTGGTGATAAGAATGAGACAGGAGGCAAACACTCTTTCACTACTGACAAGGAGACAGAAAAGTTTGCAATAAGTCTGCTTAAAACAAAAAGCAGTTGATTCTTGCTGGTAGCAAGTAAACAATCAGCTAGAGCTGACATCAGTCATACTCAAAATTTTCCATTGATATATGCATAAATATCTCATATTGGATCTTGAATCTTGCTTGTATATGTTTCTTGAACCTTTTTTTCTTGTATAAAATGTGGAAGTAGCCAAATTTACTTGTATCCCTCTCTTCATTAGTTTCATAGAACTTCAGCAGTGATGCATCTGTAACAACTGTTTACTTCTTTTACAACCACAAAAGCAGCTTCATTTTTAGCATGGAAACTGAATGAAAGCTTCCTGAAGAGAGTGCTTACTACAGATACTTTCTTGTTGTGAGAAATATATAAAGAAATTATGCTGGGTGGTGCTTTTGTTGTTGTTGTTGTTTTAGATATAAAAGGGTTGTGTACGCAAAACTAGACCAGAAATAAGACATAGGAGTAGTGACATTTCAGTGAGAGCTAAGTGCGAACAGAAGTGGAATGGGTACTATTTTATTTGAAACATGTGGTGGTGATGGAGGTACCTGTGGGCAGGGAAACAGAGGGAGCACGGAAGCCAGAGCAAGAGGTGAAGTGACAGTATGACTGCAAACTGTGCTACGTAGTGTGAATTATCCCCTGAGCACAGGTAGGTGAGGACTTTGCTCTTTCTAGGAGAGTATTCATGCTGGATTCTCACTAACAACTGCAGGACTGAAATCCATGCTCCCTGTGAAAACAGCTGCAGCACTGTAAGATCAGTTGTGCCCTTACCTACCCTGCTCCCAGTCCCTTTTTTAGCACACCCCTTCAGGGATGTGCTGCATCAGTGGGAACGGTCATCAGTCCCTGGCCGCTGCCCTGTAAGAGCCAGCGGCTCAGCTCACACGGCTGCAGGGAGGGCTCACACCAGGACTTTGTGTTCACTATTTCCATTATGCTGCTCTGGGGAAAGTCATAGTTTCTTGTGCAAGTTTAGTAACAAAATGCCGCAGGCAGGAACATTTTAAACTCCTGTAACAGTTTACTAAGTCTAGAAAGGCAATGATTCTGAGAAGCACTTGTCTGCTTGTTGTTTCCTATTGTATGCAGAGAAACAGAACTTTTCTACTACACATGACAACTCCTTTTAAAAGCCTGGTCTATTATTAATATCTCCTCCTAAACAAAACAACATATATAATCCTCAGTATTTGCTATGCAGTATGGCCAGAAGAGACCACGATGTTTTCAATAAGCCTGAGGTGAAGTTCCAACCGATGTGAATGGGACTTTTGCCATTGCCTTTATGGAGACTGTAATTCCACCCCTATTACACTTTGGCAGGAAGAAGTTTCCCATTTCATAAGTTTTCCAGGGTTGGGGAAAATGTCCCTCAACATCTGAGCAATTTTTGGAAATTCTGCACGTTGATTGGAACTTTTTGTCTAGTAATCTTGGATCTAGTTTGTTCTCAAACATTTTTATGTCTTGTCTTAACGGTGTAGAGCTTCACACTTGAAAAAACATTCCTGAATAGCAGGGGTTCCTCGATTCAAAAATGTCAAACTGAAACATCCCAAACACTACAATATTCCAAGGAACAGATGACAACACCGAGTGAAAAATTCATTGAGACTCCCTACTTCCTTCTTCCCTCCTCTCTACCCCTTGCCCTCTGCCAACCTTTGATTTTGACAAATTGGTATTTTCTGAGGAAACAAAGCATTTCAGGGCAAATTCCTCCAGCAGCTGTACTGCTCTGTAATTCAAAACTTCCTACAACTCTTTCAGGATATTTTTTGCATCCCTTTCTGCTAGACACATACTGTATCATCTGAATATGTATTCTGCTTTTAACTCTGAGCACACTTCCACTATTTTGAACTGTTTGCAGTAGAACCAGTTTAAAGCATGGCTGAAGTGTAATAAAAATCATTTCCATTTCAGAGGAGGCTTTCTGATCTACTGTAATCTACATGCAATGAAAATAAGGCTAAGAAAAAGCACAGCTAGCACAAATGTAATTACAAAGCAAATATTTTTCAAATAGCAGATACATTTAGAATGTCATCAAATTGACATTTTTTTTCAGAAGTGAGGCAGAAGCATGAATATATATGTGATGAGCAAAATACTTTATCACTGTTTAAGAATTATGGAAGATAACAGCAGGACTGAAAATAGAATTGAAGCTTGCCAAGGCTTATAGGGTAATATATACCTTATTCTTCTGTTTTCCAAGATAATTTAGAAGCAGCTTTGAATAAGTAGAAGTGTGCTCAGTAGTGCATGTGCTCAATGCTCAGAAGAGATTGTTTCTTCTGAGTTAGTGGGAATGCTCACATGCATGTACATGTCTGCAGCAGTTACAAACAGTCCTACTCTAACATCTGAGAGAAGTTTCATGAAGAGTGCCACTGACAATCCTAACTTTGTCTTCATTAACAAATAGAAAGAACCAGAATTAAAGAGTTTCTCAGGAAATAACATCTCCTCAGTATAACACAGACAGCATTTACCTCCTTGTGACGGTCTTTTCCTTTGCCATATCATTCAATATTTATCAAAATTATTTCTAAGTATGAGGACAGCTATGAGAGTAAAGTCCGAAAGAGATAAGGATTCCTGAATCTGTATTGTAACAGAAATTAGTGAATTGGTACAGATAATACTTTGGACTTAGTTAATCAATATAAGTGGGTTTCCTGCTAACATTGGAGAGAGTATCTCTTATCCTTCCCACCCTCTCTCTCTGAAAAAAGTTAGTTTTACTATGGAAAAAATTAAATCCTCTGTGTTTGCAAGCAAATTCTGAACAATTTCAATTGAAAAGAGCAATTGTTTTTTGCCCCAAACCAACCAGGCAATGTCTAAAAACCTCATTTTCTTCTGCTGGCTACTCTCTTTGCTTAAGCTGAGTCAACAATCACTGCAGCATGGAGACTGTAGCCTGGAGACCGTAGCCATTTGGCATCACGTGTGAAAGAGCCACTTGAACAACTAGACTGACAAAGGACTAAGGCTGACAAAACAGCCAAGATGTAGTTCTGTTGAGACACTGAATTTCTGCAAGTAATCTTTTTCTATGAAAACTCAATATTTTTAGGAGAAGCCCTCAACTTTTCACACAAAATTAAATAAATAGCTTGGCCAGAAGAGCTGCCTCTTGTTGAAACTGGGAGAAGCAGTTTCTCTGCGAGATTCTAACTTAAGCTTATAGTATAACCCCCCAAATATTCCTACCCAGCCCCTACCATGGATATGTGGGTTTGAAGGGTCTTCTGGTCATCTGACACAATTTTCTGCTGAAAGCAGAACTACTGCAAGTACTAGATCAGCTCAACCGTGGCCATCAAATCAGCTAGCCCTTATCTAGCTTTTTCCTACTTCCCTTCCTCCCAGCCCTTTCTCCACATTTGATATTGCTTTCTCCTCTAAGTATTAAAAGATAAATAAAGCCGTGAGGAAAACCAGGTGTGCAAGGTGTGCTTTTGTGACATGGCTAGCAGTGATAGGTATTCAAACACACAAAATATAATTAACTATTCAAGAAACTTCACCCCTCCAATTTGTTATACATGCCTGAGTGAATGTTAATGGGGTCACAGAGCTCTTTGAACTGCTGCTGACAGAACAATAAAGAGTTCCTGCGGTTTTCAAGAAACAGCACAGTATAATTTTGCTTGCTTTGCAAGGGCATTTCTTAATGATATCATTATACCCTCTAAACTCCTAGTCCATTTTCAGAAACTCACAACACTTCAAGTGACAAGTTACCTTCCCTTCTCCCTGGGAGAATTGAATCTCAATTATAATTTATAATGTGTTACTTACTCAGTGAATATACTTTTCCTGTGCCTCTGAGAGGTGCCAGCTATGGTATTTTAATGAAGCACCCCTGTTTTATAGCCTTTCTCCTCCAAAACTGGAACAACAGCATTTAAAGGGCTAGGCCTCCTATTTGTGGAGCGAGGAAGGCAAATAAATTCCATTTGAACTGTCTTAACAGACAATGGAAATAACTTAGATTTGTCTCTGTTCCAGATGTAATTTATGCCTGAAGAATATTGCTGGAGAAGGAACAAATAACCTTACTAGCAATATTCCTGCCATCTGTGATAAAATTCATTCAAATGTTTGAAATATTTTACTTTGACTGCCTACACCATTTAGAGTTGTTTGTTTTGCAAAGATATTCTAAGGAAATTAACTCAAGTATGTTTGTTAAACTAATGAGATAAGTGAATGTTGTCATTAGCTTGAGTAAATTTATTGGGTATTTGATTCTAAGGATTGTGCAGCCTTGTGTGGATATAAGGGGAAAAAAAAGGAAAAAAACTTTGTGGAAGGGTAGTGTATTTCTTTTCTTTGAGGTTAATGCAGAAAGTAGATCTGGAAGATTTCAGGTTGAGACTTAAAAAAAAAAAAGAAAGAAATAATCTTGTGTGCTTATAGGATATTTTAAAAATTAATATTCTGATGATTTTTTAATTGGAAATTTTACATAGTACAAATTCTGCAATTATGTCAGAACATGATTCTCAGAAAATTGCTTTTAATAACAGAATGCTTTGTTGGGCGTGGACATTGTTGAAAATAAATACCTGATTTAAATGTACTTTCAGGTAGTCACTTGTCCAGTTGCAGTTTTCCCTCAGCATCAGTATCTCAGATACTGGCTGTCCACAAATTGCTCTAGAAAATCAGAAAATAAAATCACGAATAAATGGCACTGGCATGAGGAGGGGCAAGTAATCAAGAATTTCAGCACAGTGAATCTCCAAATATCTCACCAGCACTACTAACATGATTGTGGTAACCACAGGCAAAAATCGATGTCTCCCTCATTTTGTGTATGGGGGATGTTTTGTCCAAGCCCAGACAACAAACTCATACCACCTCTCCATAGACCCTGGAGGCTGTTTTCAAATCAGACCTCTTTGAATCTGCACTGGCTGACACACTAAAAGAAAATGTAGAATAACTTTTGGTAGGAACATTTCACTAAAGGTGAAACATCTGTTGATTTTTCATGTACATTGCATCTTTTTGAAAAACCTGTCCACCTCAGTAGAGACAGCCTTGGAAGATGTGGCACAGGTGAAGACTTTGAACACTTCTGAATTCTTTGCCCTTCAACTATTGTAGCATGTGAAGCAGATCTTGCTTAGTTCATACATTTCAAAACATTGTTTGTACATGCTAAATGCTGCAAGCCAGCAACTTTAAAATGATTTATCTTTTTCTTTTCATCTCCCTTTCTGCCCTTTCAGTCATGAGCTCACTGTTTCCCCTGCATTTCTCCAATTGCAAATGCACAGCAGAGCTTTAAAAGTATTGTTGTATTGAAGTATTGTTATTTTACCACAATGAAAGGTTTTATGAAGCAGAACAACTAGTGCCATATATATATATTGTGCATCAGAATTATGTAAATGTGCTTAGCAGCAACACATCAAACGTTGATAAGCTTCCTGTCAGGGGTAATACTGGAAGTATATTTGCAGTACTTTGCCTCACTAAATAAATCAGAAAACATGCTATTTCACTTTCTTTTTTTTTCGTTTTTTTCTCTCTCTCTTTTTTTTTTTTCCCACATCTCCCATGTTCTTGGTGTTCTGCGACTTCTCAGATAATTTCTGCTTGAGCTTCAAGGTAGTGACTCTTCAGAGGTTTTTCTATCTATACCAAGCAAGTTTGGATACTATTTAAAACTTTTAATATCTTGAAGGGAAGAAAGATTTAAAAGAGCTGTAAAGTGTAGAGGGGAAGAAGGAATGATCTTTTTTTTTTCAAACTATAACCTTTTCCAGAGCTGTGTACTATCAGCCTGTGTTGAGATGCTACAGGAGTTATATAGAAGTGATGTTCCAAAAAAAAAAAAAAAAAAAAAAATCTGTTAATTTTCACCTTGCAGCAAAAGAAAAAAGAAAAATGGAGACAAATTAAATAAAACTGGAGTTGGAATTTAAAATACAACTGTCTGTATGTTTTCTTATATTTGAGCTGCAGGCAGGGAACAGTAACCAAAGTAAAGCTTCCCAATTTGGTGAAACTGTAGCAATTCCAAGTAGGGTGTGAATACCACAGAAGTCCAATTGTTGACAGTGTATTTAAAATCTAGATCTGGCAAAATCAAAGCTTTGAACCAGAATTCATGGTTAACCCCTGCTCTGTGTGTTTGATGTTAACAGTAGGGCTTGAATAGAAGTCTGAAAACTGTTGCTCTGAAGGAGCACTGGGCTGATACTTTGCCCTCTAGGGATGGCTACAAATGGATCTACAAAGCAAATCCTTACCAGTCTCAGGATGCCAAAAAGCCAGTTTTGCAACTGTCTTACTGGTGTCATTGGCCTTGATACTGTCATGCCAGGAGCAGTGCAGTTCTCTGCTGCATGGTCTCCCTGCCCTCTGGCAGAGGGACAAAGATCTCTGCAAATGCTTTACATGATGCTGTTTTGTGCACATATCCCAAATCTGCACAAGCTTACAGGACTGCATAGCATGTGCATAGTTAGCTTGAGGAGGACATGGTCTGTACTGATGAGAGGCTCCATGAAAACAAATCCCATGTCCCCATGCTTTAAAGACAGCAAAGGCCAAAGCAGGTTTCTAGATTTTCCACCACCCGTGGTGCCTAGAAGAACAGCTATTCCCTGTGGGCTGATGGTGTCCAGGTGCCAGTTACTGGGCCTTCCAGGAGGGCAGAGGTGAGCCAGGAATCAGCTCTTCACTCACTCTCTCTCTCTCACACACACACATATGCACACATGCTTTCCTCACATAATGAGCTTATGTGCATTGACACCAGCTCACTTCCTCCTTATCAAAGTCAAAACAGGTGAATAACATGAAAGACAAAACACAAAGCTCCATTAGAGGACCAATGCTGAAGGAAATGTGTGAGTGTAAGCCCAGAGTAAGAAGTCTTCACAGTCTCTTGTCACTAGTAGAAGGACTAGGAGGCATCAACTGAAGCTACTAGGAACCAGGTCTGGAACAAACAGAAAGAGGCAGCTCTTCTTGCTGTGATGTGTAGACCTGGAAGTCCTTGTCTTGAAGGATATGTGGATGCCACATGACTTCAAGAGGACACTGGACAAATTAATCAGAGAGAAATATGGTGAGGGTGACTAAGGAGAGAAATCCCATCTGACTGTAAAGGTTGAGAACAACTGAAGGCTGAGAGTGTAGTGAGTGAAGAGACATCTACCTGTTCCTCCTCTTACCTGGGCAGCTGGTCTAGACAGAGGATACAGGGCCAGATGAATCTTTGGCCTGGACTGCATGGCTTCCTTCTGCTCTAGAAGCAGAATCATTTCCATCTGTCTGGAGTGATTCCTTCAAGTACTGTCATGGTAACGGTTATAGAACATTTGTTTTCAAGAGTCCAAAGACACTAAGAAGTACTCCTAAATTTTCTCCTGGAATGCAACTAATGTCGGGACGGTAGAGTGTGGCAACGGCTCAGGAGCAGCCTTTGGCACTGTGGGACTTGGCTGTCCTCTTGTCAGTGCAACTCAGTGGCGTTGGGACATGCATTACTGGCTTATACTGAAATACAAGAAAACAGATTAGTATTGATGCCTGCGAATATTGATCATGTCCATCATATAAAAACTACAATTTTCTCAGTCAGGGGCATCTTAGTGATCTTATCGGTACTACAATGTATACCATTTTCCTTCAAACCCCAGCTAACTTCCAATTTCTAGCATGAGAGAGGGATTTACAAGTATCATCTTCTGGGCTTACTAAATACATAAAGATCTGATTCTGCTCAATATGCTCAAAATGAGCAAACAAACAACCACCATCTCTCCCTGACCTGCTTAAAAAGGGGGAAAAGGCACAGAGTGGAATGAAATTAAAATGTCTGAGCCAACGCTGTGTAAGCTAACAGGAAATCATTAGATATATACAGCCCACCCCCTTTGAGCTACTTGTTTCATTTTGAAACAAATCTGTACTTGGAAGCATCAGTAATTATTTCCATTTATTTTCCGCTTCAGTGATATGTAAAGCTGCAGTTTTGATATGGCTTGCCAAATGCCTCCATTGATTTACATAAAAGGTTCACAGGAGGCAGAAATATTTGCCTGAAGGATAAAAATAAATGTATTCAAGCAAACAAGATGCTAGTAAAATTGTAGTAAATTCTGAAGTTTTGTGGAAAGCTGATTGTATTTCTCCCTGTGCTTATACAAGCATAACCACAGCAGAGCTTGGTGGATGAAAAGCACAGAGCATTCAGTCCTTCCCACTGATTCATCACCTGCTCCTGAATGGCACTGTTGCCATCCTGGTGGCCTCTTTTGCAGAGGACACTGTGAAGGTCTTGTGGGTTGACGGTCCAGCCCAGGTGGGTAGGGGCAGGGGCTGCTCAGCTGAAGGTTTCATTCTCCTCTCATGCTGGAGTGATCACTGCTGACAGGAAGGGCAGACATGGAGGAACCACAGAGCCTTTTCCTACACCCTCTCAAGCAACCCCCCCATGTCCTGGGGCCAGATGAAGCAGTGACCATGATCATGAGATGAAGACTGGACTGTGGCACTATTGCTCCAGTGTCCAGGGATGTGCACACAGCAAAGGGAGAGCAAAAGATCCCTGAATACCCCTGCAATGCTCTGGCAGAAAATTGTGCAGTCTTTCCCTGCCCTTTTCAGCTTCTTTGCAGGAGTTCTGCACAAACCACAGGACTCAAAAGGGAAAGAGTTTCATCCAAAAACCTGCTGCTGCTGCTGTGTACCACCTGCCTCTCCTTGGGTAGCACACGGAAACCTCACAGCAGGTCCTCTGCTCCAGGTGGGCAAGAGACAGTCAGGGCAGCTGCTCTGTAGCACTGCTGCAGCCCTCTTCAGAAAAAAATGAAAAAGCCCATGTTCCTCCTCTCTTTTATCTCCCTAGTGTCACAATACCGATTCTTTTTTTTTTTTAAAAAAAAGGACATTTAATTACAAACAAAATGTAAATCTCTTTCTTTGCATTTGCATTGTAGGTTTTGAGTCCCTAAAGTGTGTTCAGTTAATGTCTTTAAGCTTTTGTCTGCTGCCATAAAGGCTGGATTTTTTTTTCCTGTTTTAATGAAAGCCAGCATTTTAATACAATATCACAGGAACAGCAGCTTGGGCTTTAAGCATATCTTTGAAAATCGCGAGATCAATTGCCAGCGCTGTTTCTGTATCAGCACAGAATAAGAGGCTTGCATTCACACTCATTCCCTTGCAAGGCCCACTTGTGACGTGGCTGCTGCTGGCCTTATAGAAGAGACAGCCGCATTGGATATGGTTGTGATGGCAACAGGATGGCTAGGCTGGCGGGAGAAGGAGGGAGAAAAGGTGGAGGGAGAGGTACAACCTCTCTCAGCCGAACACATAGCATCAGTTGCACTAAGCCATGTTTTGTGAGCAATGCTAACCCTTCTCTCCTCAGCAAGTCCATATCTAAGTGTTTTCCATAGCAATGCTGTTTATTTTCAGCTAAAATGATTGATTTCTAAAGACCACCTCACTCCTCCTTTGAATGCAGTCAGAAGAAATCTTTGCATTGCACAATATGTACAGAGATACTCATTACATACTTTTGCACAGTGATAATGTGGGTTTGTTGTTGTTATTGGTTTTTGAATTTTTTTCCCCAAAGAACGTAGGGTTAATATTTAAAAAATCATATTCTTCTTCTTTAAATCAGAGTAACAAGTCTTACCTGGAGGATGAAGCACTACACTGTTATTTTGTCCTGTTAGCGCTGCAGAATTAAGACAGTGACGAGGTGGCAAGCTTGATTTTACTGCCACTTGCACACTCCCTGAACTCACATGAAGTGGGGATGAGTGAGAAGGAAAGAACCTGGAGTTATTGGTGCTTTCAGGCTTTAGCTGGAAAAGAAGAAAAAAAAAAAAAACGCCCTCATCTTGTCTCTTGCAAAATGGGCACGGTTTGATTTGGAGACCATAAATTCAGAAAACTCTTACTGTGATATTAGAGAGCCCTTAATCCCACAGTTGAAAGACCAGTTCAGACCAGAAAATAGGTCTCTACTTAGTGATGTGTGCCATCAACTACAAGAGCTACTTATCCAGGAATGCAGTAGATCCTCCACCATCTGAGCTACGCTAGCGAAGGCTTTCTTGAAGATGTGTGCTATCCCCAGCTGGATTTATGGGGCAGTTTGTAGCAATCACTTGGCCAAAATTTAGTGGCTTTTGCTAAGCAATAGTTCAGATCAGATTTCCACCATGTTTCATTCTGTTCTTTAAAGCTTTGCATGGCTGAAAAACAAGGGCTTCTATTTGCCTGGTTCCACTCAGTAGCTTTTCAAACTCACAACTTACTTTTACTGCTGTATGTTCTCTTTTTAACACTGACGGCAGTCTGAGGCTGGGAGAAAAAAGTACAATTTACAAGGAAACACACATGTCCCTGTACTGGAACAAGAAGTTTTTCAATAAGTAAAGGTGTAAATCAGGCACCTTGTAGAATGTTGTTATCCAGGTTGTGTTTGTGCCTTCTCACCCAGCTATTTTATCATAAAAAAATGTATTAATAAAGAGAGTTGACCCTTAGCTGTCTTTTCACAATGCCTTGTAGGAATTAGTGCACTATAAATGGAGGAGAATGAAGTATCTTTTTCAGAGGTGAAAACAGAGCTAATAAAATGATTAATGAAATAACCTCCTGCATTCTGATTGTAATAAGAAGCCTCAATGGGGAAAAAAATGCTTCAGTGAAAATGGAGCAACCAACACTCAACCATCTGTTAAAGGAAGATCTGATAAGCACCATAGAGGTCATACTCCTGGTGGGAATGGAAATGAAAAAAATTGTTTGAGGTTGGGGGAAAGTGACTGTGTCTCATCAAGAACTGGTAGTGAGTTTGTTTTGTATTCTGCCTTATATTCAACCCATAATGATTTTAAAGACTCCATCCACAAAACAAGAGAAAATTTTGCTGATGCAACAGTCTGTTAGCAGGCAACTTGGCTTCAGGGCACTCAGTCAAAGGTACTGTAATTATTTACGAAGATGATCAAGTAACCTCTAATTCTGTGCTTTGGATTTTAGTCTCCTTTCACCTCCCCCACCTTCCTTTCAAATACAGGGCTAGAGACAGAGAGATAAAGGTAGAAATGATATCTTTGAGGTTAATCTCTCTGCCAAACAGAGATAAGCCAAAAAAGAAAAAGAAAAAAAAAAAGAAAAGAAAAGAAAAGAAAAAAAAGGAAAGAAGAAAGAAGAAAAAAAGAAGAAAGAAGAAAGAAAAAAGAAAGAAAAAGAGAAAAAAGAAAAAAGTAAGAAAAAAAGAAAAAATAAAAACAAACGAAAAAAGAAAATGAAAAAAAGAAAAAAGAAAAAAAGAAAAAAAGAAAAAGAAAAGAGGAAAAAGAAAAATGAAGAAAAGAAAAAAGAAAGGACCCTTTGGGGCAAAGAGTATACGGTCTGGCACACACTAGGAAGTTTGGGGAGGCTGTTATCTGGGATGGGTATCTGGAGTTAGAAGTACCAGTGGATAGGATTTTTGGAGTGAGAAGAGATGTGGGCTGTGGTGCAGCTGGAACAGGGACAAGGGGACTTCAAGGCTGTTAGACCAAAAAGTACAGAGAAAGCTTAAGGGGTTGTGTGAGGTCTTCACTTGGGCCCTCTGACAGGGATCCTGGTTTAGTGTGGGGAGTAGACACAGAGGTCTACCACACCACTGGATACTCTTCAGCCTTTTTCTGTCTTTTTCTGTACCATCTTGGCCACCAGTGCCTGGCAGGTGGCCTACAGGAATCTTGCAAGTGCATTTAAGCACTTAATTTTAATCATTCATACACAAGGCTTATATTTAGAACTTGTTACCAGGGCCTAGGTGATAGGCCTTGTTAATAGGCCTGAATGTGGAAAATTGTGTTTTTTAAAGCAAGGGGTGTGTAGCCTACCTTTTTAACTCTCTCAAGTATCATGTGAATCCAAAAGGATCTTATCACTACATCCACAAGAACATACCAGTAGATGTTTTAAGTACATATCAGCTATATGAAAAGTCAGGTCTTTTCTTCTCAATCCCTACAGCTTTGTCCTGGCAAGAGTGTCCAAGTACCAGCTGGACTCAGCTACTCCTCGGGGTTTCTTTCTAGTAGCAGAAGTTTGCAGGACTGTGTTTTTACCGAAATATCTATCTTTTATTTTTCCTCTTTTTTTTTTTCTCCCCCCCCCCTTTTTTTTTGTTTGTTTGTTTAATCCAGTTTGTGTATATTCATACAAAACAGTTCTCTTAAAAAATGTCTGGGCTAAGATTCTGAGTTAGTTAATTGGCCATGAAAGCAGTACCAGTTCCAGAGCAAGTTATGCAAATAGCTGAACTATCCTGCTCTCTGGCAGTCAGGTTTAAAAAAACTTAGGGTTAAAAAGTCCTAACCTTCATAAACCACTTAATGTAATGTAAACACTAAGGAATTGGTATTTCTTTATATTTTCCCTTTCTCTTACTGTGATTGAAAGGATTCCCCCTTTTAAGTCTCAAACTCCACAATAATAAGTTGTATATACTTCCCTATTCTTAACATATTGATTTTCCTCATCTCTTGGTCTTCTCCAGGTAGTAGTAAAAAAACACGTTAAAACTGTAATCTGACATATGTCTACTGTAGCTGCAGATTAAAAAAAAAAAAAAAAAAGACAGGAATGGTGTTCTGGTTCATAGTTTAATCAATATCCTTAGCTTTTTATCTACCTTTGGATTTTATATATTGAATCGTCCATATTCTGGTGCAGGTACATTTCTTAAAATTCATCACAAAATTGAAACCATGAATGGCTATTTAAATTGAGACCTAGATATTTCTCCCTGTGGTGACTGTATCTTGCTGACTCCAAGTACTGTATTTATTTTGCTCCTCATATCCTCTAGCTCAAACTTCTAATGTCTCCCTCCTTACCTTCCTCCCAGCAGTAGTCACTGCAGGGGTCTTTCACAGAGAGCTAGTAAAGGATTTACACATACCCCAGACTGCAGAAAAGATGGCCACTGCATAGGCTTGCGAAGCTTTTGACATGCCTTACAACACTGGAGAGTAATTGTATTTCCATCTTGTGGATTAATAGTGTGAGGGGTAAAAAGCAAGACCCCATTTACAGTCATGGTCCTACACTGCAGGAGCCCTACACTGCAAATCTAGTACTTATATACTGTGCATTTCTAAACCTTCCCACATGACTCATGAAATAGCACTATTCCTGACAACGGTCATTGAGCTACAAATACCAGCCTGTTTAGATATTTTTATAAATACATGCATGCACACATAGAATCATAAAATCATAGAATATCCCGAGTTGGAAGGGACCCACAAGGATCATCGAGTCCAACTCCTAGGTCCCTAAAGGGCAACCCAAAACCAGATCATATGTCTGTGAGAGCGTAGTCCAAACGCTTCTTGAACTCTGTCAGGCTCAGTGCCATGACCATGTCCCTGGGGAGCCTGTTCCACTGCCTGACCACCCTCTTGGTGAAGAAACTTTTCCTGATATCTAGCCTAAACCTCTCCTGATGCAGCTCCATGCTGTTCCCTCGAGTCCTATCACTGGTCACCAGGGAGAAGAGATCATCACCTGCCCCTCTGTTCCCCCTCGTGAGGAAGCTGTAGAAGCTGTAGCATATATGCATATGTATGGTGATAGTGGTTTGTTGGACGTTTCTTCTAAGACCTATGTGCTGGAGCTCCAGCAAGCTCTTCAAGGACTTCTGCAGATAGATGTATCAGCATCCTGCACTCCTGCGACCACTGATGGCCACTCTGGACCTGCAGCACTGTCCTGCCTTGTCCCCCTGACCACAGGGAATGTGCTGAGCCCAGAAGGGATGTTCCACATGAGGCAGCAGCAAACAAACACAGACCAAATTACTGTTTTCTCATTCTGGAATTGCTGTATGACCACCAGGAGGTGTTGACCAGCCTCCTCAGTTCATGCCTGCCAGGAGCCCAAGGCCCTTTGGCATTCTGCTATCATTTGAAAGTGGCACATCCTCACAGATACACCTATAAGTTTCTGTTATAGTAATATTTGCATAGAAATTATGGAAAAAATATGCAATAAGAACTTTTCTGCGCAGACAAGATTTTATCTGGGGCCCAGCAGAGCCAGAATGACAGTTTGTCATTCTGTATGTATGTGTGCTGTGTTTAGTAGAGCTCTTGCTTTAATTAGAACTGCAGGATTTTGCCTTCTGAGAAAGAAGCACAGTGCAAATTTTACAATAGACTTTATAATAAACTTCCCCAAACCTGTCTCAGATAGATTTTTGGCATAATAACCATTATTTTCATTGAATCATAGCTTTACAATTTTACATATGTTGAAACTAGAAATACTTTCTTCAGGCCATATATAATTCATTCAGTCATTTCCCAGCTGTTTTGATTTCAAAAATTGCATATACTTCATAGCACTTGATACTTTAAGCAGTTCTTTTTTCCTTGTTTGAATATGGATAAGATACCCAATAGGGAAGGAGTAAGAAAATTTAATTCATGTGCTATATTTTGCAACAGATGCACAAGATATTAACAAATATGAAATAGAAACCTTCTATTTTTGGTTCAGGAACTCAAGGGTCATTTTCTCTTGGGCCATTTTCTCTTCCATCTGCTAGCTTAAAGATTTTGTATCCATTTGAATTTTGCCAACAGCAAGATCTGAAGAGTAAATGTACCACTTACATGAACTCAGAATGGAAACAAGTACAAATCTTTTCCTGATTTTAGGACGAAGAATTTCAGACTACTGAATTCAGACTACTTTTCAGACTACTCGAGGAGAGGGTGAGAGGAGAGGACTCCGTCCCACTGTGATGGTGGAACAAGTCCGGGACCGCCTAATGAAGCTGGACGTGTATAAGTCCGTGGGGCCAGACGGTATACATCCCAGGGTGCTGAGAGAGATGGCTGATGTGGTTGCCGAACCACTCTCCATCATATTTGAAAAATCATGGCTGTCGGTTGAAGTCCCCGGCGACTGGAAAAAAGGAAACATTACTCCCATTTTTAAGAAAGGGAGAAAGGAAGACCCGGGGAATTACAGGCCGGTTAGCCTCACCTCTGTGCCTGGGAAGATCATGGAGCAGATCCTCCTGGAAGACATGCTAAGGCATGTATGGGATAAAGAGGTGATCCGGGACAGCCAGCATGGCTTCACCCGAGGCAGATCTTGCCTAACCAATCTGGTGGCCTTCTATGATGGAGTGACAGCATCGGTGGACAAAGGAAGGGCGACGGACGTCATCTACCTCGACTTGAGCAAAGCCTTTGACATGGTCCCTCACCACATTCTTCTCTCTAAATTGGAGAGGTATGGATTTGAAGGATGGACTGTTAGGTGGATTAGGAATTGGTTGGCTGGTCGCAGCCAAAGGGTTGTCGTCAATGGTTCTATGTCTGGGTGGAGGCCGGTCACAAGCGGTGTCCCTCAGGGGTCGGTCTTGGGACCGGTGCTCTTCAACATCTTTATCAATGACATAGACGACGGAATCGAGTGCACCCTCAGCAAGTTTGCGGACGACACCAAGCTGAGCGGTGCAGTTGATACCATAGAGGGAAGGGATGCCATCCAGAGGGACCTGGACAGGCTGGAGAAGTGGGCCCAAGAGAACCTCATGAGGTTCAACAAGGCCAAGTGCAAGGTGATGCACTTGGGCTGGGGCAATCCCAGGTACTTATACAGACTGGGAGAAGAAGAACTCGAGAGCAGCCCTGCGGAGAAGGACTTGGGGGTCCTGCTGGATGAGAAGCTGGACATGAGCCGGCAGTGCGCGCTTGCGGCTCGGAAGGCCAACTATGTCCTGGGCTGCATTAAAAGAGGGGTGGCCAGCAGGGAGAGGGAGGTGATTGTCCCCCTCTACTCTGCTCTGGTGAGACCCCACCTGGAATACTGCGTGCAGGCCTGGGGCCCCCAGCACAAGAAGGATGTGGAGCTCTTGGAACGGGTCCAGAGGAGGGCCACTAAGATGATCAGAGGGCTGGAACACCTCTCCTATGAAGAAAGGTTGAGGGAACTGGGCTTCTTTAGCTTGGAGAAGAGAAGGCTCCGGGGAGACCTCATTGCGGCCTTCCAGTACCTGAAGGGAGCGTATAAACAGGCGGGGGAACGCCTGTTTACACACGTTGATAGTGATAGGACAAGGGGGAATGGTTTCAAACTAAGACAGGGGAGATTTAGGTTGGATATTAGGCGGAAGTTTTTCACTCAGAGGGTGGTGAGGCACTGGAACAGGTTGCCCAGAGAGGTTGTGGATGCCCCATCCCTGGAGGCATTCAAGGCCAGGCTGGATGTGGCGCTGGGCAGCCTGCTCTAGTAGTTGGCAACCCTGCCCAGAGCAGGGGGGTTGAAACTAGATGATCTTTAAGGTCCTTTTCAACTCAGGCCATTCTATGATTCTATGATTCTATGAATCATTTCAAACTATTTGATCTTCTCTAAGTTTGTAATCACAGGGGACTGGACACAAAACTGTGAATCCAGAAAATTTCTGCTCCCACATTTTTGAAGTGTAGATGACCATCTACACTTTCAATGGGTAATGTATGTAGTACAGAAAAGAGGCGTATTTCACATCACTGAAGTTTCATTTATTTACTTCTAATTGAAAGAAAGAAATGCATTTTTCTCTGTTGGATAATTCTTTTCTTTCTAGTTGTGGATTACAATTACTTGCAAATGAGCAAATACTCCTGAAATATTTTAAATGTCTGATTGGAGGGTTGACTTCAAGGGGAGGCAGATAATCTGTTGCTTCTGTGCCGTACCACAACTTTTTGGCACATAGGACAAGAGGTGAGGTTCAGGGAGGACTGGCAGCACTTTGCTGGGAGCAGAGGTGTTGTCATTATTGTAGTGGGCAATAGAAAGACCCCCTCAGGGAAGGGACTATGGGACTTCTTGAGAGAAACCCATGCCCACATCATGCCCATTGCCTCTCTGAGCCATTTTCTCCCTTTGCCATTGAGAGTGCTAGGATATCTACCTCTCCTCAGAGATCTAGAGGGCATGATTAAAAAAAGTAACTCCTGAGAACACAGATGTTCTGCTTTCAGCATCTAGTTGCTGGTATTTCTGCTAAATGCTCTGTCATTTCCCAGGCACATCTCAAGAGGGCTGAATTCTGCTCATGTAGCCAGATTTGTGTTCAGTGCTTCACTTCAGCTGGACAAAATCCCTCATTTCTGCCTGAGGCTCATTAACCTGGGTTAATAAACTCTCATTAACCAAGGTTTCCTCAATCGACTGCTGAATTGATGATGAGCCTTCCAATACATGGCTACATCAGAGTGAGAGGTTTAACACCATGTAATTAAAATCACCATTATTCTAGCATGAAGGTGACTGAACTGACACAGAGCAAACTATGCGTACTAATTCAGAAAGTAACGATGCAGAGTGAAAGCACTCAGCACTTCTTTCATCCAGAGGTCTTCCCATGCATGAGCAGAACACAGCTAAAGCAACTTCAGATGCTGGGAGGAACAAACAAGTCATTTAAAACCAGGGAGTGAATCAGAGGAGGTGTATGGTATAACTTTTCTATATTGCAAGTGAAGGGCACAAGATGTCTAAGATAACCTAAGAACCAGTAGGGAGCTGAGAGAGCTGTGAAAAAGTCCAGGTAATAATACTGCTTCTGATGTGGTGTAACATATCCACACTGCATCAAGTGGACTTACTAATTTAGGCCATGTATAGTCAAGGGATGCAATCTGTGGTGAGGTGTAGGCATGACTTTTGTACCCCTAGACTTGTCTTGTTGACTCATTTCCTTCCCTTTTACAGGTCAGATTACTTTTCTAAATATCAAGTGTATGGTACTGTCCCAGGGCATGTGTCATCCTTTTCCTAGTGAATTTTAAGGAAAACACTTTCTTGTTGAGCTGTCTTTGAGAATGCTGAGTTAGAAAATACACATAGGCAAACAATTCATCTAACCAGTTAACTCTGTTAGATTTTTCTTAAGGTTTTTAGATTTGTGAGTCTTAAGTAAAATACAGACCAGAAAATTATTATGAATGTATGAAGACTTACAGGCAAAGTAGTTTTTAAAGCAAAACAGCCATGGCAAGAAGGAAAATGAAGATGTTTAAATATCTGTATTCATTATACCTGAAATTGAACTCAAGAGGAGATTGTTCAATTTTCAAGTGATAATAGCTAGCTCAATTAATTCAAAGACTTATTATCATATCTTGTTGCAAAAGCAAAATTGTATCCCATTTCTGCACGTCTGGGCAGGTGATTTTGGTATCAACAGAGAATTATACGTTCTTAAAAGTAGGTTTATATTTATTTCCAGTCAAGGTTATTTCCCAATGGAATTATGAGATTGCTCAAGTAAATTCAACCAAGCAACCCAAAAATAACAATTTCAAAATTTAGACCAATTTAAGAATGTCAGTTCATTTCAATGTTAGTTTGTCCAAGTAACACAGAAAAGCTTTGTTGCTTCTACACACAGGACTACTGTATGTTAAAACCAACCATCCAGCCAGAACAATCCATGCTATAACCCTCTCTGAGAAATGAGGGGAACAAGGATAAAAGTCTTCCATCAATTTCTTCTCTGATATCCTAATTACCTGGGTTCTGATCTCTCTCTCTCCCCTTGTGTGACTGAATACCTCCCTGTAACATGAGCAAAATGAAGACACTTTTATTACATTACTGAATGAGAAGGGGATGTGACATTTTATCACATAATGCTGTGCTTCCAGACGTAGAACAAGGATGGGTCTTATACTCTTCTTGTCTCTATAGAGGATACATGACACATCGTGATCAAATTGTTGCCAAAAGGAGGTGGTAGTTCTGAAACTGTTCTAATTTCTATAGAATTCCAGCAATTGTGCAAACTTCCTGGAAAGATATGTGACAGCAGAATATTTGGTTTAGAAGCTAATCAGAAGCTTCAGCATCTTTCTGTCTGAAGAATATCTCAATTCTCTTGATCCAAAATTTGTTCAATATTAGAGCACATTTTTTAGAATACTTACGTCTTTTGCAAAAGCTTCTGTGGTGAGGAAGCATGAATGACTTCTTCTTTGATAGCAAAGAAAAGGTAATCAGATACAAATAGTAATTATATATTTTTGTCCTTCAGATGTGCTTCTTTTTGAAAATTATTTGTCTTGCCACTTTGGGAAAGAAATAATTCTTTTTTTTTTTTTTACAAAAATTTGGAATCCACATGATAGTAGATTCTCCAGTAGGTCTCACAGTTACAAGCTGGTTTCTTAAGATAAATGCAGCATTGAAGTGTTGCATCTTCCCCAGCCTTACAGTCTTCCCAGATTTCATAACGGTCTCTCTCTACCTGGATGTATGGTATCCAGGAATGGAAGTTTTATATATTTTCTTTAAGGAGGACAATCTGACTCCACTTCTTAGTAAAGCAAATAAAGTTTCCAGTAGTGATTTATAAATGGGCTTGAAGGACTTGAGCCTCGTCATGTGGGGGATGGGAAATAATTTGGAAAGATTGTTTATTTCAAACCTCAACCAAGTGATTTGGTTCAGCCATTGACACCTGACCTGGCTCTGCCCTCGCAGTCACACCCAGACTGCACTTTCACCTGTTTCCAGCTTTGTTTTCAAACCAGAGAAGTGTTTGCTATTCAGTTCCTATTCATGCTCACGTTGTATGGTCCACCTCTTGTCTAATGCTTTATTTTATAACACTGAAAACAAAGGAAGAATGGGATTGCTTTCCAGTTTCAGAGGTGTTTGGTTAGGCATGTCTGCTTAGCACTAGGAATTCACAGCCCACAGCTCCTCTGTGCTAAGTGGCAGGGACAGCATTCATGCTTTGACATGCATTCAAGTCAAATGCCTGAACTGTGCTAAGGGTTTCTGGTTTCTGGCCAGATTGTGAATATATATCAGCTATGCAGGTGTGAATAATAGCTGTATTTTTGGTATCATTGCTAAAATTAGTAATTGAGAGAGCTTATCACAGAATACCAGACTAAATGGATCACAGGTCCAGTCTAAGTCCCTCTGTGCTATTCTCAAAAAGGTGATCGGGTAATCAAATGATAATTTTATGTAGTATGTAGCACCTTTTTCATGTAAAATATATGCTTATGAGTTTAATTATTAACATATTATTCTATTGTTTGTCTAATTAAAAGTCATACTCAAGATGACAATAAGATGCCCATGACATTTTAATATGGGAAACATCTACATAATGCAGCAAAATCACACAACTGTCTGTGTGACACACACACACCCTCCTGGGGTAACTGCTTTTTTCCCATTTTTTTGGTGAGGAGCACAATTCAACAAATGCTCCACTGACCAAAAATGCAAGTAGGTCATCAGGCCACTTTGTCCAGTCTGTTTTGATAAGATTTTGCCTTTAAGAAATATTTAAAACTCTCAATAAAAGTTGATCACCTTGAATTCTGACACTTGTGAAACACTGATTTGTGAAACTTCTCATGACATTTCACCTGCACTGCACTATGGGTAGTGTTAATGGGTGTCCATGAGTCCATAGGCTGAAAATGTTAATGACAGTGAATAACTTGTTTATTCAGTGTGGCCATGAACCACATTGAATGCCTCATTACACACTTAATGACTTGAGACGAACAAATTGATTTTCTAAGTTGTCCCAGTATTAAAGTTGGAACAGCAATTGAGGGTCAAACCAAAACAGAAAACATCCAGTTCATTCTTCGATTTGCAAAAAGGCATCATTTCATTTTGGTATGTTTCTCTCTCCTTTGCATGTCACATTGAAGCTACATACCAAAACAAAATCACAGTTCAAAATAAAATGTGCAAATCTTTGTTTGTGCATTTGCTCGTTGGTTTTTTTTTCCTTATACTTTTTGGCAAAGCTTTTCATCAGATAAATGCAAGTAGTTTCAGTCAATCTGTTGTTTATTCTGTGAATAAATTGTTTTCCTAGCAAATGTTGGCCACAAGAGCTTTGTCGTTACAGTTGAGGCAGACAGATGCTGTGTCACACCCACTTGCTAGTGCTAGCTTGAAAAATGGGTGGCTGCTCTGGTGGCAAGCACCTCAGCTAAGAAGCCCTATTGAGATGTGAGTATATATACTACTTTGGACTTGTCATCGTGTCAATGTAGCTGCACAGCTTTCCTGGTCAACTTCTGACTCAGACAGTAAATGCTGAAAATTGCCAGAAATTGTTCTCTAACAGAAATACATTTTTTGTTGTGCCCCAGCTGTTACTACCTGAAACAAATTAGGTACCTAATTGTATCACCTTGTGCGGTTGAAAACTAGATAGCACTGGATGGAAGAGTAGACATACTTCACTGAAAGATAATTAGTGGGTGAAAAAGAAGGTTTTAGTAGGGTTTCTATTTGTCATGTTGTCAGCAAGATTGTTTCTTGTTTACCTACCTAAAGGATTAAATGTTCATGTAAGAATGGTTAAGTGTTTATTAAGGTGCTTCCTGTGGCTTCCCAGACTGGAGCTTGTTTACTTCACAGAAAAGACCATGTTCTCAGGGCCAGGGGAGAGCATGTTTGGATGCTCCCAAGGGTCCAGGCAACAGAGAGAGAAATTGCGGAACAGAGGAGTTGGCCTATGGTGAGGATATTCACACCTTGATTCTTAGAAAAAGCTATGCCTAGATCTAAATACCCTATGAAAGCACAAAAGACTATATATCTTTGCTGCTTTTACCCATTTTTGTTTGCCAGGTAATTTACAAGCATTGCAACCCTCCAGAATGCCGGAGAGCTGCAGTGAATTGCTTCCACTAAGGCTGAATTAGACTTTATGAATTTTGTGTGCTTTTCTGTTTGTTTGTTTGTTTTGTTTAGCTTTCCTGAAAACAAAAGGCTTTATTGACAAGACATTCTGTTTTACAAAAAGAGATATTTTTTAATGACTGCCTGTTTCTATCTTCACCTGTTTCAGTACAACACAGAAAATACATTGAGTAGCTATAAACATTGCAACTGAGTGTTTATTACAGTCTGACTCTCTGGGGTTTTTAGAAAATACACGTTGCTGCCTTTCCAGGAGTAAAGACAACTACAGAAATAAAGATCACAAGAATAAGGAATGTGCTATACCTTCTAGGAGACATTGTAGTCCACATGACCTCTTCAGAATCAGCATTTAACCCCTAAACAGCTAGGTAGTTTAGTATAAAAAATTTTAAGGATTCTTCAATATGTCATATTTTGGTGAACTGCATTATCTTTAATACCCTTTTAATCTCTTTTACTTTACTCTAAATTCTACTAAATACTTGGTGATATCAGGAGATCCAGAAGTACTGCTGCAGAATGTCACAGAACAGCAAGTGCTGAGCTCTCAAAAGGCCAGCATTTCTGGATGAAGTGTCGTTGTTTTCACTGTCCTTGCAAATTGATTTCTTACAATCAGTCATCACCTTTTATTCAACCCTCTTTCACCTCAAAAAGCCCATGTACCACAGGCTTGGAGGTGAAGTTAAATAAGAAATGTCTACCTAGCGAAAAACAAGCAAGTGTTTTGGGAAGTCTTGAGTTCAACACCAGAGTGCTGAGCAAGTCAGGTTCTCGGGTAGTCCAAGGAGATCTGCTCCCATGTGGGTCCCAAGGTCATGGTCACACTGCAAAATGTGCTCAACTGCTCTCAGCTCCAAGGATGACTTGCAAAATCAGGATTATATAAAGCAAAGTAACTAACATGATCATAAAATATCCTCCCTTTTTTACAAATTTTTAAAACTTGTTGCTTTCTGCTGTGATCAAAGCATTGCTTGGGACAGCAGAGGTCTCATTGGATTCATTAATATCTGAAGAGTACATGTAAAATTTTCCTGGCTAACACTGAAATGTTCCTGGAACACCCACGGAGTTACACAGAGGACAGCACCTGCAGCATGGAAGGATATTGTCCAGCAACATTTGGGATCCTGATTCATACTCTCAGGATAATAATAGACTTGACAGCTCCCACAGAACTGTTTTCTGTAATTTTTTTTTTTCCAGTAAAAAATTCTCCTACAAGACCCAGAGAGTCCCAAGGGTCTTTCAGTGAAGCAAGTAATGAGCTATTGACTGCGGTAGTACTGAAATCTGCTGAAGAGGCAAAACCAGCAAACCAGAAGTCATCATGATATCCCCTTTCCTCAAAACAGAAATCATCATGGTATCCCTTTCCCCTTCTCATTACACTGACTTCCAGGGACAGTGTTGCAGCTGGTGGGCTCCCTCCTGTTTTATTAAGGAAGGTGTAGATAGGAGAAAAAAGCTAAACCTTGCAATCTATTCCCTGGCAGGCAATCTGAACTCCTAAGATATCAATACTCTTCATAATTCCTGTTAGTTTAGTTCATTCTTTTTTTCATTGATAGATTGCTAGGGTGGAGAATCATGAATGAATTGTCTTTAGAGAATAAATGTCTTTGGAGACAGAAAAATCTTTAAGAAAAAGAGCAGATATGGGAAGCCATTAATTAGAGACAGAGAGAGTACTCTGGGAACATATCAATTTTTTTTCCTGTTTTTTGTACTCGTTCCTAGATGTCTGTATTTGACCACTGTCAGAGACAGAATATTGGGCTAGCTGGAGCTGGCACAACAAGAACCTTCTTGTGCTTTCATGAAATGATTTAGGGAAAAAAAAAAAAAAAAGTTATTTGAGCAAGGAAGTGTTGAGTTTCTGAATATTTGTCTTGTTGTTAATTGCCCTGAGGCAAAGAAAACACAATCAGAGATCACAGTGGTGTCAGCAGCCAGCCATTAACACCAAGTAAGTGGTGCAAGCGGACCTTGGAGCAAGTAAGGTCAAAAGATAGGACAGAAGGAAGAACTGTTTAAATCTAGTCCTAGGATGTGGGGAATTTCCTACTCTTGCACTTTCTGATTTCCTTGATAATAAATATATGAGGGAAGCTCTGAAGCTCTTACAAACACAACAACTGCAGTCTATTTAAAATACAAAGTAACATCTGTCTTCCCTCCAGCACCCTGGCTCGTCATTGCAAACCCATCTACTTGCTCACTGTGTATGTCGGTGCGTCTGGAATCAAGGCATACAATCTTGCATGACACTGCAAAAATGCACAGCTGGCATCTTTCTTCTTGTCATGCAGCCAGTTCCACTGAAAGCACACCTGGGTTGTATTATGAATTATAAAATATACATATGCAATCCAAAGCTGAACCAAAGCTTGGTGAATTAAATGGAAAACTTCCTCATTTTCCTGAATAAAGTCAGACCCATGAGGACATTGTCATTCAGAAGTAGTTTGTCGTTTTGACAACCCATTCTGTAACCTGAACCCATTGGATCTGGGACTATACTTTACAGCTACAGTTTCTACTGACATTAAAATCTGTTATAAAACCAAGATGCTCATCAAGCAGAAAGAGACAACACACAGCGAATTTCACTGCTTCAGGCACTGTTGAGTGTTGTATTCGGGCCCCCTTCTAAATAGAGAAACTCTGCCCATATCTTCTGTATGTAAAATGTGTATGTGCTACATTTGAATCTTTTCTTCAGTTATCATCCGTAGAGTTCCATCCTTTGAGTTCTGGCTTCTAAAAAACTTTAACCTATAAAAATACCTCTTCTAAACAATTTAGAGTATGGATTTATGATTGAATGTGTAGAAATTAATAAAAATTTACAAGTTACAGTATTTTATTTAGTAGGAGAAATATGGCTGTGAAAAATGGCTGTGTACCTGTTGTTAATCCACCACAGTTCTGTGGAAATCAGTTTCAGAAACTCAAACCTCCCCAGTATACAGTCATAGAGGTGTCGGTGACAGACACGTAGTAGTATCTACCTCTCCTCTTGTAGTTTTCCTCAGCTGTGGGTCAGGAATACTCTTTGACGTTTCAGTGCAAAATACAGCAGGTTCACCGAAGCCATACAGGAAAGTTTTATTTGCAGTGCTGTAGGCCAGGTATGATGAGGGATGGCAAACACAAGCTACAGGGAGGTTATTAGAAGCAATGGGACAATAACCTCTCTTGTTGTTTCACAAGTGCACCCCTGTTTTCATGTGTTGAGTTTCACTCCACAGTAACTTTTTTTCCCGTCTCAGCAGAGACGAGGCTTTTCGTTTTGTCTATGTCTTTAGAATCATACAGAATTAGTGCATGAAGGAAGATGCTGTCTTCCTCAGCTTCCAACTGTCAGAGCTATCTTCATGTTCTGTTAGTACGATCAGATATTTCTGTAGTATGCACTATTTATTTAGAAGAATACTTTACAAAAGCAGCAGGGAGGAATGAAGTTTTCAACCTGGGCTCTAAAAACACATGGGAAGTCAATCAAAATTAAAGACAAAATTAACACTGAAATCTATTGCCCAGGATTTAGCTTCAACAAACTTAGCTGAGCCAGGAAAGAGTATGGATGATGGGAAGGGTGAAGGAATAGAAAAAATGGTAATGGAAAAAAAAAAATAATAAGGCACTTCAATAAAATTAGCATCAGCTCTTGGTTTTCAGTCTGAATCTGAAACTTGCAACAATCCTTTCAGCATAACAGAAGCAAATATTTCTGATCTGTTAGACAGGGATTTTCTAGGAGGAGTAGGAAAAGGCAGAAGAAGGTAGAGCAACGAAACACTAGTGTCCCACTAACCTGCACTTCTGCCTCCAGCTCGTCCACATCACACTGGCAGCTCACAGAGGAGAGGCCAGAAGAGGTCAGAGAGAAGGTCAGAGGGAAACCATAAGACAGTATGACATGCATGTGTGTGTATATCCATGAGTGCAGGGCAGGTGCAGCCACAGAGGGTGCAGCTGGCCCTATGAACTTACTCCACATGGGTGCGTAACTTGCGATGCGTCCTGGAGAGGGGTTGGACCTGCCATGGGGAGCTGAGTCGTGTACCCCTGCCACAAACACCAGGGTTGTGCTTATCCCTGGCTGTCACTGGTATTGAACATGGCTGATACTCTTACAGTAAAAAAGAGGCAACTATGTGACCGCTTTAAACTCTCTTGTGGAAAATCTGATTCCAGAACATTTTAATTGCAGTTGTGCTTTATTGTTGCTGCAATTGCTGGTACTATCAGCTTTACATTTTTAGGGGTTGCATGCTTTTTATTTATTTATTTATTTATTTATTTATTTATTTTGAGAAGAATAGGCAGGATAAACTGTACAAAACACAACAAAATGTTTTTTTTAAGGAATGGGGAAACAGGATTAAAAATAAACCCCTGTCTACTGAAATAATAGAAACCCTACAGAGCTGTGATGTGACTAAATAAGCTGGCTATCCTTTCTTGAAATGCACTCTTTCCATAAGCAGATAGTTTGTTGTTATGACCAGAGTACCTGAAGCCAGAGAAATGGTTGAGTTGTAACAGTGCCAGTGGGGAGAACATTTTTTTCTACTTTATTCTTCCTCCTTCCTTTCTTCTCTCCCTTACGGCTGTTACTTACTAAACTGTTGTCTGTAAGCAGTGTGGGAGACCTTATTCTATTCCCTCCAAGGGAACTTTTAAAGGAGATGGAAAGAAAGTGGTGTTTCACATTTCCACTCCAACTTGTGAGTACAGCAACAGTGGGGGTAATAAACTGATAATGGTTAGATCGATTGAAGAGGGGAAGGGATCATTAATCATTTATTACCAAGTGGCTATTTTAAGGTCCTCCTACAAGCTCTCTATTTTCCCACCACTTCCCATCCTAGGCACATCCGCACTGATTTTTAATGCAATTCAGGATCTCAAAGATGAATTAGTTACCAGTGCTCAATAAACTCCTGAGGTGCCTCGTGCTGTCACATGGACCTTGGGAACTAAGCTGTAATATCCATGCTACCAATTCTGACACGGCTGTGTCCTTCAGTTCCTCCTGTCACATGTCCTGGTGCTCAGCTGCCTCAGCCTGCATATTTACCCTCTGCATCTTCCTCCAGAAAACAGCACTCTGAGACCTGGAGAAAACCTTCTCCACCTACTTGTGTCCAGCTGGTGCAGCAGTCTCCCTTGCATCTGGGATGAGTCCACTGCACATTGACATGACTACTGTCCACCATTACCACTACTACTATCATTTCACAAACCATACTAGACTTGCTGCTTTGCTCTATCTGTCTCAAGACACCTGTGAGGTCAAAGTGACTCCGACAGCTGGCTGACGAGCACAGGCATCTTGTCTTCAGAGGTCGTATGACCTCCCGTGCATCACTGGTGACACTGTAATTTCACAATGCCAAATACAGCCCTGTACGCGACTTACCCCTCCTGCATGCATTGCCTCAGTAGCACTTTCAAGCTTCTGAACCAGGCAGCTTTGTTAGGTGCAAATTTCCTTACAGGTCCCCCATCTGAGCGGTCTGCTGCGGAAGACATTTCCATAGCTTTCTCTGGAATATTCTGAGATATTTCTGTAAACTTTACATCTTTATTTGTTTAGTTTATGCCAGAATTTGTTTTCCTTCTGAGTTGAAAGCTCCGGACAGGATTTTCATGCAACCCCCCCACCTCTTCCTGATCTAATGTAATTTATGTATAACTTAGCATTGTTTATACTGTCAAACATGTTGTATTTCCATGTCAAAAACCTCTGGCTTCAAGTGCAACCCAATGACTTTCTGAGAAAATGGTTTCCTAAAGAGATAATGATCATGCACAAATGGATGCCCCAGTTTCATAAGGTCACCTCCCAGAGTGTTACTGCCCTTTCAGTTTCTCATTAGAGACATTGCAAAAGATGCCAGGTTTTAGGTCATTCATATGCAAATGAAATGTTTCAACATTTTTGCTTGCTTTTTACATGATATGTAAGAGCACTACCTTCACTTCTATTCATAAGCTTCTCCCTAGAGCGATAGGCATCTCTTATTGTAGCCTGAAATATGGCAAGAGAAACCTTGTAGGTGAGCCTTGGACCATCTCAGCTTCCATCTCTATTCCATACTCTGTTGAGAGTTCCTGTATTCCCTCAAAACATCATTGGTTTCCTCTTCAGTTGTTGTCAGCACTTGCCTAACCAGTGAATGAATGTGATCTCTGAGATCCAACATTTGGCATGTTTTTAACTCTGTAATAAGTATTTTTTTTTCCCTTCTGGTATTGTTATAAATTTTCCACTTTTTTTTTTTTTCTGCATTTTTTCTTTATCTGTACACTTACTGACATAATTCCATAATAATATAAAGCTTACCTCTGTAAGACCAGCGCTTCATTTACTCCTAACATCAGTGACTTGTCTTTGCTGATATCGGCGTTCCTGGTGCAAGTAAACCTCATAGAAAATCAATCCATGTCCCATGGGACTTCAGGTGGACAGAATGTGCTGTTTACCATCACTCACATGAAGTCTTCTTCCCTCCTTTAGTGATCTGTGCTGATGTTTGTAAGAGTCTGTGTAGTGATGTGATCCTTTTCCAAGTGACAAATATTATCTTGCACAAGTTGTTTGCCCACTCTGAGTTTCTCAGTGGCTTGGGCTCTGTAAGCTCCCATGTTGACAGCTTCACACTTTCCTCCCTCCATCTCATTTGCAGAAACATTGTGGGTTTCTTTTCATATCCACAGTGTCAAAGCAACATCTAACCTCCTCAAGCTTCAGGCTAGTCCTTCTTTGCTTTACAAATGCTAATTGCTTTGCCATAAGTTGATCTAAGTATATCAGTAGATGCTTCCTTGAATGATTTTTCCTGGAATCTAGCTGTGATCTTATGAGGAATTGAATGCGAATCCCAAAATTTCAGAACAGTTTTTGAACTTTCTATCAATCAAAAACACCTTTTAATTGCCTTCTTTTTTCTTTTTTTTTTTTTGTAATGTCTGTTTAAAAACATACACCTGACATGTTTCATTTTACCTTGAGAGTAGTACTCAAATTGTTATAATAATCTTTCATAATTAGCCACCTCTGCCTAAGTTAATGGGAAAATATTTTTAACAACTAAGATGCTTCAGAATTTTTCTGTCAGAAATTAAGCTATGTTTTCAGTGGCACTTCTACCTTATGGATACAGACTGAAGTACAACGCAAAATAATTCCAATTATCTTCTGTAGTCTGAAAGAATTTCAGTGCTGGCAAGGCTTTTAACTTTTCTATTTTTCTGTTTAGAATATTTCCTTGCTGTTTGTTCTTGGGAAAATTAGTTGTTCAACAATCACCTTGAGTGAAAAATTTGCTGTCTTCAGTGATGGATTTCATACTGAGCAGGCCTTAATAACCTGGACTCCTTTACAACTCAACCTGTAGGTGTGTCGTCAGCGGCCCTTATCTTGAATTTTTGTGCAAAAATGTACTATACAAAAACATTACTGCACATATATTATAAAAGTGTATTATTGCTAAAAGAAAAAGAAAAAAAAATTAAAAAGAACCACAGGTCAAGCATCTGCAATGATTCAGCAGTATTATTAATTTCTCACTAATGCTTTCAAACAGATGCTGGCTTTGGTTGTGACCTCCAAATGCTTTCCAAAATGCGGGATTTCCAGCAGAAATAGCAGTAATACTACTGGAAAGCTATCCAGTGAACAGCATTAAAAAATACCCTTTCCTAAGCTCTGATTCTTTTCTGAGCCAGTTACTGGTTTCAACAATGGAGAAGTTTTAATTAAGTTGATGGACATAAATGGGATGGATATGCATTGGAGCATGTGTGAAATATTGTAGCAGCTAAGAGGGAATGCAGCTTTTCTGATGACTTGTGTTCACCCAGCACATTGCTGATAACAAGGAAATCATTCTTGGAACAACAGTTCAGTGCAGGGAGTTAGTGATACAGATTTTGCTCTGGTCTGAACAGATTATTTTCTTTTGTTTATTGCTGTCATTTGTGCTCCTAGTATGAGTTTTGTGGCAAAGCATATCTTAAATCAGCCTTACCTTCCTGCCCATTAGTCTATAATATATTATGGCATACTTTAAAGACCAAAAAATGCTTCAGCTTTAGATGGAAACTACAGCCTGAAGTGCTGAGTAACCAGAGATCAGTCAGTGATGTCTGTGGAACACGACTAAGTAAATTCCAGAGTAGGAACAGTCTAATAACTGCAGATGCATGCATAACCACACATAAAATACCACACATATAAAATAGAATCATGGGAAAATTGAGATTGGAGGGAATATCTGAAGGTCATCATCTGACTCCATTCATGGCTTAAAGCAGGGCAGACTTCAAAGTTAGATCCAGCTTTGAGTTCAGATCAGATTGCTCAGGGCCTTGTCTAGCTGAGATACGAACATCTCTGCAGATGGGGATCTCCCAGCCTCTCCAGGAAACATGTTCCAGTGTTTGACTGTCTCATTATGAAACTTTTTCCCATTATGTAGTTTGGCTTTCCACTACTGCCACTCATGTCCATTGCCTCTTGTCTTTTCTCCCTGAGAACAGTCTGGCTGTCATCTCTGCAGGCACCCACTAGGTGCATGGGGGGAGCAGTGAGATGCCCTTTTAATTTTCGCTTCCACTTGCTGAACATAGCCTGTTGTCTAAGCCTGTCCTCATACACAGTGCTGTCCAGACCCTGACCTTCTCAGCAGCCTCAATTGGACTTGCTCCAGTATGTCAGTCCCTCCTGCAGTGGGGAGCCCGAAATGGACACAGCACTCCAGATGTTGTCTCATAAGTGCAGGGTAGAGGGGAGGGATCACCTCCCTGATCTGCTGGTTATGCACTTGCTAGTGCAATCCAGGACATGGTTGGCCTTCTTTGCCACAAGAACACACTGCTGTCTTGCTTTCAACTGGCCCACCAGAATGTCCAGGTCCTCTTCTGCAAAGCTGCTTTCTGGTTGCTCAGTGCCTGACCCCTGTACTGTTGCATGGGGTTGTTATAAGACAAAACACTTTGCATTTGTTGATGTGGGTCCCAGCAACCCATTTCTTTCATTCTACAAGCATCCCTCTGAAGAGATGACCCTCTGCCTTAACCTCCAGCATATCCATTGCACCCCACAGAATGATACCATCATCAAAGTTCCTGAGGGTTAGTCACTCCCTAGCATCAGCCAGTTCATTTATAAAGACATTAATGGCTACACTATGAACCCCAGAGGAAAAAACATTAGTAAATGGCTACAAGGCAGATTTTGTACCTCTGATCTCAGCACTCTAATCTCAGCAATCTGACCAATGTTTCACCCACACTTTGTTCCATGTCTCCAAACAAAACCTCTCCAGTTTGCTAGAGGAAAAATATGTGACACTATGCCTAAATCCTTGCTGAAGTTGAGGTAGATGTCATCTACTGATTTGCAAATGCCCTGATAGTCAAGCAGGGAGTAGTAATAAAATGCTTGGAGTTTAGCAAGGAGGATATGAGGCAGCATGCCTTCACGTGGAAAGAGTTCTCAGCAGAAACTCGTCATAGGGGAGGACAGAGGCTGACTGCCCTGTATCTACCTAGCAAATTTAATGATCTCCAGGGATATGACACAGCATATTCCCAGCCTCTGGGTGGAAAAAACCTCATTCATTGAAGGCTTCATGTAGCAGTGCTTAACGTTTAACTTCAATCCAATCTGAGAAGAAAGGAGAGGAAAATCTGTATTTTTTTTAATCAGAGGTGGGTGAGAAATGGGATCACACCTTCCTGCTAGCCATAGCTATAGCAAATTCAATGAAGTATTTCTTCTTTTTTCTTTTTTTTTTCTGTTGTTGACATTAGAAAAAGAAATAATAACTTTTTTTTTTTTTTTCTAAAAGCTTGCAGATTGACATTGTGTTGCCTAAAACACAACTAAGGACTGCCTTTTGGGGTGCACAGTGAAAATGCTACTAAAGCAGTAAACAACTAGTATCCCTCAGATTAATTTTTTTTAGGGGGCAGGTGATAATATTATCCAAAATATCCAAAATTAGTCAAAGGATTGAAAAAGTGTCCTGGAATTATGCCCCCAGTCTGATATCCACACGTGGCTGATGATAATGAAAAGGCTGGGAAGCTGCACTGGTGAGTGCCTTCCTTCCCTTGTACCTGCACTGACAGCAGAAATCATTTTCCTAGTGCTATCATTTAAAGTTGTTTTAAAGTCAGCATTAAGGTTCCAGTAAAGCAAGACAGTGAAGAATAAGAACTGTGAACTGAAGGGAAGTTATACTGTAGAAACAAGAGAGCTGTTGCAGAGAGTATAAACATGTATCGCTCTCTACAGGTACCTTAAAGGAGGCTGGAGAGAGGTAGGGATTGGTCTCTTCTCCTACGTGTCACGGGATAGGATGAGGGGGAATGGGCTGAAGTTGCGACAGGGGAGGTTTAGGTTAGACATTAGGAAAAATTTCTTTACTGAAAGGGTTGTTAGACATTGGAACAGGCTGCCCAGGGAAGTGGTTGAGTCACCATCCCTGGATGTATTTAAAAGACGTTTGGATGCAGAGCTTAGCGACATGGTCTAGTGGAGGGATTGTTAGTGTTAGGTCTTAGGTTGGACTAGGTGATCTTGAAGGTCTCTTCCAACCTAAAAGATTCTGTGATTCTGCGATTCTGTATTTTGTTTAGCAAAGAATGCAAAGTTTACGCAGCATTTAACACTGCCAGACCAATAAAAACCCTGATGCTGAGCATTGGTGTGATGAGCAGCATTGGCTGTCAGTTAGCACTGCTTTATGTGGTGCAGACAGCAAAATAAATATATAAAAAATAAAAAATGAAAATGGCAAAGTCACACACTCAGAAATGGAGAAATCCCAATATCACAGTAGCCAGTACATCTTCGGGGGGCCCTGGCTCCATCTGGCTTTTACCAGACCTCTATGAGCAAGCATTACAGGCAGAGCTCTGAACGCCCATCCACTGGTCAGGGCTGCAGGTGCTCTCTTGGGAGAAAGCAGCTAGTGATCTCTAAGGATTTTGACTGATCACAGCTTTTAAGGCAGTAGGGTATCACTACGACTACTCCAATCTATGAAGCATCTCAGCCTCTGAATGAGTTCTGGCATACACACACACACAGCTGCCAATTCTCACTGGGGCAGTGAAACCATGTGCATTAAGAAAACCTTATGTGAAGAGTCAGGCTCACACCCCAAAAACTGTGCTTTCAATCTCCACCCTCCAGTAATCATAGAAGTATTACTGAAGTGCAGAAAACAATAATTTTTCCCACAAGCCCTTTGAGAAATCACTTCTCCACCCTCCTGCCCCCCAGACTGTTCCCATAAAGATTTGGCTAGCTCACTGTTGAAACATTTGAGCTTCAAATGTACAACACTGGCAAAGTTCTAACAATTGCAAATGGCACATCAAACACTCTTAGCTATTGGTGATGCTACTAGCAATGCCTATTGTAAGGACCACGGGGAAAATATCAGCATGTTCTCTGTACTATGTAGTGCAAGGCTCTTCTCTGCAAAATGGTCTTCGTACTTGTTTCTTAAACACAGGGTGTAGAAAATGTCATGAAACTTAAAATGCTGCCTGTCACTGTGAAAACAGCTTTCCTAAATAACATGTTTTCCACAGTGGAAAAGCATGTATCTTTAGTACTAATCATATTTGTTTTTGCTCTCAAAACATATTGCAAGGACATTCAATTATGGTCAGGTTTCTTATTACCAAGGCACCGCTGCATTATTAAAAAAAAAAAAAAAAAGTAAAAAAAGAGAAAGAGATCACAGAAGGGCAGACATGGAGATTATATTTTATCGCAGAGCTGACATGTTGGTCTGCTCCCATCAGTTCAGCCCTGTGACTATCTGGGACTTTGTGAAACACAGATACATGAAACAAGTTTCCCTTCAACATGGAGGGATACGGAAGCTAAGCAATCTTACTAACATGTTAGAACTAGGATGGAGGTTGAATCATGCAAATAATAAGAAATTATTTTTATTTCTTTTTCCCTAGTCTTCTATTGTTTTGAAGAACAGAGGTTGTGCATGAATCAAAGGTGCTGCTGCCAGATGCTTATCTAATACAACACGAGTTGCCTTGTATTGAATCCCCCCAGAGCTGGATTTCCACCATTGCACAGGCATTTAGCATTATGCCTCCCTTTAAACACAAAGTAGGTCACCGTCTTCCTCACCCACCCTTGCACACACGTACTCCTGTTGAAAGAGACAAAAAGAATTGCAAAATGTCTTCACCAAGGGTACACTCAACAGGGTACATTCATCAAGGATAACAGACACCATACAAATTATTTTAAAAGGGTTTGTGCTACAGCTAGGTGAAGGGAAAACTTCCATTTTAAAATGAGGTTCCGATCACAAACAAAACAGTAAATTCTGAAATTCTTAGTGAAATAAGGTGTAAATCTAGCTTCTGTTTAGCAGATAACCTTGAGAAAACAGGTGCTAGAAGCCTACAATATCTCTTCAAGGATCTGTATAGAAAAGTCAACACAAAGGATTTTCTTAACTTCTTTCTAGACACAGAGAAATTTACTGGAAAAGGAATAATCTCTGTCAAATATTTTGTTTGAGTCATATTTTGTTTGGCAACAAATGCCAACAAAAAAACTGTTTCATCTTTTTTTTTTTTTTCTGACCATGCTGGGTTATAATCTCATCATAATAATAGTTTATAATCTCCTTTACACGCCTCTCTATAAGTGAATGCATATCAAGCCAAGATACAGCAGACTTCCGTTGAACACCAAACAGGCTGCCCAGCACTATAAATAACAAAATCACCTTTTCTCCATCATCAGGTTTCAATCACAACACAAATGTAATATGACTGTATGATTTCTGTGTAACACCTTGGCGCTCTCATAGGCAAGATGAAAAGCTTTTCTGCAAAGTCAATAGGTCTCCTGAGAAGAAAGGCAAGTACCACGAGACCTTTTTTAATTGCTTTTCTTTGGCTGACTTTAACTAATGCTGTGGGCATTTGTCCTCACCATGACAGTTCGGCCTTCATAGCCCCTTTGCTCAGACATGGGGCTATTTTGGCAGAGAGCAGATAGAGCAAGTGGCAATGCAAAGAAAGTATAAAGTGAATGTTTTGGGACTAGAAATAAGCTGCTGTATGCTGTCCTTTTCAGGTCTGGCTTTTTGCATGCACTTGACTCTCTCCTTTCAACAGTCTTTTAAGTACCAGCAGATTTGCCTCAGTGTCATCTTCTCTGCCCTAACTCCTTCACTCCCCATGCCCTGAACTGCAGTGTCCCACAGATCCATTGCCCTTCAGGATGGGTGCGAGGCCTGTCTGTGGAAATAGAAATAGCCAGGGGGAGAAAGGTTTAAATCAGGTCAGCTAAGGAAAACTGCAGTTTTTGTCTACAGTGGTTAATAGCACTAATTAATTTTGTTTAGAGCTTAACTTTTAAGAATTACTCCCAACTTAAAAAAAAAAAAAAATTAAGTTATTCTTTTTCCAAAAGTGTGTATGAAAAATAGAACATTTATCAGGTCAGGATTTCAATGCCGAACTTTTTAGTACTCCCTAGGTGGGTTCTTTTCCAGGTGTAAGGAAATTAAGGTGGTCTTTCATTAAAGATATCTTAATGCTGACTTTTACTTTCATTGCTGTATGTGCTCACTCTGCTTGTGGACATTTTACCTCGGAAGGTCCTGTATTAAAATCCAGGACAAACATTTCTTTATCACACTCCGAAAACTGCAAGCAGCTCACACCCAAATGCTCAAACAGGGACAAACAGCACTGCTTTAACACCGGGTGTCAGGGGAAGGGCTGGAGGAGCATCACTTCTCTCAGAAACCCAACATTTGTACGGAAACTTTGTTCTTCTGATGATTTCAAGCCACCAAAGCTAGTAGGTCACCTCCAGCCATGGGCTGGAGCCCAGGGAGCGCTGAGTGTCACAGCCAACTTGTGGTTACACACTCCAGCAAGCAGCACGTGCGTTGGCTCAGCAAGCCTTGAGGCCAGGCTTGCACTGTGCCCAGTGTGTTTTACAGTTTCTAATTAAGCCCTAAACTACTTTCAGCTTTGATGATCTTCCTACTGCTTTTCCCTTCCCCCACAACTAATTTCAGACTGACATGTTCAGTGAGATCCAGGAATAGAAGCGACGCAGCTTGTAGTCACCTTTGCTTAGGAAAGCTGGGGATGAAAGTGTTTCTGAGACAGAGTTTACACCAAAAATCAGGACAATGGAGACGATTTAGCTCAGTTTGCTAGAACTGACTGCAATGATCACAGCAAGTTTCTAAACGAACTGAAAAAATAGCCTCTGGCAAATTCTCATCCCTTCCCATGTGCCCGCTTATTCCTATGACCCAATTTGCCCCTCCTCAGCCTAGTGTGTGGCTGTCACTCCTCCTGCTCAGCCACAAGCTCCCTGTTCTGGCCTCACCTCTCTCTGACCTAATCCAGAGCCAGTTATGAGTTTGGCAGTATATATGGTACACATGCACGGGTTACTTCCAAATCCTTGTGTCAGTGCATTACCTCCTTATATATATTTTGAATCACCTTTTGAATTCCTCTCTTCTCTGTATACCTTCTCAACTGAGCCCCTGAATGAACCTGCTGTTTCTTTTGCAATATAATGCATTCGCCTTTTTATCTGGAAGGAGCATCAGTCTATAACTTGTAGGTGAAACACTTTGAAACCAACAGGGGCACATGCCAAGCAAAAAAACAACACCAGGGTATGGTGTCAATCCGGAGGTGTCACTGCTTCTAGGAAATTTTCTGTTCTTAAATTATTTTGAGCTGGTTCAGCAAAGGGTTTCTTGTGAAGAAGTAGTGAAGAAATCCTCCTTTTGCCCCCAAGGTTACAGGTTATTTTGTCAGACCAGATGATATGACAGCATGATTCTATCAGGACAAATCAAAGTTTACTGAGCAAATCTGTGTTCTGGAACCTGATTTATTGGTGCCATCTGCCAACACCCATGAACAGATGCTCTGTAGGACCTCACTAATGTGCAATAATGACTGGGAGAAACCCACCGCAAATGACTGAATTTTAGAAGTTATAGAGTGTAGCAGGAGAGATAACAAACATAATGAAAAATGTCTAGGAGAATGCATCCTAATGTTCATTTTTCAGTTCAATTTCCCTGACAGCAGTGCTTCAGAGCATACTAATCTACATACGTGGGTATATGGTGTAAAAATAAACCAAGCACTCATATTTTTCTGTGATTTTGCTCCAGTCTTTTGCCACTGTATGCTTCAAAGAGAGCATTTTGGTGTGAGCAGTTACGGTCACTGCTTCACAAAATCAATGAGTTCTTCCTTATTGCAAGAATTCCTTTTGCAGTTATAGTTTGAGCAGGTCAAGACTGCTGTATTGCTAGCACTATTTTTTTTTCTATAATAGTTTTCCCTTCCTCTGCAGCTATTTCCAAGCCCTGTGTACTCTGAGGGCATGCCAAGGTAGAAGCAAACGAGTTTGCAATTATTGCCACCGGCAACATTAATTTTGCATTCCTGTCTTTCCAAAAACACAGGGGAGCAAAAAGAGATAACGAAAAGAAGAGCAACTTGTCCAGACGGAGGTGTGAAACGTGCCCGGTCCCCGGGCGGAGCCGCGCTGGCTCCTGAAGCCCTGGGGATGCTCAAGAGGCACGGGAGCAGCCTGGCTGCAGGTCCCTGCTCTCTCCAGCCCCAGCACTGCCTCCCAGCCCTCCTGCCACACAGCCCTCCTTCCACAGCCAAACACTCGGACACTAGGAGCTGCATTAAAATTAGAAACCGAAGCTGCAGTGATGGAGGTGGCACTCTGCCTTCCCTCCTAACCTGTATTGTAAGACAACCTGCTCTGTCTGCACCAAGGGTGTTACAGGGCATTCATTCAAATGTGCTCAGGAAAGTGTTTTTAATAGATGCAGTCTATCCAATACCTGCCAAAGTCAAAAAATCAGAGGACAAAAACTTTCAATCACTGCCACTGTTTCCGAGGCTGAATTTGGATCCAGAGTTGGGGAGCTGAAAGCCTCCTCCCCTTATTGTGCCAGTCCATTAAAATCACCCACTCACAGTAACTCTCTGGGGAGAAACTATCACTGAACTATTAATAAGATCTCCCAGAATTATTAATATGGTCTGTGGGAGCTTTAATCCACCGCAGGGGCTGATTATGTAAGCACACAGGCATGAGGATGCTGTTTTTATCCTCAGTTTGAATGACCTTTCAGTTTAAACAGTTTTGTTTATGATTGAAATCTGCTTGAATCTAAGTGAAATTATTTTCATTCAAAGGGGATTATATTTTGATTTGCATTAAACTGGCAAGTCTGGTCTAGATTAAAGAAGTGCATTTGGATGGCAAGATTTGTGTTTGCTTATCTGATTGCAAAGGGTTGAAGCTATGAAAGAAGTTTAAAAACATTTGTGTCACAAAATTCAAATGTTCCAAAGCTGGAAATATGTTAAAACTTGTTTTTTGAGCTGAGGTCATTGGTCTACAAAGCCAATTCATACAGTTTGAAAAAATTAGCTGTTTTTGTATCAGGCTGGATTTGTTCCTAATTTTGATATTCCGAAGACTGCTTTGCTTTTCTGCCACACTGGTGTGAGGAGATGTTGGAAGATCATCTTGATTTTTAGCTTTCAGAGCCAAGCAGTTCAGAACAACAAAACAGTAAGAGGTTTCTGATGTGTACTCCTGCCAAAAGTAATAGATGTCATGAAGGCTAGAACAGACAAATAGTGAAAAATTGTCTCTCATTCACCTCATAGCTATCCCTCCCGAGCTATTTAGCAGAACATTTTGTACGGAAGATTTTCAGTTCTGGGCTCATTTTAGTTCAGAAATTTCCTAGCACAGGTGGTCAGAGAGGAGAAGGGAATCAATGATCTCCACATTTTCCTCTGATCTGCAAGCCTGGAAATATTTTTCCAACCTGAAACAAAAGATGTATTGAAGCTTGTATGGATTTTGGGGTGTCTATGCCAGCTCAACTGTGGAACTCAAGTGTTAACTTCTTTCTCTTCTTCTTTCTTCTTTTGGAGGGAAATCACTGAAAAGAAAAAAACAAAACAAAACAAAACAAAAAAACAAATAAAGAAAATAATAAGTCCTATCTAAAACACCAGTTTCATTCGATCAACAAGAATGATTAAAACCCCTGCGCTGGGACAATTTTGTCTTTCTAGGTTTGCCTATGCTATTTAAGAAAGGTGTCTTTTCTGCAAGGTTAGATGTATTCCTTATTTTAGTTGACTTCAGGTCCCAATGAAATTAAGACCTGGTCTGAATCTGGGGTGAGCTAGCTGCCCAAGTAAGTATCTGGAGTCCTTTCACTGTTTCTTCCCTGCTATTGCTGAGTAGCAAGGTAGCTAGATTAACACTGGGTAGGATGTGTTTCACACTGTAATTGTATCTCTGAGTGACATGAAGTTACGTCCAGCCCAGTTTTCAGATAAAATGACAGTAGTGTACACAAAAAATTAGACCAGTTCCTGTGTGCCACATTTTATTTATATCATTGGAATAACATGTAAATATATCCTTATGATTGGGTATTTTTAACAAGGAATCAGGTTAAGAAAAGACTCTGTTATCCCAGGGTCCTTTTCACAGTAGGCTCCAGAAAATATACCTCATTATAAAATACACCTTCCCAAGAAATCACGAGACATGAGAAATCAAAAGAGAATTCCTAAAAGCAAAAGCTCTCCAGCACAAAATCAATTTCAGCTACTTTCACCTAGCCCCAGGGAAAGCAGCAGAGACACTAAGTGGGGTGTGGGAAAGGTCTCATACATCTTCCTAGAACTGCACAAGACCAACCTCCAGACGAGAGCTTTTCTTTCCAGGACAGCTCTGCACTAATTAGGGACTTCTGCAAAATTGGTATGTTGCAGCTCCAAACTGTCTGGATGATTCCCATATCAAATTTCTTTGGTCTTAAAAAAAAATGTATGTTTTTGTCTTTGTTCTAATTGACAGCCTTACAAATGCAGGTGGACTGTGGGATGAAAGTCAAATTGAGCTTATTGTGCTTAACAGTGCAAGGAACAAAAATAGCAGAAAGTTAAACAAAAAAAGAAATGTTCTTTGTATATTTTTTTTTTATTTCTTGTTAATCATACTGTCTTTTCAAGGTTCTTTCTGCATTCTTTGGTGTATCTTCATAATGAAAAGACAACAGTTGCCTTTAAATAGAGCTGATACATGAGAGGCTTTCCTGTAACAATTTTTCTACTGAGGTACCAGACAGGATCTAGTTTATGGGCTTGACAGTCTATGTTGGGTGGACATTAAACTCATTTTCTATGTAGGAAAATACATCCTCCTCTTTAGTCAACCCTTTCCAGAAGCAGTCTGCCAATTTAAAACTCCAGCTGGTTCCCTTAACGCTCAGCAGTCAGACTTTTTTGGGTAAGGTGGTATCATTAAGGCTGGTAAACATATTCATTTAAAAAAAAAAAAAAAAGTGTTCCCCTTTGGAAAATAAGTCGGACTGACATTTCTCACTGAAGATTGTGGTTAATATCATCTGTATATTCTAGTGAGAAAGCAAAACAACTTTTCTTTTTTCGAGTCCATATATTCCTTTGTGTCTTAAAGTCATTCCTATGTCTCCCATCTCTTATTTCTTTATTGTGCCTTACTTCACACTCAGACTGCATCTACTACATTGACCTATGCTGTTATAGTGCAACTTGGGACTGCTATGGCAGGTCAGTCCCAAAGAGCAAACGAGTCCAGAATTTTCAGAACCTTAGAGCTACAGCTTGTGAGATGGCAGCTGCTTTAACAATTATAGAATAATAATAATAAGAAGAAGAACATCCTGATATATATTTTTTTCTGTTAAAAGTATTCTGTGAAAAGTTTCAAATCTTCAGATTTTCATTCCTGTGTGGGAGGAAAGCAACTGAATATGTGAGTTTTGCATGAGATAGGAATTTTCGTCTCTGGTTTTGTCTAAAACACTTTTGGGTTATCACAGGATAGGAAGCGACTTTTGGCTTCGCTTCACATGTCTGATGGCCAATGATTTTACTAGGTGGGCCCAGAAAAAAGGCCAGATTCTCCACTGTTGTTTCTCAGGACAGCCCAGCTGAAGTGACTGCAACCTGCAGCAATCCAGTAGTTTAAATTAGTCAGAGCTGCATCCCAAAACTTTATCTAATATCCCAGCAACAATGGAAGTACAGTCATCTTCACAGTGAATGAACACCTCCACAGAGTACATGTCCTCCTTGAAAGGGCTCCTGTGTGCTGGCCTGACTACCCACGGGCTTTGCACAAGAATCCAATATTGAGATTTGTAATGATTTCAGCTAAACTGACACGTTTGAGTTGTAAGAGGCTTATGCTGCTGTATTGCTAGAGAAAAGGGTTATCACTTAATGCCTATGGCTCCTCACAAACATTAATAAGATATGTTTTGATATGACTGCTAGGGCAATCCATGGCCAGTGCCTGAAGAGCATAAATGGTCCTTCATATCTACCCTGGGTATGGATGGAGACAGGAGATGGTGGGGTGCCTACACAGTGCTAAATCTGTGTAATAATTTGACCTTGAAGCTGTGCAGAAGCTATGTAGAGCAGGTGTATAAGGGGATTTTCTGTATCATCTCACAAATCTACCCCATAACCTCACCAGCCGTGCTCAGACTGATGCTCCAGAGAAAGCTGAGAGAAAGCCCTGGGATACCCCACTCTAATTGTGGGGGAATGAACCTGCCTGAGTCCTGAAGCCAAAGTCTTGAAGGAAGAGACGTGGTTGTGCTTTGCCTGTACTTGCTGAGCTGTAGGGGTTTGGAGCACAGGCAGGGTGAGGAAGGCTCCGTCAGGATCTCCCTTCACTGGGCAGAGGCAGGCACCTCTCCTCTCTCTCTAAGTGTGCTTGCACACAGGAGCAGCAGTCGTGCCGCTGCTCATGAAAGTCAAAGACCCCAGGCTCTTCCCTGACTGACGTTTGTTAGATGCGAGTGTAGATACAAAACGCCCGTCACAATAAGCGGTAACCTTTCGAGGCGCGCCAGCAACCTCCTCTTCTATTAAGCGTGCCACGCCGCCTGAGCGGGGGTGGGCTGCTTCTGCAAACACCCCCCCGGGAGGATGCTACCTGCATCTTAATGCAGAGGGTGTTTGTGCAGAGCCTTGCAGCCAGCGCTCGGCTCTGCCAGTTTCCATGGTGCTGTCATGGTGCGCTCCCGCTACACCTTCACTTATCAGCGTTTCCCACCCATCCTCCTCCCCGGAATATGCTGCTCGCTCACCCTGAAAGGTCAGCCATTGTAATGATGTTTTTAGCAGGAGGGAGGCAGGGAGGCGGAAGGGTGAAAAGGTGAGCTGTGCGCGGCAGCGTGCGTGGGAACCGGGGGCTCGCCTCGCGCAGCACAATGAGAAATTAGAAAGCTTCCCCTCGAGGGAGCCGCGCTCATCAGCCCTGCCTCACTTCCCATCCCGGCAAAGTCAGATGCCCTGGTGGAGTTAAAAAACGTTTGGGCAAAGCGGCTGGAGAGCCTACTTTAAATCATCAGCAATTGATGCGGGCATGCACGGAAAGGAGAAGGGACTGTCTGCTAAGAGCAGAAACTGATGCAAATGCTTCTGGGCTTCTTCCTCTTCCCATCTCCCTCCCAGCAAGCCCAGCACTTGGCTGCTATTGCAGATGGAAAGAGGCAGACTTCTTCCTCTGACTTTCATCCTATTGACTGCCTGACTAAAGCACTGCATCTATTAACTGGCTTCCATCTCTTTCTTTCTGTAGGACAGCTTTCCTGCCCGTTTTGGAGGAGTCCATTTTGTCAACCAGCCCTGGTACATCCATGCCCTGTACACGCTAATCAAACCATTCCTCAAAGACAAGACAAGGAAAAGGGTAATTAAAAGGGGCCGGGGGAGGTAGGAGGCTGGAGATCCAAGTAAAGGAGTAGCCCCCTGCTTTCTCTCTGCATTTTTCATATAGCCTCAGAGAACTGCAGCTGTTACTAAATTTTACAGTTTGCAATGATCTGGGTTGAATCAATAACTCAACGAGGGACCAGAGAGCTGTTATCACTTACAAAGTGTAGATCCTTTTTAACAGGACATGCTCAGGGATAGAGACAATTGGTGATGTGGAGGGATTATCAGGCCTGGCTGGAGCCATCTGCAGAGAGGGAAACATCTGCTCGACACTTTTTGTGGGAGTAAACATTCCCTTTTTGTTTCTTCAGCAATTTGACTTTTTTTTTTTTTTTTTTTTTTTTTTTGTCTGGGTGTTCGNCTAGCTCACTTTTTTCCACCAAAAATGTCCATGCCCGAAGCCTGTTTGCTCATGCTGCAGAAAAGGCAGGTCTTCCCCACCAAAAAACATGTATTATTGTCCTGCAGTCACCTTACCCATTTGTCCACTGAAGCTCATGAAACCACCACTGGATCATCTCTCAGAAGGTCCCATACCCTGCCCTGGGGTGTGTTTGACAGAACCAGGCTGGACATGGGTTGTGCCAGTCTGAAAGCAAAGAGGGCTTAGAGAGCCCAATATTGCTGAAGTAGCACAAAGAGGCCTCATGCTGCAAAACATCAGTACCTGGGTGCAGGGCTGGCTTCCCTCTCAAAAGCTGAGGAGCTATTCTTCACATTTTCTTTCAGTAAGCCCCACTATCTTCCTTTTCTTCCCACTGGCTCTGTCCTCTCACAGTAACAACATTCGGTTATTATTCCTGACTTGCGCTTTCCTCGATCTGGTACTTAAGAAAGTGACGGTGTCATGTGCCAAAAGTAAGCAAATCGGGCTTTTCACAAGTGTTTATGGTGTCAGCTTAATTCTCCAGCTACACATACCAAAGCTGATCCCTCTCCTCCCAACCACCCCAACCAGCACTGGGTGCTTCGGAAACCCCCGCCTGAAACTGCAGCATCAGCTAATGACACCCCACATTTCATTAGTGTTGTTGCTACCATACTTAGCGAAGCAAGGAAGCAATGATAACTTTGAACTTTATTTTTCCTTTTTAAAGATCTTTCTTCATGGCAACAACCTGAACAGCCTTCACCAGCTAATACACCCTGAATGCCTGCCCTCTGAATTTGGGGGGACTCTTCCCCCGTACGACATGGGGACGTGGGCTCGAACGTTGCTCGGTCCCGACTACAGCGACGAAAACGAATACACTCACACTTCCTACAACGCCATGCACGTGAAGCACACGTCCTCCAACCTGGAGCGGGAGGCCTCACCCAAGCCCATGAAAAGGTTAGTGCTGCTTCGGAAATCGCCTGTTATTTGGCTTGCCTAGGAGGCTGGGTGTAAATGGGGCAGGAAGGGCTCGTCTGGCCTGGAAAGGGGCTGTGGCTGAATTGGCAAACACCGACAGTCAGGAGTGCTTCACCCTGGGCTGAGCTCTTGAGGTGGCAGGAGAAAGGAAGCCTCTCTGTGGAACTGTAATTACTTGTCTGATTGCTGATTAGTGTGAACAAAAACAAGGGGAAACTAATGAGCCCCTGCACAGAGCAGTGAACGGAGTATATCACAGCGAAATGCTCTCCTGTTCGGCACAGCGCAGCCAGCAGCACTTCGGGGCTGTTTTCTATGAGTTGCTGTTGCTTTGGTGCCTGCTGACCCCAGCTGATAACATTTTACCTCCTTGTAAATGCAGCCCTTGTACAATGAACACCACTGCCCTCTAAAGGAAAGCTGGGCTCCACTCCTGCTGCTGCTCCTGCTCCCACCTTCCCCACCCAGCCCTGCCAGCGCAGCAAAGCCGCCCCCTTAACATTGCTGCTTTCGGATCTGGTGGTTGTGCATTCAATGCTCAACGTGGCAGCTCTCGAAATCACAACCCTCAGTAATTTGCACTAATTGCGGTGACGGGGTGAGGAGGGCTGGCAGTCCAGCGCGGATCACCGGGGCCTGCGGCTCTGTGGGTGGCACGGCAGGGCTGCCACGAGCTGACCCCGGGAAAGCCAGCGAGCGATGGCCGGGCTGCTCCCCTGCAAGAGGATAACACCCGCGCTTGCCTCTCCCTCACGTTGCACTCCACGAAACTGCTTTCAAAGCAGATCGCAGCCATGCTTTAACTCGCTGCTGCCACTTGATGAGCGCGGTGCTCACAGATGGAGTGTCACTCTCTGTGACAGGCAGCGGCCATCATTTTGTCACAGCAAAATCAAAGCTGACAACACAGACGAGCCAGAATGTCATGCAATTAATTTTAAAAAAGTCTTTCATCGTCAGAGGAAAAAGAAATGAGTTCTCGACGCACGGCTCCCTCCCAGGTTAGAGAGACTCCACGCTGCTGCAGCTGCAGCGTGAAGCCTGGTGCAGAAAACACAGGCACTTACAATGGGTGAGAAGTGCTGTGCATCCCACTGCTCACAGGGATGTGAGACCACGGGGTACGGCCCTTTGCAGGGCTGCCCCCACACATGGAGAGAGGTGGCCATCTGCAAGGTCAGCAGGTCTCACTGAGGACTCCCAGGCAGCACTGGGAGCCAAGATGAGTTTACAGAGCCCGTTGCAGAGAACTCATTTTTAAACAACTACTTTTTTTTTTTCTTTTAATATTAGAATATATTTTATTTGAAAATATTAGCAATGGAACACACTAAATGATTTTAGAAATACATTAATATTACACTACTATGAGATTTTAGAATTTATATAACCTTACAGAAATAAATCTATTAGATTATCATTATTATCATTATTATTTCAGGTTTGAAGTGTTAAGAGCTGTTCACAGGTTAGCTGTAAATCTTTGCTGAGGATCACATCCTAAGCTGCTAAGAAGTGAGGGTCTCGTGGTGCCCTCAGGGGAGAACCTCAGCTTGAAAATGAGTTCAGTGCCAGAAAACCCTGCCTCGGGGCAAAGCCCTCTCTTATAATCTGTTCACTAATACAAAAGTGCATTAATACAAATATTGCGAGTGGATGAATCTAATTTGTCGTGTTGCCTCCGGGCAGACTAGATCTAACTTTTAGCCTAATTTCGTTACTCGGCGGTTAAGTGAACCATCTGATCTTCTACCCCATGGTCATTTCTAGCTGTTAGAGGTGAAAAGTTCACTGCTTCTACAGATTTCCTCCTCTGAGTATTTGCTTCGATTCTTCTTCCCCTGAAAATTACTTTTTGGCCTAACTTAAGGTAAAAGCTTACACTTAGGAAGCATAATTGCGTGCTTTATTAGATTTATTAGATCAGATTTATATCAAAGGCCTAGTAACAGGTCTGAAGACTTCTACCAGCATTACTTTTTTATATGCATCCCCCCCAGCTCTTCAGGTTTGCACAGCTCTAATGCAATGAGAGTCTCAGGCCGTGGCTGAGATTCCTGGGAGCTTTACATGAGCCATAGGTGGTCTCCTAACATTAGTCTTCATCTCAAACATAATCCCCTCTCGATTGCCCTATCAGTTTTTCCCTTATTAAAGCAATATTGCACTTCCATTAAAAATCTTTCCCCTCCTCCTCTTCCACACACACCATAAAATTCTTTAAGCTCTTGAGTAGAGATGGTAATTTTGCAAGCATTACTATGCTGAAATGTTGGATTTAACAAAAAAAAAAAAAAAAAAAAGAGGCTGAGCCTTTCTTTGGCATATATGTTCCTCCAAAAAGAGTAAGTATATGAAGACAGAGCCTTCTTGGGTTTCTGTAATTTGAGGATGCCTTAAGTATGTTCAGCCTTGCTGAACAACTAAGGGTCTTCTGTCTGATGTCCCAGGTATCACTGGAGATGTCTCCTCTGAGGAAGCTCTCCAAGAGCCCAGCAGTTAGCTGCATGGGAGGGCAGTGCTTACGAGTGCTGGATTTATGCCAGAGGCTGGGGGGACAGCAGTAATTCCTCCCCCAGTGCAGTGTGCTGCTGAGTGGCGAGGTGCCGAGTGGCACCGCGCTTCCCTCCATCCATCCCTCCCACTTCAGGCTCCGGTGGCACCTGCTGGCTCTGGAGTCTCTTGCTGGAAAGCAATACGACCATGTCCTAGCTAGAGGTGCCACTGGGCCATTGCTGCATTAAAGGTTTTTTAGTCTTGGAACCCCAGTGCTACCAGCAGAGCTTGGAGTCTGTGACCACAGAAAAATGCCTCTGTGAAATTCAATTCAAATAATAGCAGTTCTGAACCAGAAAATTGCTAACTAACCGTAGTGTGTGGCAAAACTGGGAAAAGAGGCCTCTCTTAGAGACTGCTGAGGTGGTCCTACACCTAGACAGATGCTCACCCTACTGCACAATCTACTCCAAATACAGTGTCTAGCAATTTTAGTGTCAGAGATGTTGAAAAATCACAATAGAAATTAGAGATCTGGAAGAAAAAAGCCAGGAAATGGAAGCAGAGAACTGACTCAAATACTTAGTAACCACTTAATTTATGTTAGAAAATGAATCCAGAGGGGGAAAAAGGGAGCATTTCAAGATGCGAGTGATACCAACGTGAATTTATGACCTGAAAACTAAAATAAGTCTATCAACATGCAGACAAGGAGAACACGTGGCACTAAGCAGCGGTAAGAGGGAACGGGACTGGAGCAGGTACGTGCTTGTGCTTTGGCTTTGGGACTGCCAGCACTGCTTTGGCTCCAGTCACCAGGGCAGATGAGCATAAATTGAAACAAGTCCACCTGAGATCTGTGAGGAGGGTGAGGGGAGTGGAGACCATATTTTCACAGCAAAAAGCTATAGGAGAGAGTGGTTTGTTTGCCCTCACAGAGCAAAGGTTGAAATGGATGTGATCGTCCTCTAAATACAGGAGGGAACAAAAGCTGGGGAGAGAGAACAGCTACTCAAAGGAAAGGACAACTTTTAGGCATGAGATCAAGAATAAGCTGACCAAGTATACTTTGGCTGGAAATTAGAGGAGGGGGTTTGCTTGCCTTCACAGGAGTGAGTTACTGAAACTCTGAGTTTTTGATATGACAACCTAGCTAATGCATGAGTTAAAGGTCTGATGTGAGGTGGTTTCCAGAGGTCACAGGAGACTACACTTGCCCCTCAAAGTCTCATTAGTGTCCAGTTTCTGCGCTTTTAACAGCAATGAGATGGGAATGTTACTTTCTCCCCAACCGTATTTTCTCCCTGTGACTTGAAATTGCACAAGATTTGTTCTCAAAAAAAAAAAGTCCTTCTGTACTTCAGAGAATGGAGTCTTTGTAAATAGGGAAAGCACTGAAAATCCTCTTAGAAAAAAACTGCTACTGACTAACTAGCAACATGATCTTGAAAATAGCAGGATTTGACAAGTTTTTGTAATATGGAAAATCTTTAATCAAAACCAATGCAATTGTCATTTTTCCACCAGTGGCCACATGAAGCCCCACTGGGGAAAAATCAAAACAGTAGAAATTGCACTCCCATCTGCAGAAATTATCTCACACCCTGGGAAAAGTCCCAGAATCCTAGTATAGTATGAGCAGATGGGAAACAAAGCAAAACAGCTGATGACTCCAGATAATGAGCCTTAATGGCCAGGGAAAAAAAAAAAAAAAAACAATAACAAAATCCATTCAGAATATATCTGTTTATTAAGACTCAGCTCAGTGAAGGTTGAAACGGGCAAAGTAATAAACGTGCAAACTAGCATTAATACAGTAGTAGCAAAATCAGTTTGATCTGAGAGCTCGGCCACAACCCTTTCACAATCATGGGAGCAGCAATGGCAATAGACACTTCCCCTGTCTTGGACCATCTCTTCTGAATGGTCTGCATCCACGCAGTGAGCCTGCCACTTGCTAGCCATGGGATTTGAGAGCAATGCAAATGGTGTGAAAATTCGGAGCACAGGGAAGAAAATCACCTCCCTTTCAGCTGTGGCCAAACCTCCTGTGAGTCCTGATGGTCAGAAAGGAGCCTGGAGCTGGTGTAGTCAACAGGGAGCTAACACTAAAAGAAAGCGTTTGTCTGCAGTGCTGATGCTGGCTTTTGTCGATGAGCTGTTTTGGGGAACAGCTGCAGATTTTATCTGTGTGTGCAGCCTAATGGATAGTTATAGAGGGTGGCTAAGCCTAGCAGTTAAGGACTTAGAGACTGCTCTCAAAATATCACTGTGCCAACAGGGCATACCCTTTTGGCTAGCCCAAGTGGGAAAAGCATGCCTATTTGGGCACCTAACCACAGTGAATGTGCATGCCCAATTGGAGAGATCAATTTAGTGACTGGGGACGATGTTAAGGAGCTCAATTTTTCAAAGAGTTTCCATTTTCCCAGGTGTCACCCTGCTGTTACACTTGGGTCCTGCAGAAGCAAGGAACCTGCAGCAGCACGTTGCCGCCCTCTCTTTTCTGTGCAAGGTTTGACTCTCTGCAGCTGCATCTGGGTCACTTCTTGATCCCTGAACTTGATCTTTGATCCCAGAGATGGAGACCATGCTCTGCCTTTGCTTGTTCCCCACACAGTCACCAAGCACAGTCCGGGAGCTGACTGCCCCTGCTCTGTTCCCCCAGGTATCAAAACAGCGCGCCCTTTCAACTTGCTGCCAGTGCAAACAAGTCTGAAATCCTAGTGCAATTTAAAATTGCCCTGCAGAGAAAGGAAATCTTACCTAACAGCTACACATATATTCCAACCAACCAACCTGGGCTGTTTGATCAAATCTATTTGATCCAAGTTTAATTAAGGATATCTTTAATCAAATCCGGGGTTAACAATTGTTTTTAGGATAGCTTGGGTTGCAAGAACATTACTCTCACCAAGTCAAGCTCATTAGAGACTTGGGAATTCAGAGCTAGGGTAAAACTTTTCAAGAGCCAAGCACACTAATCCTGAAATATACAATTTATGCTTCAAGACACCGTTATCTTTTCCTGCCATAAAGTAGAAACCTGAGCACCTACAGATGCAGTGACGTGCCTTGTGGTTCATCAAACGACCCTGTACCAGGCATTTCAAAAATACAACTAAAAAAACTATTGGATTGCTTTACCCCCCAATGTTGAAATCAGAGAGTGTGGATTTTTATGTCCTAGATTAGAGCAAAAGGATTTTAAAGTACAGATTAAGGTTTGCCATTATTGCCTCCTGATGCATGGGTTTTCAAAAGGACTGATTTTCAAATAAACTTTTTGCTGAAACTAGTTGTTCATTCTCCGAAACAGGACCCTGCTCCCAGAAAGAAGGGTCCCACCAGCAGCACACACTAATGCTGACTGTAACGTTTTTAGATCCAAAAGGGGCCATCTGTGGGGGTGACTTATGTAAGGTTTTTATTTATTCAGACAGGGTTCCTCCGTATGCCCAGCTGGGCTGTGCAAGGCAGACCATTCTAGTTGTTATCCTTGGTGTGACCTTAATGTGCCTTCGCCATATGTTTCTGCTTTTATGGGTCATGGCTTATGCCGGTTCACAGTCAGCACCAATTTACTGCAGAAGCAGTAAAATACCAGCAAATAAAAATCCATATGAAAATGTGTGAAAGTTTCTCACTGCCCATGGATGATACCTGGGTTGCCCTGCTTGTAGGTGTGATAGACTGCTCCACATTTGCTGGGGGAAAAGGGAAATTCTCCATGTAATATTTCAGTTCAAGTAGCTCTGCTTACAATATGCAAGACCTATGGCATAAGATTTATATTCACTATTTTGATATGAATTATTTGAAACAACAGAGAATTTCTGAATGCTTTTATGGAAATGCTTCCCCCATAGGCAGATTATGAATGAGTCATGTCTTAATAGTAAAGCAGGTGTCCCAGAGACGTGCATATCGCATAATGTATGCACTATCTAGCAACATAGATTATCAGCTGCTGAACAGTTTTATAGCTTCTGACCGGATTTCTGCTAATGCATCAGAAAGAAGTGGAAAGGAGACGGTGGATGTGGGATGTTAGCTGGTCCCTGGGGCGCTGAAGAAGCGATGGTGCCAAACACCACCACGAGCCAGGAGCGAGAGAGGCTGAGGAGGAGGTCAGAATGGCGAAGCCACAGCTAAACCAAGGACAGGAGGGACAGGTAGCCTGGTGCTGGGGGTCCCTTGGGGCAGGACAGGCAGTCAGCTGCACCCCAAGAGCATCAACAACTTGTTTTTCATCTGTTCGCAGCACTCAGTTGCCTGATAAGCGTAAGGGTGCACAAACACAGGCTGGAGGTGGGAATGGCTGCCTAAAATATTGCATTGTAAATTATGTCTTCAGCTGGCTGTAAATTTGCCTAAAGTTTAGTAGTTTAGATTAGAGACATGACACTTAATAAAACAAATGGTTTTACATTGCTTATGTCTTTTGCTGCCCTGTGAAAATCCACCTACATCTGGCTAAGTTACAAGCCTTTGAAAAGGCAATTCACACATGCTCTGTAGAAACATATTTAATTTTAACATGTAATGACCCCAAGGATTGCCTCATGCTTTTGCCTGGCCTCCCAGAATAAATAAACTCATTCAGCTCTGGTTGATGGTTCAATGCCCACAATGTGCATCTCCTGTCCAGGCCAGGGGGTGCAGAGGACTTTTATAATTACAACCTTTACTTGCAATCACAACTATGCCTGCACTAGGCTAGGCTGCAGCAAGATGTGGAGCTGGGTGTCGGCAGACTGCACCCCGTGTTCCCAGGGCTGCATCATTCCCGCTGTTAGCAGGAGAATTGGAGAGGTGTAGATTCAGCGATGAACCCAGCTGGGAACTGGGGTCCCTGGGATGGGAGCCACAAGGCAGACTGAAAGATGAGGCAGGCATAAAGGACTGGAGGCAGCTGGGCTAGGAGGCACTCTTGGTGGGCAGGGAAAGAGGGATGCTAAGGGGGAGGCCTGCCAAAGACCAGGAGCGGTCCTTTGGCGCAGCCCTGGAGAAGCGGGTGCTGCTCACCCACTCTCCACGAGCCCCTGCGTAGGCTTGGCAAGTCGCTTAAACCAAGCCTCGCACAGATGGTGAGATTGCACGCTGCTGGTTTGCAGCCTGCCAAGCTATAGACTCTGGGGTCTAATTTCCAGAAATACTCGATGCTAATATGCAACTGCAGCCAATGGGAGGTGTGCTTTGGACACACAAAGTGCTGCATGACCCTGGGTGCTCTGTGAAACCAGACTGCCAGCACTGGGAAATGGGTGCCCTGCATTAGAAGAACACTTGGACCCTGCCTCACTCGCTTCAGCCCTCCACGTGCAAAATGGAAATTAAAAAAATCCTTGCTGCAGTGCTGTGGCAGCAAATGAATTAACATTTAAGAGGCACACAAGTACTGCGTTGATGAACTCCATGGAAAAGTTCAGGAGGGAATTAACAAAGGCTATCTTCAGAGCAGGGCTTGAATAATAGGCAGCAAATGTGTCACAGAGCCACACGTTGAACCTCGAGAAGAAAGCAAAATAAATAGCCACATCTTAGCTCTGCGCTGCCTACCCTGAGCACTGAGTGAGGAAAGAGCCCTCTCAGAAAGCTCAACACGTGCTCCTGGAGCAGGGCCGCAATGAGAGGGTCGCATCACCTGACTGAGCAACTGTTGCTGCCACAGCCTACATTTTGGCTTTTCGCGCCATTGCAGTGCTCAATTTTCCAGCCTAAAAGGCACCTCAGCAAGGCTGCTTTCATTCTGCATTGGAGTTCTCACTACGGACATGAAACTTCTGATGTAGGGCCTGGGAGTAGGTGCTCTCAGGGCTGCTTCCTCCCTGGTGCTGGCACACAGAAGTGAAGAGACTATGATTTGGTGGCAAACCCGGTTGGGATACTGGGAACTGGGGTCACTGGCATGGGAGCAAAGGGCAGTCTGAAGGATGAGGTGGGCATAAAGGACTGGAGTGTGTGAGCAAAGGGACTGGAAGCTGCTGGGCTAGGAAGCGTGCTTGGTAGGCCAGGGGCTGGGGATGAGCTGGTTCCTCTCTTTGAAATGCTGCAGCTGGTGTATCGGAGCCGCCCCTCTCCTGCAGGGCTGTGAGCCAGGCAAGCGCAGAAGCTGCAGAGTTGCATTAGGAGGAGATGACAGCAGGGCTTGTGAGACCAGGCAGAGAACCACCCCTCCTGGCTTCTCTGCTGGAGCTGCGCACCGCTGGGCAGAGCCTGCCTGCATCTGTCCGCACCACCTGTGCGAGCACACGTCTTCAAAGAATTCTTCCCCTTGCATTTCATTTTTAAGTGCTTCCATTGCTGTGAAAGTACCTTTTATCACCATTACTTCATGTCTGCACATTTGCATTGTTTCTGTAATAGTGGGGAAAAATTGTTTTCCCACCTAATGATGACAAGCCCTTGAGCTGCATTGCAAAGCATGCTCTAGGGTGCTGGGTGCTCCTCTGCAGTCTGATGGGGAGGGAGGAAGGCAGAGAAAGAAATGCCCCTCAGACCTTGTCAATATGAAAATTCGTAGGTGTGATTTTTTTAAAAAAAGTGTTTTCTCCTTCTTATGTTCTGAAAAGGGAATGAATAATTGGGAGATGAACAGCCCTGAGGTGTTGGTGAAACGGGAAGGGAATTAGAGGGAAGTGAGCAGATGGGAGGTGAGAGGTAGATGAATAGAGTCGCACAACGTGATCTGATTGATCGGCTGCAGTGTGTCATGCTGAGAGCTTGAAGCCTCCTGCACTTGGGAAAAAAATGCCACCCTCCTTCTTCCTCCGCAAAAGCCTCCAAATGAAGCCCAGCACAAATGTAGGATGTCCTTGCTCCTGTGGGCTGCAGCACATCCGTGTTACTGTGATAGAAAGCACAAAATGAGGGACCAGAGAACTGAAGGCTGTCTTTTAAAGTGAGCAAGTAACGGTGCACTGGCAATTATTGTTAGCTCAGTGCAGGGTTTTAGGATTTTATTTTTTTATGGGAAACAAAAGCAATACCCAGCAGACATCACTCCTGGTGAATTGATTCACTTCGTCTGTACTCTGACAAGAGCCTTCTGAAGCCAAAGCAACTAGAAGGCTTGCATCCAGTCTTTTTATTTTTATTTTTATTTTTTTGAGTAAGTTTGAGGTAGTTGCATTAAAATGACCACACACACACACATAAAGCCATCTGCTGTCTTAGATATGGATGTACATACCAACATATAGTGCTGTCATTTGAAATATATGGTTGACCTGCTGGAGAAGCAGCTGGATAGTGTTGGTTTTCCAGACTTCCAAATATTCTTGCTGAACAGTAAAAACACCATGGGGGTTTTGATTGACATTTTAAATGGAGCACACTCAAATGATACCTATGCCTCAGAAGTGAGAATTCATTTGTCTTTCCATTTTCATTTTGCTCTCCCAAGCAAGGCTAACTAGGCTATGGAAGTTTATGGCCATTGATTCATCTGTTGATTACCTTAGATTTAGCTCCCAGCCCATGGTGATCACGTTGTATTTTTACAGGAGCTAAGTCTCCTGCACATACTGTGTTAAAGATGGGCAGAGGGTCTGCCAGCCCAGGGCCCTGCACAGGGACTTTATCTATGTGGTACAAGCAGTTGTCTACTCATGTTAAATTTTAACTCAAACAGATCACCCACACCCAAGCATCTTCCAGACTGGTTGTTGGGAAGATTTAGTTAAGAAAGAAGGAAAGCCAGAAGGCTTTGAATTCAGATATATTCATTTATAATTCCAAAGCTGCAGTACTCGTGCCACATTTCAGGTGAATATTGAAGGTAATATGGCGTGAGGCCATTTTGGCTGTGATAGGTAGGAAACATTGCCTGAGAAATCATGGAAACTATTCCACTTGATGTCAACAGACAAAAATTCATCAGAACAGGGGCATGAATGTAGGTAACCCATGAATTATAGGAGGCCCTTAAGACAGTCTCCATGCTGTCTTTAAGAGTTGTCCGTCCCAACTGCAGTACTACACAAAAGATGTGATTAAAATCAAAAGGAAAAAAACTCACCTAGTTAAAAGCACATGGCTCCTGAGCTTTAATGTCATCTCAACTCAAAGTCTAAATTACGTAGAGCCAACTGGCCTGAAAGATACAGACTGAAAGACCTTGTGCCAGGTTAGCCTCCAGCAAGGCAGCCCCATAGGAACTGCCCTGATGTGGCTGAGGATGTGCAATGGTCACTGCCTATGAGAGTTACCTGACCTGCGGGTGTGTGATGATCGCAAGGATCTTTTGTTTGTAGGATTCCACAATAGACAAGGACATGGAGGCTTTGTTTCCATGAATTTCTTTATTACAGGATAATACATCAGTGAAGGAAAAAAAATGGTAATGCAGTTAAAATGGGCAGCAGTACTTTTAAAACAGAAAACTAGTCTGAGTCCTAGCTTTAGCACTTGAGCCAACATACAAAAATCCCTAAATACTGTGTAAACTTGCACATACCTACAACACTGCTGTTTTCCTGGGACTGAATACATGTGTTAGATACACAAAAGCAACATGAAACCGACATATAGGGGACATTTTTGAAAAAGTATTTGTCTTAATCTCCACAGCAAAATGTAATTACTGGTCAGTTGAAAATGCTTTATGCAACACTGGCTTATTGCAAATCACAGTTCTTTGTCATTAAGTAAAGCATAGCTGTAGAACATATATTTCAGGATTGTATAAACCAGTAAAACATCTCTCTCACACCGAGTTATTGCATTAGATTGTGAGCTCCTTTGATATATATTGCCAAAAGGTTTTTCTGAGCATCTGCACTGTTAATATTCACCTTAACTGAAGGATATAGAAAAAGTATTTTGGAATCTTGTTGAGAATTGAGTAATTTTATTTCTTTGTTCCTAAAATTTAAGTTAAAAACATAACAAAACATTTTTCAGCAGATGAAAAATTGATGCATTTGGAAAATGGAAACCTAAACACAACAGCAAGTTGTGGTGATGTAGAAAATAGTGAAGATAATTTAAGTCATTATCGTGCACTTCAGAGAAATGTCTGAACTGTTTATTTTAGAACATGGGACTAGCAGCTTCTAGAGAAAAAGAAAAACAGAGAGAGATTACTTATGGTTCAGAGTTTGGCAAATACAAGAGCCCCAGATGGATTCCTCTTCATATTGTTCAGAAGAGCTGGGCATAGCGTTTGAATCATTCAGAGTCTTGAATGTGGAGGTCAGGCGGGCTGCAAGGCATTTTTTAGGCACTCCGGCTATTTTGGCTCTGTGTGAAGAGGAGCAGTGTGAGACCTGCATATAGAGCTTGGAATTACATTGCTCCCAGCCTGGCATGCATCTGAGCACCAGAGCAGGCAGGAAACTGGTATCTTGCTGTTACAGATGCAAATAAAATTTTTGTGCAGTAAGATGAGAGCAGAGATAACCAGCAGTTGTCACAAAAGGCAGATTTGTGAGATTTTTCATGTTTGACTTAGGGCAGAAACCTTCCACTGGATGCTGGCAAACACTGCAAAGAATCTGTAACTTTTTATATTTATTTTAGGGCAGTGGGTCAGATATAAACAAAGCATTGGTGACAAGTATTAATTAGGTACTATTTAATAATGATTTAATTTGATACTCCAGAAAAGAAAACAAAAAACTTGTGATTTGAATCCATTCTGTATCAGGTTCAAAGCCACATGATTAGTTCTTGCTGCCACGTACTAGAAATATGTAAATTGTCATTTTGCATAATCTCTTGAATCAGCTGCTTTTCTATATTAAAATGCAGTTATAAACATTATGTATGTCATATTACTGTAAAAAAATACACAGTGAAAACATTTGGGCAAACACTTTCTTTGAAAAATTTGGCATAAAATCTTCCTATTGAGCATCCAGTTTTGTTATCTCTCTTTGGAGATTTTTTTTTAATGAAAAAATTTTATTGTGCTTTAATGAAAGCTTCAGGCACAAGAATAAGGAAAATAATCATACAAGTTATTCACAGTCACAGTATTCAGTCCTGATCAAGTGCTGCAATACTACAGAATGCAATTTATTAATGATTCTTATCAAAAGAGAAGTGATGTCTAATCTCATAAAACAGCTAAAGCTTAAACTGAGGTTACCATAACAAGCAACTAACATAACAAGCAAACATATTCTGTAGGTAATGAGAGTTACCCCTAATTCTAAAAACTATCCATGAGAAAATTGGCTCTTTAAAATGATACCATGAAACATGCTTGCTCCTGCTACCTTTGAAAAATTTCCCTTCTCAAAGTTTCCCATCCAGAGAGTGATTTTACTTTAAAACCCATTGTCAACTCCAAACTGGGAGGCAACTTTTAGCCTGAAACAGAGGAAATGGAGGATAATGAATCTCTGTAACACACTCATCAGTTCCTCCTTCCATAGCTTAGCAAGCAAACAGTGGAGCTCACAGACTTCAGAAAATGAAATCTTCTTGAATTTTCCCATTAGGTTAAACCCATTCAGCTTTTGTCACTGCCAGAAATCCAGATGCTCCACTTTCTTACTTGTTTGTTCTGCTTTTTTGCCCATTAGAAGCAAAGGATAAACTATGTTTCCCACGTTGAAGACAGAAATGAATTTAAAAGGGACTATCCCTGAACAAGGTTCTCCTTCAAGTGTGTAGACAAGGAGATAAAGATAAATGGCAGGACTGGGCACACAAGAAGCTCCCTTGTTGTCATTAATTCTGGTTTCTTCATTGGTCTTGGATAACCCAGGGAAGTTCTGCCCCTTAAGCACCTCCGTCAGTAAAACGTGATTTATCTACTTGCCAGTCTCAAGATTTGTAACAAGGGTGAGATGAGACTCACTCCTGCGAGCACTTGTATAAATTATTTTGTTTGTGCAAAGTAATCCAGTAAGCAGTAGCAGAAGCAATGTTGCTTGAAATAAATAAGGAGTCACTTCCCTATTCATATTTAAAGGAACTTGTCTCAAATTGTTCACAGAGACCAGAGTAAAGAAATAAAAGGCAATAAAGGTGAAAATGGACAAAAGCAAAAATCATGAAATGAAGCAAAGGGATTCCAGGACAGCGAACGTTTCTGCAGCAGCCCTCACTGGCATGTGCCTGTTCTTGCTTTCAGGTCCCAGTCGGTGGTGGAAGCCGGCATGCTGAAGCACGAGGACCTGGGGGAAAGTGAGAACACCCAACCGCTGCTGGCCCTGGACTGAGCTCCCACTCGCCAGTCACAGACACACTCACAGACTTCCACCATACCAGAAAACCACAGAGCACATGATACACACACACACGTGCACGCATTTTGCTTGAGAACAACTCCTTCATGTTTCTTGACCAAGTAACAACTGTCACCAGCCATCTGTCCGTGGGGCCAAAGCTGAACAAAATTTCTATTGACACAGGATGCGAAGGAAGACACACCATGAGTCTGTCCATAAATAAAGAACTTGTTTTTCTTTTTTCTTTTGGACTTATGGCATTAAAATATTGGAAATGATGGGACTGCATTCTCCTTTCAAAGAAGCCAGGGTGTGTCAGTAGAAGTTTTCCTGAAGCCTCCAGCAGGGATGCTCAGTTTTATAGAAGCTAAGGTTAAATGTGTTTTAAAGCAAAGCATCTTAAATTTTAAGTCTGCACTGTAATTAGCAGTTTAATGTGGCTCAGAGGGCAGAAATAGCAACATCTACAGTGTGCTCGAATTATACAGAAGGATTTTGCATTAAAAAAAAATTAATGCCAGCATAATGCCATTCAACATGACACTTTGTGATTGCCTCATCCATACTGCTTTATAGGGGGTCACTTATTTCAGTATCTAGCAAAAATTATTCTTAACTTTTGAAGCCCTTATAAAACTGTCAGCTAAGTGGAATGAGCTGCGTGGGCAGCAGACACAGACAATGTGGAATGCAATTATTTAATTTTAACGATGTGTTTTTCCACAGGCAACTCGGGAGCCTATTGTGTGCCTGAGTGTGTGCGTGTGCGAGGGGGGTGCTACGGAGACCCACTGGACACATTCACCAGTGATCAGTGATTAATGGTTCAATCCAGATTTTTTCATTTAGGTCACAACAACAAATAAAAGCTCTGCAGAGCCATTTACCCCCTTCCCTCCTGCAGTCAGTGAAAGGTGTAGCCAGAAGGGTATGCTGATTGCAGATGCAGGCCACGGTTAAAAAGAGAAAGAAAAACTTAGAATTAATTATTCAGCACAAGCTTCTGCTAGAAGGAAATGTGGACAAACAGAAGAACTGAAATGCCAAAGATCAGTTTGTTATCTCTCTCTTTGCTCTACCTGCAAAAAGAGTCCCATCCTTTCATTGAAATGGAAACCAGATTAAAGAAATAAAAGAAAAATCGTTATCAAATTGCATGTGCAGTGACTTTATTTCTTAAAACAGTTACAACCACTGTACACACCTTTGTCTTCAATTTAATTGCCATGCATTGACAATTTCTAGAACACGTGGTTGGCATCAACATGCCAAAGATAATAGTGTAAACCATATATATATAAAATGAGATGATGATAATAGGCAGCACAAGAATTTTCATACAGCTCTGGAACATCCACTGAATTCATAAGCAATGCACTGAAAGTGATGGTCTAGTTCAACTGGACATGGTCACCATTAACAAATGGAGCAACAAAATGCTGCCTTAATTTACAACATTTTAAGCCTGCATGGAGCAGAAAGGACATTCTGCCAGATTCTGTTAACACACCTGGGATTTACCCGCTTGTATATATACAGAATAGCCTCGTTCACAATAAACTTCTTCTGCAGCAGTGTGTTACTGATACAAAGCCTGGCCTCCATGGCAGCGAGTCTTTAAGGCAGTGAATGTTCCCGGCAAGGCAACATAGGAAAGAGTCAGAAAAAGTAGCAGATACTCTGAGGCTTGCAGGAACATTAAACAAATAAGATGATTGAGCCCATTTATCTTCGGAATTTCTTCCATTCCCCCTCCCTTGGCATTATAACCTATTACAGAAAACTGCTCCCCTCCCTTCCCTATGCTCATGAAGACTCACAGACATTTGGATTTGTCATAGAGAATGTGCTTAAAGCATAAAGTAAAACAAAGAAAAGGAAACAAGACAGACATTGACTACTATACCGCAGCATTAATGAAGAAATACTTTGGTTTGCATTTTTTTTTCAGTTAATACACTTATCTCCACTGCTATTGAATCTTTGTGACGACCCATTACTGTTCATTCAAGTGGGAGCTCCCACTGGCCATTCAAGTGGGAGCCATTTTGCCCAAGAACTGCAAATATTACTGAAATCTAGCCCTTGAGGATTAAACCTTTCAGATTAGAATTATTTCCTTTTTAACTATGACATGAAAAAATGCATATGATGCCTTGTATATCTGTATTTAACTGTAGGATCTTATACAGACTCTGTGCTTGCAAGCAAGGTAACTACGGGCTGGAAGGAATCCACCTCCTAACATCCTGACAAGTACGTACTACCTTACAAATAGGAGGCTATACTGCCCTGCTCTGGCATTTCCCTCTGTAAATACCTCTAAAGAACAAAACATTTAAATTGCAATGGTTCTCCATTTAAAAAGCATTTCCATTCACTTCATCCATTGACATTTCCAATGTGTAAAAGCTTTTTCAACATGAAATACTAGATGGCAAAGAGGAATACCTAAAATAATATATCACTTATTCACTGCTTAATTTCTGTATTTTGCTATATATATCCTCACCATTTATGTACTTAATTCAATAAATGTATCTAACAAAAAGAGATGCTCTCAGCTCCTTGACAGGTAGGCAGAGAGTAGAATCACTTTAGTGTTGCAGCAGCTATTCACAATACACCTTGTCACATTCAAGGCACTTAAGATTTTAAATGGCCAATATGTCACTACAAAATTTAATGAACAGTGCTACTCTGGCACACGCACATTTTGGGCAGATTACTTTGATCTATTTGCCAATTGCAATCTGAAAATATAAAGTATGAGACTTCAAAGGAACAATGAAACAATCTGAAGGACAGCATGAATATTTATAAATATAGCTCCAAACTTTTTACCATTGCTTTAGTGTTTATTCTGAGCTACAGAAACTAAAAGGCAATATTAATAAAAATATTCCTAAGCCACTAATTTAAGTTTAAAGTTTTTGATTCCTTCTTACAAACTATGGCTTTATTTTACAGAATTAAAAAATATCTTATAATTTGTACTGCTTGATCACTGTACAGACAGAAAATGCAGTCTCTGACTAAACAACTACCGGATTTAATTTTTTTAAAATGTATTTTACTGTGGCCCTTCATATAACAGGTAGATTATTTCCAGTTTTGTACACGATTCTCCTAAAGTATTTTTATATGTTCTAAAGTGTGAAACATAAATCTTTTCAGTTTTCATGATGATTAACTGAGAACTGTTACCTTCTTGTAGATGGTACTCTGTGTTATTGTTGAGATGAACAACACATTAAAGCCTAATTAGTATTGCTGCCTAAAACTGACTCTTGATCAGAGAGGGTTTATCAGTATGTTTTATTTATTTTTACTAGTCAAAAAAGGAAATTAAAGTGCACACCTCTAGAAACTGGTTACAACAATTTATGGTGCAATCACCATGTGTTATATGGCATTACAAGATTTAATTACTTAATGACATACAAAATCTGAAAAGCATTCAACTGATGGGAATGCAAGGCTGTTACTTGTATTTTGCTTAGCAAATGTTGCATTCTGATCATGCAGTATGTGCTGTAGTGCCTATAATATTTAGGTACCATGACGTAGTCTCTGCAGTACAAAACCACTGAACATTAAACAAATAAGACAACTGTTAAGTATCCTTCGGACAACGAAGCCAAAGCTGTGAAGACTAAGTAACTTTACGGTCTCCTTGCTTAGTACCTGTCTCTCACAACCCTTGCTACCGATGCCACTGCTCTTGATGAGCTTGACCAGAGCTGAGCATCCTAGCTCTCCTATCCACACCCCACTGGTTTTGCAGGTGAGTAGATAACAGCCAGTCATAAACACCATCAGTGCAACCTCTGGTCCGTCTTCCCTGTTAGTGTTCTAACTTAGAAGTCAACAGCAGAGGGTCCTGCATCCTCCATCTCCCATCAAACAGCAGAGATCCAAAAGATCAGTGAACTGCTTTAGACCACCAAGATTTCTCTCTTGAAAATAAGGCCTTTTTACCATATAGTAAATTCTGTATAAAAAATACAGAGTATACTGTAAATGGTATCATGATAAGACCACTTCAGTATTACAGCACACATTTCAAGACAAGGAGAATAACATTAGGTCAATTAAAGGATCATTCTAGCACTCTGTAGGATGCTGGCAGCAGAAGTTAATACAAGTTAATAACCTGAAGCTCCTTGCTTTGCATTCTGGCAGGAAACCCGGAAGAACCTTGTCCTTCTGCTCCAAGATCAAGAAATTCTTCATAGATATTTTTCTGCTAAATGACCACCCAACCTAGAAGGAGGTGCCTCCAACTCTTGCTGGGTAGAAAATTGTTATCACAACACAAGCTTTTATAATGATAGGAGGAACAGCACTTCACCACATAGTCTTAAGAACTGTTGGGCACTTTAAGATCCAGTCTACAGATGTCATATTTGCTCAACATCTTCCAAAATCACATTACAAAATTGAAGGTTGCCTGCTAAGAAAACTCTTTTGTTTCAGAAGAACAACACTTCACTAAGAAGCTGATTATGCAAGTTTCTGTTCTCTTGCCTTCCTGGAAATGCAAAGGACACGGTTGGCAAAAATGAAATTTGTTCATATACAGTGTTTTCCTTCTGCTTATAGCTAGAGATGTACTTTGTATATACATTATTTTTAAAAATAGTGGTTGATTGAAGAAGATCTGTTCATAATTATACTAGAAAAATAGTTCGGTAGGAAAAAAATACAAAACACACATAACCCATTCACATTATCTACAGTTGATAACATAGGGACATGTTTTATACCTAAAGCAGTTAACATTACAACTGCACATGATTTTCAAAGTTGATTGTAAGCATATGTCTACAAATACTTCACATGCTACTTCCCAGATAGAAACCTGGGAAGTATTTCCCAGATGTCGTATTGCAAATCTTGTGCCTGAACATGGCCGGGCAGGTAACTGATTGTTTTTGTATGCATAGTACAGGCATGGCAAAAACATCTGCACATTCCTCAGCTTGAAAATCCAGACCTATTGCTTTTTGGCTGACAAGGTTTGTATTTTCAGAATTGCAGCCAGAAAAACAATATATATCAGTGCTGTATCAGTATGAAAAAAAAAAAAATGTTTTTTTTTTTTTTTTTTTTTTTCCTTTTTTTTTTTTTTTTTTTTTTTTTTTTTTTAACTCAAGTCCTCCGTGATTGTAGAATGCCATTGTTATCTCTTCTAACCCTTACAATACTAGTATTCTTCATATGCTGGATAAATTAATCCTGCATGTTTCTGTTTGCACACTCTGAAGGGTTAAAGCTCCTTCGCTCTTCACATCAGAAGTAACCCCTTAAATAGCAGGAAGGGTGCGTCTCTGTTGTGCTGTTAATTCAGGGTGCCACACATCAACAATGAATATCAGGCGATAATTTTCAGCATCCTGCCAAACTTCATGCTCGAAAGAGTCATCAAAAATAAGAACTTTTCCTTCTTCCCAGGTTCTGCAACACAAAAAAAGAACACTTTAGTGTAGTAATTGAAGTGCCATGGAGCAGGCAAGCTATACACCAGCTCTGAAAATGTTCTCCTACATGTGAAAATCATTTAAACGGTATATGCACAATCAGGATTTCAGTACCTAATATTGAGATTTTGGAGTATCTGACTTTTAATTGAAATAAAACTACAGAAAGATCAGTCTAATGGACCTTCATATTACTGAGGGATTGTTTTCTCTCCCTCTGCATAGTTATGCCTATATGTGCCCACATACATATTCAGACATTTGCAATATTTGTTATTTATTTAATTTTAATGAGTTTAGTCCAATAACCTGTAAGCATTCATCAAGCTTAGAGGTATAATACTGGTATAGTAATCAACTTCTCCCCTTTTCTAATCAGATATATACATAATGAGTAATAGAAACTGATGGAATGATGAGCAATATGGTTTGAAAATAAATTATGCTAAATCAATTTGCTTTTTCTGAAAATCAGAACAACAGAATTAGGTCCTGATCCTGCTTTATAATTTCAGGGATGTTAATAGTCTTGTCCCATAAATCCATTCAAAGCACAAAGCCTAAAGATTTTTCTTCAGAGGAAGGTTGCAATCACATAGCATACACTGGGTCAGGTTATACTGTTAAAGCTGAACTAAAAGGATGAGACCACATAATTTAGACCCCTTCTGCTTGCCAAGTACCACTAAAGCACAGATCACTGAATGGGATCTAAGTACACTGGGTGAGTGTTCATTGCTATGTGGGAAAGCCAAGTTTTAACAGTGGAATCTCTCCAAGATCTGTACCTGTTAGGCACAAAAAGGGGGAAACAATTTATTCAAACTGTCTTATTTTTGAGAACTTCCATTGTTTGAAAAAATAAGAAAATGACCAAATTTAAAAGCAATGGCAAGAGCCAATGGAGCGGGGAGATATTAATGGTTGAAAGAATCAGCATTCCTTTCAGTTTTATGAAGTATACAATCACAGAATAATTTAGGTCAGAAGAAACCTCACAAGGTTATCTGTTCCAGGCCTCTACTGAGAGTAAGTCTTACTGCAAAGTTAGATTCAACTTTGAGGCTAGATGAGATATCTCAGGTCCTTGTCTAGTGGATTTTTTAGTATCTACAATGATGGACATTCCACCTTCTCTTCCAGTGTTTCACCAGCCTAATAGGGAACATTTATTTCCTTGTGTCCATTACACCTCATAGAATCATAGAATATCCCAGGTTGGAAGGGACCTACAAGGTCCTACTCCTGGCTCCACACAGGACCACCCAAAAATCAGACCATGTGTCTGAGAGCTTTGTCCAAAAGCTTCTTGAACTCCGACAGGCTCGGTGCCGTGACCACTGCCCTGGGGAGCTTGTTCCAGTGCCCGACTGCCCACTCAGTGAAGAACCTTTTCCTGACATCCAGCCTGAATCTACCCTGTCACAGCTTCATGCCATTATTCATGTCTCATTCCGTATTTACACACCTCCAAAAAGAGTCCTGTGTGCAGTCTCAAAGAGTTGTGGTTAATGCAGTAAAATCCAGTTGGAGGCTGGTCACTAGTGGTGTCCCCCAGGGCTCAGTGTTAGGGCCAGTTCTCTTCAATATCTTTATCAATGGTCTGGACGAGGGGATTGAGTGCACCCTCAGCAAGTTTGC
>VXAA01000894.1:225563-239034 GCA_013399115.1 Anseranas semipalmata
GGGAGTTGAGTTTATTTTCCACACCACCATCTCCCTCTGTTCAGGTTAAGACAAAGAAGGGTGGCCAGCCATAATAATGGGTGGTGAGCTGTGGATACCTACTGTCTTGGAAGCAGATCAAAACCATCACTTTGCTCACAAAGGCCACAGAACAGACACCTAATGGTAATGCTTTTCAGTCACCACAAATCTGAATTCACAATAATGTCCCACTGAAAATACTCCACATGTCTGTATTAGTCCTCTAAGCCCGTTAGCTACCTCTACCTCCATCCCAACCTCTATCTTAAACTTGCTTTGGATATTGGATTGGAATGCTGGAAATAAACACATTTGTCATAACCTAGGTAGTGTAGGTTTTATAGCTTATTTAACAGTCTGTCACAGTCAGCATTATGTTGGTAGGAGCCGTAACACCTCTATAGTGACATTTTTAACAGCTGGATACTTGTATCCTCAAAAATTCTAAAAATTTCTTGTTGTAGTTATTTTCAGATGTTGTGGAAAAAAAACTTTGCTATGTATTACAGACATGCAGGCAGGAGTGGCATTTCATTTCTCAGTATGAAATATAACTGTACATTAGTATCACAAAACGATTTCAAAATTAATGCTTGTTGCACTCGAATGCTACAGACAAGACACAGAATCTTCCAAATAAATAATATATAAATATATAGATATTAAGCATTATTAGAATTCCACACAAGTCTCAGCAAGTTACGTCCACAACAAAAAAAGCAATATAGTTAACACTGTATTTTTCTGTGTTTAATAATATCATGTAAAAACCTATCATATTCTAAAGTTTAGGATTTTCTCTTAGGATTTTCTCATATTTCCCAGGGGAGCATATGCCCTGATTGTAATGTCTAAGCTATTGTGTCTTCCTTTTCCTTCTTTTTTTCCTTCCTTTTTTATTTTTTTATTTTTCGCACCAAGCATATAGATAAAACTGGTTTCCAAGTCAGCATATTTTTTCCCTACAGGGGTAAGAATTCTTATTCAAAATGTTTAAATAAATGTTTAAAACTGTTTAAATAAACTTGCTACCTATGTAACTCTTTGCGCCAAACACTATATAGATGCATTCATCTTCAAATCAACTTCAGTTGGAATATTTTTAACTGAGTAATATCGAATTACAATGAATGTTTCAGAATTACAATAGTATTTGGTCATAGTGGTGAAAACAGGGCTATAAAAGCTTATATAAAAGCTATAAGCTTTTGCTGAATACGTAAAGAATTCCAAGCCAAAAAATAAAAAAAATAAAAAAAATAAAATAAACAAATAGAGGAACCCTGTTGGCAAGTATATTAGACTGGCATTGTAAAGGTAAACACAGACATTTCATAGACTAAAAGCAATGTTATTTCCACACTATAGCAGAGAAGAGCAGCTTTGTCTCCAAAGATTCTTCTGGTATTGTTTGAAAAGTGACATTTATATGTTTGTACCAAGAGTGAGGGTGTATGTTGCCTGTTTAATGAAATATATAGCACTTCCTGATCAGTAAAACATCCTTTTCTTCCTTCTTTTTATTACATGAAGTACCACACCTTTTCAGGGTTGAGAAAGGTGGGGGAAAATGGAAAATGAATAACTGAAGGAAAAAAACAATACCTGTTTTCTTGGGCACACCGAATTCTGCATCCTTCTTTAGGTATCACCAAGCCTAAATGCATCCTTAGCCGACAATTGGTGGGCCCTGTGTGGGGCCATACATGAGTCCCTGGATGCATGACAGAATACTTGATCTGCAAGAAGAGAGAGAGACCTTCAACAAGGTCATTTTCACAACCAGACAAGTTCAGGACTTCATTACATCTCCATCCATGATGACAGATCAAAATTGCAATGTCACCTTTTGTTAGAGTCTTGACAACAACTGCATATTCTCACATCCTGAAGGTGTTCAATACTACAAAAAGCAAGTCTTGTGGTGTGTGTGTGTGTGCGCGCGCGCGCATATGCATACTTCTCATTTTGTTTAAAATAATCAGAATTGTTTTCAGGCTGAAATGAATAATCTCCTATGCACAAGCAGAAAAATACCTTCTTTCCTATGGAAAGATTTACAGACACACTTATTTCAAAGGATGAACCACAGGACACACAGGGCCTGTGTTAGCCAGAGTGACCCACTGGTGGCCCCTCTCAGATGGCAACAGGGTTGTGAAGATCACTGGCAGTCTTGTCTGGAGCAACCATGAGATGGTGGAGTTCAGGATCATGAGAGAAGGGAGACAGGCAAAAAGCAGGATCACTACCTACAAGTTCGGTAGAGCAGACTTTGGCTTATTCAGGGATCTGCTGGGAAAAAATCCCACGAGATGCAGTGCTGGAGAGAAGAGTAGTCAGTCTAGGACAGTTGGTTGATTTTTAAGGATCACCTCCTCCAAGCTCAAAAACAGTTTATCCCTGCTTGCAGGAAGCATGCAGATCCTGAAAAACTGAAATATAGAAAGGAAGCATACAAGAGAAGACAGAGTGAGATCACCCAAGAAAAACACAGAGACACTCTCTGAGTGTGCAGGAAAGATGTTAAGAAAGTCAAAGCTCATTTGTTGTTGAATCTGGAGATGAAAGTGAAGGGCAACAAGAAAGGTTTCTACAGGTACATCAATAAAATAAAGTCTAGGGAAAACACGGGCCTGCTGCTGAACATGGCAGGAGATTTGATGACATGGAAAAGGCTGAGGCACTAAATGCCTTCTTTGCCTCAGTGTTTACTGGTAAAATTGACCTTCAGGAATCCCAGGCACCTGAGAACAGTGGAGAAGTCTGGAGCAAAGATTTACCCTCAGGTTAGGAAACATTTAAACAAACTCAAATTATTCCATTGGCCCTGTTGAGTTCTATCCATGAGTGCTGAAGGAGCTGACTGATCTCACAAGTCTGCACACAATCTCTGACAGGTCATGGCAACCAGGGGAGGTTCCTGAAGACTGGAAGAAAGCAAATGTTCCTGTCTTCAAAGTGGGCAACAAGGACGATCTGAGGAACTACAGGCCAGTCAGTTTCACCTCAGTGACGGAGTAAATAATCCTGGATGCCATTTCCAAACACGTGAAGGAGAAGAAGGTGATTGGGAGCAGTCAGCATGGATTTATGAAGGGGAAATCATGCTTAACCAGCTTTCTACAGTGAGATGTCTAGCTTGATGGATGAAGGGAGATTGGTGGGTATTGTTTATCTCAACTTTAGTAAGGCTTTTGACACTGTCTGCCAATAACATCCTCTTTGACAAACTAATGAAGTAGAAACTAGGTAAGCTGACAGCGAAGGGGACGGAAAACTGGCAGTTCAGCCAGGCTCAAGGAGTTGTGATCAAAGCACAAAATCCAGCTCACCAGAGGTATACCCCAGGGCTCAATACTGTGCCGAACACTGTTTAATAGTTTCACTAATGACCTGGATGATGGGACAGAGTGCATCCCTGGGCAAGGATAGAAAATTGAGGAGCAAGGGCTGATACTCCAAATGTTTTTTGCTGCCACTCATAGGGACCTTGACAGGTTGGAGAAAGGAGTAAACAGGAATCTCATGGTATTCAACAAAGAGAAATGAAAAGTCCTGCGCTGGGGAGGAGTAACCCCATGCAGTACTATAAGCTACAGAACAACTGTCTGGAAAACAAATTCGCAGAAAAAGACCTCAGGGTCCTTGTAGACAACAGTTTGAACATAAGCCAGCAATGCGTTCTTGCAACAGAGAAAGGCAACAGCCTCCTGAGCTGTATTAGGCAGAGCCTTGCCATCAGCTTGAGGGAGGTGATCCTTCTCAGCACCGGTGAGACATCTTGAGTGCTGGGTCCACTTCTGGGCTACCCACTACAAGAGAAACATGGACATACTGGAGCAAGTCTAGTGAAGGGCCACAAAGATGATTAAGGGACTGAAACATCTGAAATACAAGGGGAAGCTGAGAGAACTGGGACTGCTCAGCCTGAAGAGAAAGCTCAGCGGGGATATTTTATCAGTGTATATAAATACCTGATGGGAAGAGTGAAGATGATGGAGCCAGACTCTTCTCAGTGGTATCCAGCGAAAGGCAAAGAGGCAGTACACACAGATTGAAATATGGCAAATTCCATTTAAACATAAGAAAAAAACTGTTTTTACTGTAAGGGTGATTGAACACTTAAGAAGGTTGCCCAGAGAGGTTGTAGAGTCTCAATCCTCAGGCATTTAAAAACCTGACTGGACAGTGTCCTGAGCAACATGCTCTAGTTTACTATACTTTGAGCTGGGAGTTGGACTAGAAGATCTCCAGAGGTCCCTTCCCTTTCTGTGATTCTACAACCCAGTGAACAAGAATGGTGAATATCACATGACAGTGGTGAGAAGCACCTTTTCAACTGAGAAATCTGCATATCAGGTTGGGACAGGGTAACCTGGATAAATCTTGTATTTTAAGACATTGCTAGCTCTCCAACTGTAACAAAGTGAGCAAAAGAGAATATGTATCTAATGCTTGAGCTGTTCCCACCATCTGAGGTTTCAGCTTACCAGCAATTTCTTATGACAGCAAGTGATAAGCTCCAGTGGCTGTGGTAAACACAGATGCTCCATTCCACTGCCTCTGCTACAGTGAGATGCATTAGCTTGATTGCCCTGTCAGACCCTAAAGCAACCCAAACAACTGCTACTGCTGGCTGTGCAGGGAAGTTACTGATACCCCACAGAAATGCTTTCATAACTCTAATAATACTTTCATTGTGGAATGATTTCTGTCATGTATATTATCTACCCATGCAGATCAGTCTAGACACATCTGTGAGTCATATATATATGTGCTGTACTCAAGTATTACATAATTATTTAAATATTCCTGAACTACAGACAGATTATACCAGGGTTGTAAAGTAAAACTCTGAGGAGTTTTACTCTGGCACATTGGGGTGCCAAAAATGATGAATAAAACAGTAACTCTTTGCTCCTGGGGACAGATCCATTTTCAGCTGTGGTGCCACAGAAAGCAGTTTTCTTGGGGCTAGCCACACTGACTCTGATGACCTCTTAGGTCACTTAGGACTACGTTTAGTAAGTTACTATCAGTTGACCCATGGTAAAAAACCTACTTACCCACCATGAGCTCCCTGTGATCACAAGGGAAAATGGTTCTACTAAAAATTCCATAAAAAAGCTTTGGCTAATATATTTTACCTTGTATTTGCTGAAGGCTATTACAGTATTAACTTCATTGTGTGTCTGAGGCATCATCAAATATATCAAGGTCATGCATCCCCCTCTGTACACATTCCTCAACATCACCTGCTCCCAGCTTTAGGGATTTGCAAAAATGAAGAAGTTTGCCACGTACCTGCCCTCTTCGGCACCCTGTAGCTTCTGGGAATCTTTCCAATAAAGCACACGTTTTTGGAACACCTTTGCAAGCATTCTCATTTTTTCTTCCTAGTGAAAGTAAGTGATAGAGCATTCATAAGTGCAATGAACAAACAATCCTTTGTTTTCTACTTTGCAGAACAACAACAAAGCTGTCAAAGAGCTGACACCAAAAGAGGTAAATATTATTCACATTTTACGAATTATGCAACAGAAGTGCTTACATATTGTAATATCAGAGTAGGCTGCCACTTCTTTGCTTTTAAATTATTTGTGAGAAGCAGGCTTTCTACCATTTTAAACAGGATTCTAAAAGTATGATTATACTTTTATCAATGATTAAGTGTATCATTAAAGTGTAATCATTAAAAAGACAAAAAATGCCACCAATATTATACCTTTTCAAAATGTGATTATATTTCGATATACCTTGGCTTCTAATATTTTATCTTACAGTACTCTTTCACACATAGATTCTTTTAAGAAGTTCAGGTCATTCCAATAATCGAGCCTCCCACTGCACACTTCAGGGACAGAGCAGCAGGCTTATTAAAGCTCATACTCTTTTGCATATAACATTTCTGAATGACGGATCTCACCTAGCTGGCAACACAATATTGAGGATATGTATGCTCCTTACTTTCCTGTCTTCCCTCAGGCTGATCTGTACTGTGCATTACCATGCAAAATTTTGGCAGCTTTGCCAGGAGATGAGTATTACCCTCAAGGGATTCTTAGAAGTGCTTGTGGACTACATGGTTTAGAATAAAGAATTCTTGTTCACTGTTGCTGGGGTCTCAGACACTATTCTATTAGCTTCCTTCTTCTGCAAACTTAAGTAACAGGTACAGTGATTAATAAAGACCATTCCAGAAAAACTGTGTTGATACTCCTTATTACACTATATTAATCTGAGAAAGTGAAACTGGAGAAAGAAATACAAAATATTTTACCTTGTTGCCATAAAGTAAACTGACTCCAGTCTCCCTTTTCTCGTAGATTCTCATCCTCAGGCAAGAAAAGGCTTCTTTTCTTATCCATCACAGCAAGGCCCTCATCCCGAATAAGCTTCCAATTTTTTTCTAAGGACTGTTAAGAGAGCGATGTTACTGCACTGAGAATGTACTGCGTTTTACTTTAGTACCTTTAAATTTTTCCATGTCATTACTAACTTTTTTAATTTAAAAGCACCAAAAAAGAAAAAGTGTTCACCATCATTATCGAGTTTCCTTATATCAATTCCCTTCTGACATGTTAAGGCAGAAAAAACAATTTTCACAGTATTCTTCAGATTCAATTACATTTGTACTGTAAAATTTCAATAATCCCCAGCCTCTTTGCAGGTTAGGCCTCACTTTAACTTGCTTTTTGATTAGCCTAAGGGCTCTTTAACAGATCATTTTATATTGCAAGCTAAGAAGAGTATTGATCTTCTTAAACATAGCACATGTTACCTGGAAGCACTCTTGGGACTAGAATACCACTCGCATAACCTGAAACTCCAGGTGTTGACAGAACATCCCAGTTCAAAGAGGACAAATGCAAACATGCTACTTAAGTTGACAGTTATGATTTAAACCTTCAAAAGGTTTGCAAAGATTCACTTGCGCATTCTGATGCTACTGAAAAAGATCAAATACGACTTGAAATGCCAGGTGACAATTTATGGATACAACCATTAAAAATGTGTAAGCTGCCTTGTACTTCATACATACCAAACCCACAAGATTATAGAATTAAAATTTCTGTTCTCTTCTGCCTTAGGACATTCTACTTGTAAAAATCAGGTAGGTTAGAAACCTTGTATTCTACCAGTAATAAGTCATTTTAATGTTACAGGAATATAAATGAAAAACCCACAGTGTAACAATGGATTTAGGTAATAATGACATGACTTCCATATCCCAGCTGCTTACTTTACTCCCTAAACCTTATTTTGGGTGAATAGTTTTCATTTTTCCTTTGTGCTCTTGAACAAAGCATTTCTGTAAGGCACTTTCAATCAATTTCATACTGCAAATAGGCTAAGGTGTGTTCCCACACCACCTCTTTGTATGATGTGTAAAGCTTAGTAAAACTCCAAAGTCTTTATAACATTCCCCTTTTCAGCCTTAAAATTCCATATGGTTATTAGCCTCCCCCATTTAAACTAAACAGTCGCATTTTCCACTTCAGTTTTTTTCAATAAAAGACAAGATGATCCTGCAAAATAGGTGGTACATTGATATATCATAAAATGCTCAGGAAACAAAGCCATGGCTAGAACATGCTGTCTATAATATGGCAACTATCTCGCACTACAACCTTTTTAGGCCTTCTAAGATCTATAAAAATTAGGATAGCACTTCTGTTATTACAGTACTCTCTTTTTCTTCTTAGCAAATTGCATTCTCTCATCCATCAGTAAAGGGGAAAAGCACTCATCATTTTTCCTACCGCATTCACCCTATTCTTTTCCACTGATGAGTTTCCATAATACTCCTTTAACAATTGACATTAAGTAGAAATGTTTTCAAGAATATCCTTGTAAAACTGATTTTTCTGAAATGGGGACTGAAAAAAACAGACTGAAAATTTTCATCTAATCAGAGATGAACATGGGAACAGTGCTGGTACTGATTCAGCGCTACCATTTCTACACAAGGAAATAGCTTGAATACCTGATTTTGTACTGGCTGGAGAAGATAAAGGAATGAAAAACTTGCATTTATATAGACCTCAATTTACAGTGATACAGATCAACAAAATTGGAAAACTTTGAAAGACATTACAAGTGCTTCTGTGTTTCCTCAAACTCCTAATCCTTCACCTGAAACAGAGGTAAGAAGGAGCTTTCACCCACGCAGACAAAAAGACGCATGAAGAGCACTGGTGGTCAAAAGAGATGCACATAATGGCAGCTTTGTCAGCTCTAATTCTCCACAAGTAACAGACTGAAAGTCAACCTGCAAAGTTGTGTGTTTGTCCTTGCCTTTTAAAGCTCCTTTCCTAACACATTGGATACAAAGTGATTTGAATACATATCATTGATTTTGAGCCAACTCCTTGACGGTTTTAGATATAACTGCCACTGAAATCAATAGCGTCTCTGTACTCTTGAGAAACTAGACCCCCATCTATAAAACATACTGATAATGCTTTACTAGGAGCGATAGGCAACTCCTAGGAAGAAAAGAAAGGGAGAGTTACAGGAGTTCAAACACAGCTCAGCCTTGATCTCCCTAATTTTACGGACTCTTAGGCTTACATCGAATGGCAGGAGTGCATAACACCATTAAAACATAGTGGCTAAATCCAGGACTTGGACTTCAGGCTTCTGATCCAAGAGCTAGTATCTACAGAAAAAAAGGTTAAATATGATCATGCTCCATAATATGTAGGGATGCAAGCCTCAGGTCACAATGGGTTTGTATATTTAGTGCAATATCTTGATTTCAAGTGAAGAATCAGGTGGCGAGCAGCACTTAGAGCATATGTACTTGTTTCCTACCGGCTGACTCCCATAAACCTTCATATGGCTTTTTAAATACAGTTCCTAACAATAATGGAAGTTTACAGTTGCTTTACATCTGGCAATTGTGTAGATTTTATTGGCAAAGAAATTACTATATTTAAATAGGGATTTCTTAATACTGGTTTATTTTTTTTTTTTATATGTGACTGTATTATATTAAAAAAATCCTTTATTCTGTGCTGTCAAACCCTTTTCAAGGTATGGTCATAAATGCCAAACACAGAGATTAACAGTTTACTACTCCCTCATGTGAGGCATAACTACTGACCACATGTGCATTTTAATCTTGGGCTACAAAATAAAATCATGGTGGTGTCTCCAATCCATTTCACTTTGTTACTAAAACCGAGTGAGGAAGTATTCATGATAGTTACTGTGTCTCTGCTGGAGAACTGTGATGCCTCCAGGCAAGGGCCAGTATTTAAAGCCATCCAAAACAGATTCCTTGTACTCATTTGGTCACTCACAGTGCTTAAACATCAGCATGCGTAAGCATCATCTCTGCTCTTTTCAATGCAAGGCTCCCTTAAAGCATCCAGCCACACTCTAAACGCACATTTCAGTTATTTTTTGCCATCAAATATGAGTGTTTAGATTTTAGTAGCCAAACTATGTGCTGTTGCCAGTACTTTAATTCTCTTTCTGTGCTTTTCTTGCTGCTCTTGAAACTTTTAACTAATAAAATCTAAACAATCAATGAAAATTGACAATATGAGATCTACTTTAATCAATAAGCTATTCACTGTAGTACACTGTTAGCAAAGCATCCTCTGGGTCATTTCCAAAATCACAAGACACAACATGAGGAAAGGACAAAGTCACCTAGGTCATTTCCTATGTATTAGTTTCAGCCTCGTGAAAAGTGTCTAGGATCCAATAGCATTGTGCTGCTTTTATTTATCAACTGAGCACCGGAGTAGAAAAAGAATGCTGTACCGAGGTTCCACAAAAGATACCAGAGATGATGCAATGGCTCAATAAGACTTGCAGAGGAAAGCTAATTGCTCCAAGGGAGGAGGGTAGGTTTAAAAGCAAGGTTTCCTTTTAGTGAGCTCAAACAAGAAAGTTTCTTGAATCTCCAGATCCAAAGTCCTGAACTACTGTAGACAGGAAGCGTGTCAAGTGATTTATGTAAAAATGTTCTGCTAATGTTTCCTAATTTAAATGTTTATAGCTTCTGTTCCCTGAGAAATCAGGTCCTCCTTCCTATTCTTTCAAGGAAACTACAAATAACATAACACAAAAAAATTAGGCATTAATGGTCAGCAGCAGATCTACTCCTGCCAGCACAGTAGCACTAACCAGGATTTCCAACCATCACACACCTCTTTTTAAGTGTTATTGAGATATTGTCTTTCTTTTTTACTTAATGAATAATCTCATTTCTTAATATGAGATTGTCTTCTTTAATCTTACCCATCAGGCAGTTAAACATCAGGCCTAAATAGGAAAGTTAACACCAGAAAGGGAGACGTGCCATCCTAAGATAGTAATTTAACACACTAAAAATGAATCGCCCTCTGGAAATACCTTTTATTTTTTTCCTTTTACTTGTAAACTAGACCACTAGCACAGATAATATACCTCACCTCCTTTCGACTATAGCTAGGTGAGCTGAATGCCACTCAGTAGGGATTTATTAAACTGGGAATACTGAAAAAAAGACTTTTTTTCTACAGTTTTTCTGTGGAAAAAGCAAGGCACTGTCAAAATTCACAACTCCATCTATAATACCAAGAAACTGCATGACCCTTTACAACAAAATGAAGCAAGGTCTGTGTTCTAACACATTACTGACTACAGCTGTGTTGGTTAATAGAATGAACAAAGACAGAGCTGTCAGAGTATGTCAGAGAACCTTTAGCATTGCCTCTGCTAGCCACAAATAAATCCTCCATTAGCATTGTTAAGCTACCAAGATATTGAAAATAGTTTGTTCACATTCAACAACAAATGGCGTAACACAGGGAGAGAGGTCCAGGCCTCCAGTGCTTTGTTCTTCATAGAGCAATTTTCAATGTCAACTTCTATCATTCAGATTTGGAAGCATTTCCCACACATTCTGCACAAATAGAAGAGGAATGTAAAGAGATGAAGCAGTAAGAAATAACTGCTGATTTGCTGTGTGGAATGGGGAAATAACCTTTTTTTCTTTTTTAGACTGAAACACAAACAGAAGCTAGAATATTTCAGAAATCAATAAAACAAATGTCTTCTAAGATTCTTTGCTACTTTCTGGAGAATGCTACTTCAAATTCTGCTTACAGCATTGATTTTTATTAGAATCAAGCCTGCTCTCTTTCACAAATTCAAGTACTTTTTGAGTTATGGGGGAAATGCAACAACACAATTTTTTTTTTCCTGATAAATTTATCTTACAGTTTGGACTTATACTTTCAACTATGAAGGTTATCTTGAGTGAAAATCTTACTGCCCCCCAAACTAAGATACATATGTAAATAAATCAGCAGCTACAGTGTAGTCAGACTATGACATATTACTAATAAAACACCTAAAAAAATACCACAAAAACTCACCAAGGGTGAAGGGACCTTTACATCTGTGATTTAAAAATTTGAATGGTCTATATGCAAGAGACACTAAAACATCACTGCAGATAGCTTTAAAACATTACTAATACGATATACATTCTTTCCTTTTTGTTTGTCAAGAGTACAATAAGAGGCTCCCAGTCTCTCCACCTCCTTTATGTCAGGAAGTATCTATTTTACACATACCTGAAGAATGAATCTAACACATGAATGTTTCAAATTTTCCCACATGGTAGTCCACTAAGCTAATTGTTTTTTTTTCTCTGAGTAAGGTTGAGAACAGTTGAGAAATACTCTTCAATCTAAGTTTCCTAGCCTTATTTATACTGCCATCAGAACCATAACAAGGAGTTGCTTTTTAATTTCTTAAAAATAAAATAAATTCTTTCACAGTAGGTTTCTAACATGTTATGTAACTAAGCACAATGAAACAACCACTCTGAGGGAAACTGTCTCTTCAAACAAGTATTTATGTTTTTAAATTATTTGTGCAGAAGAAATTTGCTAAACTACATGCTAATATTCAAAACATACACAAAAGGGGTACTTCCTCCCCTTTAAAAAATTATTATTGTTATTATTTTGGAATTATGAAACATCTGCTTAGGGATCTCTAATTTCAAAAATATGCAATGTTGAAAATATAAACTATTATTGTGAATAGTAAACTAGCTACATATTTTATATTAAATAAAAAACTTTAAAGAACTAAAATTCCATGTCATTATCTCTTGCTAAATCTGGGAGTTTACACTTGTTTATCTTATGCAATTAAAAGCTCCCAAAGAAGTCACCAAGTATTATACAAGGGACAAAGAACACATCTTTTTCTAAGTAAAAAATTCACAGTGGGTGTCCCAGAAATTTCCAAAGTTTGCTGTTATTTTGCACTTAAGACATTACAGTTGTCTACCATGCAAATTTTGTATTTAGTAATGTCCCCATCCTCAATTTTTAAAACATCTAAGCTCATTTTATAGTATCTTAGTTAAATGTTGCACTTGGTCTGAGATTGGTGTCTGGTAGTCACAGGCAATGATTCAGACCTTACAGATGAGCATTATCTCTGCTTCACACCTTAGATTACAACTGTTATTAAAAAAAAGAAATCAAAGTGAACAGAAACAAACTACCTTACCTTCACCAGTTCTGTATAACCAGTTTCCCTCGCTGTCCACCACGGCTGAGCTTTCAGTCCCTTGACGTTGTAGAGGGAGCGCTGCCAGACGGATGCAAAGTGACCTCTTTGGTATCCAAGTTCATACCACTTGTATGCCTAGAAGATTGCACTTGTTACCAAACAAATTCATATCAGCCAAAATGCCATAGAAAACTTAGGCTCCTTTGGTAAGGTAATAGGTTGGGGATATCTCCTAATGTACAGTAATAATAAAAACTTTATGGGGAAAAAATGAAAATCTACAATCCTAAAATAGATCAGAGTCAGCCAAGGCTGTCCAGTTCAACATTAGCAAAATAGGATAATCTCCTCACAATCATTCACACCAAATATGTGTCAGTAACCCAGGTGTTCTCCTTGGACTTGGGAGATCCAATTGTTTGTCATCTTGGTTAGCCCTGGTTTCTCTATGCTTCAATTTTTTACCTATGAATTAAAGATTTAATTTCATAATTTAATAAAAATTAAATGGCTCCCTTCCACTACCAATCGGGGATGCCGTGGTGATGAAAACAGTGCTGACTTTGTTACATGATTATCTAATACATATATACTTCTAAATTTTCTTTAAATATTTGTTCTCACATCAGAACTGAGCTGTTGCTACTCAATTTGCTTATCCCTCTGCTTTATTTCATGTAGTAAAAGCTTACTGAGGCTTATGTCAGGCCATAGCTCATCTTACTCTCCCTTTCCATGGTTTGCTTTACCACTCTGTACCAGCAGCAAAAGGAGGTCCTACAAAGAAAGCAAGTGAGATGCTTGGGAAGAAGAGGTCCAAAAGGAATACTACTCCATGAACAGAGAAAGTTACATATAGCTGTCCCCTTCCTGTCCAGTATTGCTTTTTTTCAGACAATGCAAAAAAAAAAAA
>VXAA01000894.1:239059-252453 GCA_013399115.1 Anseranas semipalmata
GGATATGCCAGGAGAGCTAAGCAGGGAGACAGGAGGACAAGAAATTTAGAACAGAAGGAGAGAAGCAGGCAGCAAACTCTACCTTAAACAGAAATCATCCAAAAACCTCATTACCTGGAATTGTCCACAGTCCCTCTCTAGCTACACAACTTGAAATTCACTCTTTCCCAAAGCCTCTAACCTTTCCAATTCTCCTTCAGCTAACTGTCACATATCCAAACTCAGACCACGCTCTCCGACTTCTTCACCTAATCTGATATTTATTCTTGTCTTATTCCACATTAGACAGCCTATATCATCAACCTTGTGATTCCAGTTAATACTCTCCCACACCTTATTCTTCCTTCCCTGGCTGTACCCACCTCCTTGCCAAGTTCCCAAAAGCAAAAAAATCTACATTTTTCTTTTCCAGCAGGAATGTGAAAATCTGGACAAGATAACAATTGTAAAATACTGTACTCAACAGACTCCTGATATGATACTTCCCCTGCATGACTATTTGTCATTTGCATTTCAGAGAGTCCCTTCTCCTATTCTAATTCAAGAGCAAATGACAGTTGTCCATTAATCTGCCCACATTTTATGTAAAGGCTAAAACTAAAGACTTACTGAGGCAAAAGCCACAATACTAACTTTTAAGTTAAGAAGAATCACCTCTAATGTGTGTGTTAATGGAAAGCAAAATGTACAATCAAATAAGCCTATCCTAGGAGAAAACATTCATATCATCATATTATTTATGCTCACCTTGAAGCCAGTGAAGTAGAATGAAAATCAAAATATTTTTTGATACAAGCAGTCATGAGAACACTGTCTTACTATGACTTATTTAGTATCAGCAGTCAAATGGTAGACAAAAAACTATTAGAAATTCTTCACATAATGGATTATTTCTAAAAATTTCAAGTGTCATCTTACACATTTATCTACAGAACTTTTCTTTCAGATATAAGGTAAGAAATAAATCTGTGTGGTTTTGTTTTCAAATGTTTGCATAACCATATTGTAACCACTGATTTTTTATTTTTTGATAGTCTAAGTTTTCTTCAAGGTTTCAAAAACTGTTGTACTTTGATCTTTATAACTCTCTTGAAGTATGAAGGAAAGGTTGCAATAGAATGTTGTCGTACTGTATTTATCTAAAGTACAGAAAAGCAGTGTGGATAAGCAGAGTAACAGCAGACAGTATATGAGCTTTCATCTTTTTCTCTAAATAAGGTTTTTCAAATTGTGTATTGGTCAAAAAAATTACATATTACGTTTGGGTAATATACAGTATACCTTTAAAGCTCAATCTTGGTTAAGCGTCAGATATGGAAGCATTATGATTTGTCACGTATGTTCCTCAAGACATAAGTTGTAATAGCAGTGGGGTAACAATAGACTGTTCATGCTCACTGCCTGAATTTATTTGCAGTGTTTGGAGTTAGCTCAAATGATAAGAGGGGTGAGCTGCTTGTTTCAGCTACTGACTGATAAGTATGAATGTTGCTGTTCTTTAAGATCCATCAGCTCTAATCACTATGTACAGTATTGTTAATCCTTATTTATCAGAATAATTGTGCTATGAGATTGCCTTTGACAGTATGGGGTAGAGTTAAGTTGCTTAAGTTGCTAAGACCCTTTCCAGTCCTGAGTTTCCATAAGAAACTTTTCTTTTCACATGCAGATCTTGGCAGTGGAAAGACTAAATAATGACCACTGTACTGCACAGGACAGATACAAGAGTATATATATATCTTCTTTTCCAGGAAATAGTCTGATAAGCATTCAATTCATACATTCTCTGTGAACAACACTTTGTTCTGCAGTATCTTCCACAATTGTTTTTGGTTTTAATCAATTTGGCATTTTACCAAATTATAGTTGGAAAGGGCATATACTCAATGTTGTTTCCCTACAATTTACTAAGACCACATTCATAATTCCTAATTTAGCTCTAATAGATGAATATCTACCTTCAACAAACCTTCAGTGATAGCAATTTCACATGTTCCTTAAATATTGATCTGTCTCCTTGATTAAATCTTGAAGTTCAGCAAGTCTAGGAAGGTCAGTAAAAAACAAACAAACTAACCTGGCTTAACTCTCCACAGATAAATTTAACAGTCTCCTCTATCCTAACAAGTTCATTTGTCATTGATTAAAGCTTCTTCTACAGAAGATTTGACCATTAACTCCATAAACATTAACACATAATTATCCCAGGGATTGGGCTGATGCACATTAATTACTTCTGTGCAGTATCTTTAGTCAAATTTTGTAATGGGATGCTCTAGGCTCAATTGTTCAACCCAGAATATGCCATGGAAGCATTAAAGGATTTCCTCTTTGGTTTTCTGTTAAGAGAAGGACAGAAAGACAGTGATTCGGGGTGGAGTGGGGTGGGGGTAAAAGAGAGAAAAAAGACATAAAGCAGATTGTGTGTGTAAAAAAAAGTGTAAAATGAAGCCAACTAATTCTCACTTGCAAATTAACTTTTAAATTAAAAAAGCTTCACTGGAAGAATATTTTATTATAATTTCAGAGAAGGTAATCTAACTTAAGAATTCAGATATTTTTACATTACAGTGTTCTAGACATACTGTATGTATAAAGTGTAATAAAAGTTTCACATTCTATACATAGAAAAATAATTAATTTGATGAACTAGGCTCAAGAAAGATCACATACACAGGCTTTATTATAGTCCATTTGTCTGATTTGATATTGTACAACTGCCTATTTACTGGTCCAAGATACTCAAGTGATCAGCATTCTTTACAGTACTTTAGGTACCAATATTTCAGATGTATTACTAGAAAACTGATTAAAAAGCAATGATTTTCATGTCTCTTTTCTACTAGGCTTCTTTATTCTTTTCACGTTTCCCACCTATGAACATGGCTTTTTGTTTGTTTTTATTAAATTCAAGCCCATAGTATAGCTCATTACTAGCAACAGTTTTCAAAAAATGCCCTTTGCTTTCCTACTATGGCAGTAGTGCTAATTCACACATTCACATTTGGCTTTCCTCAATTAATAAATTAGAAATTCTTATGGCTTCCAGTGGCATATATTTGTTTTTATTGGGTAAAAGATCTGCTGTACAAATTTCTGCTTTTCTTATCTGTTTATTAATTTAATGTTTGAACAAGTACCATAACTCTGGCCACACATTCAGTCCTCTCATGCTCTTTTTGTGTCACATAGTCATTGGTGCTCATGGTCACTTTGGGAAAGAGATGAGGTTTACAGAACACTTATTAGAGCTATGAGAGAAATTCTATATGGTGACATATTTATGTCACTGTATTTTGACTCTGGTGGAAAAATCTTTGTCAAAAGTGGTAGGAACAGAAAACAGACTCTAAAAATGCATTCAATGAATTTCTGATATTTTTTTTGGTCCCTTGGTTCAAACAGCTCTATGTAAGCTTCAAAAGTTGTGGTTAATTCAATGGCAAAATAAAGGATACTAAGAGATTGTATCATCAAGCAAATGGCATTTTTTTTTTGCTGTTGCTTATCTTAACCTCTACCCACACATGCTGTTATTTCAGAGGGACTACTCATGTTTTCAACATTGAGCTCACGCTCAGAAGTTTTTCTGGATTCTGCAGTCCATCAGAAGTTTAGACTTTAAAGCAAGACCATGTTAAAGGTGTACCTCTTTGTCTCCTATTCTCTGCAAGGCATCACCCAGATGAAAGTAAAAGCGTCCATCATCTGTGCCAGGGTCACCAGACTCTAGTCCTTCCTAAAATAATAATATTAAAAATATAGGTATATGTAAAAGAATAAGAGAAACTTCAATAGGACTTCTAACAGTGTTCACTTGATTGCTGTTTACAGTTTGTCTATTCTATGCATGAGACAGGCTATGAAATTGGCTATAAAATATAACTACCATGGTAACTGGGAACTTAGGTTGAATGAATACAATATATCAGTAAAAAAACATTGAGAAATGCTATCAGTTTGCCAAATCCCATGGCCTCTTCCCCCAGTCACTCTATGACAGAGGTGTATTCAAAGATAGATATTTGCCCTCAACCCTATCTACATACATGCAAGCATTTTTTATGAAAGCTGTACATTGCAAATTAAGGTTTTATTTTACAGTATTTCTTTCCAAACACTCTGAAGTATACACATGCCCTCTCTGGATCTTTCAAGAACCTTAAATTTGTAGCATACTGCCATCCTCAAAAGAATCTGAGACTCACAGCTGTGTACTTAGGGTTATCCCACTAATAAAACAAGTATTTGGTTTATTTATTATTTATTATTATCCAGTATGCAAAATTGTTCCAGTTCATTGGCAGTGATATATCAATATAACTCCAATGATTAGCTTAAACTGTGATTTGTAATTAAAATGCTTCTAGCTTGACAGATTTTATACATTTTCTTTTTTTTTCCTGTTGGTAAAACATCTACTTTAAAAGAGAAAAGAAAAATACCTTTAGATAGGGTATGCTCTCTGCTATCTTGTTTTCTGCCTTCAGGATGAAGCCATAATGAACTTTGGCAAAGCCATCATTTGGAGCCAGGTGTAGAACCTGTTTGAGTGCAAATGAATTAAATACTCGTGTATTAATCTATACAAATTAACAAACCTGTGTACACACTACTTCTTAGTGATGCAATGAAATTTTCTTCCATTGCTGACACTCAGATAAATTCTTGGCTTGCCTGCACTTTTACCCTTTCACTTTTGTCTTTCTCCAGAATTACCTATTACAAGTCAAACTTTGAAGTCTCATAAATAAAATTATTCCAACTGGCACCTCTGAATTGCACTATTTTCTTCTTGTCCCTCCTTCTCCAACTCCTCTCTTGAGCTAGAGCATGCTAAATTACAGACTTAACGCCATTTATTAACACTAAGTTACTATCCCAGGTTTGACTAATCTAAAGGAAGGCAGCTGCTCTTTGAACAAGTCTACAGCAAAGTCATGGGAAGCACAGTGTAGTAATATACCTGAAACAGTTTAAAATTAGATAGGTTTATGCTGGTGACAAGCTAGTCTTGGTAACAGAGAATATACTATGCCGAGAAGCACAGTAACTACTATTTAGAAACACGCTGTGAAATAATGCTTGTATCACAAGACAGGACTGCACAAACCCTGGGAATGCAAAGGCCATTCTCAACATGAGAGTAAGCTGGAGCGCTCTTTTGGAAGAGCTTACACTTTCTTGGCCAAGAGAAAGCTATCAGAAGGTAATGCAAGGACTTACAGGGTATCTCAACTAATTCAGTGTGCTTTCACAGCAGAAGGTGATGGATAAATTATTCTTCTACAGTTGTGTGCTGCACTCTAAGATCTAGTGTGCTCAGTTAAGTTAAAAGATTTTGTACCCTGAACAAGATTTAGATAACATCTGAGTTGCACTCTAATTTAGTTAACTTTGCAGGAAAGGAAAACCCATAAGCAAATAAGAAATCTGATCTTAGTTAGGCACAGATGGATATTTCATGGAGACTGTGCAAGAGAAAGATTTCTGAGTACAGGGACAGCTGTAGGAAAGGATCACTGTGTGGGGGAGTGTTTCAGGGAAAGAAAACATGAAGCTGGCTGGTCTGAGCTCTGAAGCATACTCCCAACAATAAAGGGATAATTTAAGTTGGAGTTAGAGCTGGACTCGATGCTCCTTGTGGGTCCCTTCCAACTCGGGATATTCTATGATTCTGTTATTCTAAGTTCATTTGGTCTGCCTCAACCAAGGGGAAAGTTACAGAATATCTTGATCTACTTTCCAGCTCCACATTTTTATGGTGTGTGTATTCAGGATCATTTGTAGCTCCATGTGATATCAATTACATGGTCAAGATAAATCTGTTGATAAACCTCCTCTCCCCTTAAGATAAGGGTGGACAGTCTAATCAGGATAGATCCTCAATTTGTGAGGATCAGCACAAGTGCCTGGCAGTCAGTGGAGCTCAGTAAGACGCTGATACCTGCTGAGTGTCTAGCACAGTCATTAAATACAAAACAACGGACAGATGAGCAATTTTTCTTGTCTAATCCATTTCTGAAGCTACCAGTCTTATGCCATGCATAAAATGTCTGCATACATTATAGCCATTTCCCTCTGCCTTTTCCAGTCACTGTCTAACCTAATTCTTCAATCAAAATAATTACAACCAAACCTATAACAAGTCCTCTGGGCAAATTTCTCTGCTTTCTCAAATCTTATTACATACAAACTACATCTGAGCAAAACCAAGATCATCGCTATGTAGGTATAAATGCTATGAGTTAAAAATAGCAGCATTTCACATCTTTCTGCAGAAAAAAAGCTACTATGAAGAAACAATCATTTTGAGAAACTATCTGAAGTCTATAATACAGCACTTTATTAGCAAAAATGAACATGGCAATTCATAATAAGGATGAGCTTGACCACTAATATGATTCTACCTTATGAATCTTATACTTTTTGACTAGAGCATTCTGTGTAGAATCATTTTGATCCACAAATCTGTACCTTCAGGGTGAAATAAAAATGACTGACAGAAATATTTATTAGCCATATAATTTCATTACATTTCCTTTAACTATAGGATAAAGCTATCTGATTAATTAAGACAGAATAGAATTTTCTATATTACAGTTCATTTAAACTATGCCGAGTTGCATTAAGGCATGATCTACATTCAGAGCCCCTAAAGAGAAGTGAAGAGATACAATCAGCAGAAATTACACTGGAAGTATTTAATGTAAATTGTATTACTCTGTTGCTGTTGCTGCATGCAATATTAATTATGTTTAAAAATAAGTTTTACTAAACTGCTCATTGCCCATTAAATATTAATCATGAATATAGAAATTAACCTCTGGGGCTATCAATGGCTAATTAGCCAGGGCAGAGTACTGTGTTAATGCAGATATTCTGCTTTTGGTACCTGAGACAGTTCATTCAGAGCTGGCTTATGTGTGTCTGTATAATGCTGCATTGAGGCCATGCAGACATGGCTCGGAAGAGCAGGCCAAAAAAATGCTATAAGATCACTCTGCTAATGAAGTTCTCTCCCACAATATTTTATCACAATCTGTAGATCTTTGAAAACAAAAATAGCTCTAAATTCTATCAGGGCTACTTTTAACATTGTTTCCATATCCCTAAGTATAATGTTCAAAAGAAAATATGTTAATACTTGGCAAAATTGAAATCCTCTCCAGTTGGACGCTATTTTCCATTTACTGTTCCGCAGAAAGTCTGGCAAAGGTATACTAAAAAAGTGTACTTTGTATCAGTTAAATTATACTATACTACAGCTGTAAGTACAAAATTCTCTTGATGTGAAGTTCAGCATTTTATATACATCACTTCTATAGCTAAAAGAAAGAACATGTAATATTTAAGACTTCTGAAATAAAAATTTGATCATAATACTTCAGCTGCAAAGACAAAAAAAGTGGGGAAAATCATTTCAAAACAATTTAATTGGTTCCCAATATTTAAATCTGGTTATACAAAAAAGACAAAAATTGAATGGGAAATAAGCACGCTGGTTATTAAATGTGAAGCAGAAAGTTTTCATTTATTAGAATTCCTTGGGCATCTACTCAATTTCTGACAGATGATGCCAGCTAGTTAGTCTGGTCTGAAATACAGTATATGATGTAATCCCAAGGTAGGAGAGAGTGCCTGTGAAGAGTCCAGCCAGTTACGTGTGCTCAGCCCATGCCTAACACGCAGACAACACTGAGTTTAGACCAAAATGTTACAGCACGAAGCAAAGGAGGACACTGGTACCTTTTACACAAGAATCTATCAGATTCAATGCAAATGGGAAATTTGGAGGCTAGATCCTCCTCCACAGAAAAGTGTCCAACTGCTCTTTTTGCTCCTCAGGCAAGTTCCCAAGTTCCAAGTTTGTAGACAACCACAAAGAAAGGAATGGGAATCAGCATGAAGCCAAGCCTATAGTTGAACACAGGGTGTGTTCTCTTGAGGATGGGTCCTGAGCTCTGCTCTCTCTTCCTAGATGCCCATGCCCTTTGCATTAAAAAATACTTGAATAAAGTGTATGAACATCCTTACAGTGGAAAACAGAACTGAGGATTCTTAAATACTGGAGGCATCTACTCTGCAGCACTGAGTTCAAGCTCTTGTCTGTGCTGTCTTCTTTTTCCTATCAGATGACTAATTTGTCCTACGCTAGTGAGAAGGACTTAATCACACTAAAAAAAAGCTTCCCAGGTTTTTCAAAAATCATGAGAAGAGGAAGATGTCTCCTGGAGGCCACCAGAACAACTTTTTATAGTTTGCCCCTCTCTTTATCGACTATGCACAGAGCCTCAGCACCTATGGTAGGAGCTCCAAATCATATGTCAATCACTTTCTAATTAAGCATTGCAACAGCTGAGTGAAGCACTCAAGAGCAGAGCATATGGCCCCTGAGCAATCTGCCCAAAATCACTTCAGAAGATTTTGGTATAACCAAGAATAAAAGCAGGTGCACAGGAACTTCTGCCTGTTTCTTTGGCTATATTTCCTTTCATAAAATTCTTCATGTAAATTTATCCCTAATTACAACAAAGGAAAAAATTACATTAATGTGTTAGAATTCATCCTGAGGAAAAGTCAGAATATGGACAAAGTCTGCGTGATTTCTAAAAAGAATAAATCCAAATCCTTTTAAAAGATATTTGTTGTTCTTCTATGAGGGCAGAACATCACTATGATCTATTCTATTTCATTGGCTAGTGAACTGCAAAACAGAATAATTATACTGGATGAAATCTATGGAAGCATGGCAAACAAAATATTGAAACCAGATCAGTTCTTATTTTGCATATCTATTCTTAATCAGAGCAGTATACACTTTTTCTGAAGTATATCAGACTCAATATCACAGTAATTATATAGCATACTCATTACCTTCTTCCAATTGTAAAAAAAAAAAATCCTATGATTATTGATTTTGAGAAATTCTAACATCTACGTTGTTTGCAGCAAATTACTGAAAAGTTGCCAAGGAAAACTTTGCCCGGAAGGAGGGTTTTTTTTTGTTGTTGTTGTTTGTTTCTGTTTTTTAAGTTCCTTGCAGTTTGAGAAGCAGGTTCGGTTAATATAATCAATCTTTAAAAGATGACATTTCCAATCCTCAGAGAAATTTTGACAGCAAGCCAAAAATTATTGAATAGAAATGTGCCTTTGTAGAGGGACCTACAAAGTAGCCAAAGTAGCAAAGCAAACAGTATTCTGGCAACATCTGCAACTGCCAGAAGAGCTTGACAAAAAGTGGTATTATGAGGGTTTGGCTCCTGCTTCCAACTATGCAGCTAAATGTCCTCCTTCCCTTTGAGAAACCATCTGAGATGAGAGTCCCCTCAGACTTCCAGATGTGGGGAACTGAAAACTGGACCTTTATTCTCAGGAGGTGGTACTAATCATGCTGGCTTGTCCTCAGTTTACGTAACCAGTCAGTTAAGGCACTACTCCTGTACTAAACAAGCACTGGAACAAGTGTGCCAACATCAACAAGATCATCTCTGATCAGGTTCTGATAGCTCTTGCTCTACCAGTTACATCAAGCTCTGCATCTATCAGAGAGTTTCCAGATGGTAATGAGGTTTTACATCACATGAGAGGACTGACCCTTTCTGGCAGTGAATTTTCTTCAGCCTGCTAACCACAGTATAAGACAGCAATATAAATCCTATGAACAGGCAACACTACAAGCATCATGAAAGAAAAACAGCATTTAGGCTGCCTAGAATCCTGAAAAAGCCAAATGATAAATAGCTACGAGAGTACTCAGCTACTTTATTCACAAGGATAAAGATGGTGTTCCTGTAAAATGTTTCACAACTAAAGAAGTTAAAAGCAGGCAATTTTTAAAATGAACATATGAATGTAAACCATTTTTTTCCTCAGCCAAAACAGAAGCTCACCTCTTCGTATACTTTCTTGGCATTGCTGTTGTCTCCTATCAAGAGGTAACCAACACCAAGGTCATTCTTGAATGACGTATCACTGGGAAACAGATGAACTAATTTCTGTAGAGTAACCAGGGAACTTCTCATGCGACCTAATTTGATTGAACAAGACTTCATTACAGCTACGGATATGAGTAACAGTAGTAAGATGCACAACATCTAGGAAAACACAAACCAGAGCCAGGTGTTCCATTTTCACTAAAGATCACAAGGCAGAACTTGAGAAAAGACTTATGCAGATAGGAGTATATTCAGCTGTTTGGTTGTCACATGGGGTGTAGTCATACAAGGAATACTTCAGGTAATCGCTCAGAATACATATCATGCAGTGTTATGGTAGCCTCTAGTGGAGAACAGTTCACAGTGTAGCTGTAACATTATTTAAGCTTTGGTTGCTCTTTCATATGTAGATATCAAAGTGCTCAATAAAACCAGGTAAACATATCAAAATAAACTTAGTCTTAATTAACTTAAGTGATTAAATGCATTTTGAAATGGTAAGTAATAGTTCCGCTGAAATTAATCATGCTTTACATGTTTAAAATTAAGTACATGATTCAACTTCCTAGATGAGATCTTACTGAAGAACAGCAAGATCAAAATAAGTTGATATTAAAACCCAGTCCGTAGGAACAGAACTCTTCTCCCACTGAAGTCTGTTGTGCTTCATGTTCTGATCAGTACTTCTTATACATCACAGAACTGAAATCTAAACTTTCAGATGTATTCATTACATCGCATTACTTCATTTTTAAGGTTCCAACCTCAGATTTTTGCTCTCTGACAAACATCTCAAATCTAGCTCATTTTGACTGGGCATTTTAATATTAATGACTTCTTAACATGTGGCTTTTCAATCTATGGCCGAACATCCAAAACTGACACACTGAAAACTGAAAAACATTAGAAAGTGTTATTTCAAGAGGTCATGCTGGTCATCCCTTTGTCTCTGACACAGAATCATTGAAAGGTTGTATTTTGGAACTTTTGTTGGCGATATTGTGATAAAACACTTAGGTGATCATCAGGACAAAGTCTTCCTATCTTTCTTTAGAGAAAACAGCGATGTAAACTAGAGATGTGAGAACAGGATTTGCTAAGGAAAAACATGAAACGCAGGTATCAGTAGGCAAAGTTAGCCAGCTTTGCTAAAAGCAGCAAAGGGATGCAGAAGAAACCTGTGTAAAAGGCCACCCATACGAGATGATCTAGTGCCTTAAAAGGTTGCTTTAAATCATTTCCTGAATTAATGAAGATAGTTCTGCTCTGTTTTATTGAGCCACTGCTGTTAAATGACCAAACGTGTAGTTTGTTCTTGTTGTTTGTTTGCAATCTATTGACTGGTTATTTCACTATTTACATTTTTAAAAATAGGATCAAGAACATCAGCTATGGAGATTCAGGATGCTTTACAATTAATGACCTAATGAGTCTGTTCGAGTTGTTGCTCCTCATAATTCAGTCTGAGAACTATAATGAGCAAACTCAGTTAATTAAACAGATAATGTTAAGAGTAATAACAAATATGAAATTTCTTGATGGCACAGGTATACTTTAGAATTACATTTTCCTGACAGTATGTTAACAGTTTCCAGAGTGTTTTTTTTTTTTTAATAAAACTGCATAAATATATTGTTATATATTTATTACATATACATTAGGTTATACTATACATTATCATACACCTTCTTTGAAAAACAAGGCTTTCCAACCTGTCAACAGAAGGAAAACTTTGTGAGTTAAAACATTATCCCCCAATTCAATTCTGTTCTTCTCTATGTTTACTGTAAGTTTATTCTGGGTATGTTCACTCAGTGTATGCCATTAATTTCCCTGTGATTTCCCTCAGCTTCAGTAGAAAAAGAACATTTTCTTCTCTATCAGTAATTTTTTTTTTTTTACCATCTCCCATCATAGGTTTGCATGGCACCTAGCACACTGCTGTCTACAGGCACTGTTGTCATACAAGCAGTAAACACTAGTTCACTAGCAAAATTTTAAATTTTAAAAGATTTTTCATAAGCATTTAGGAGATTAGAAACACAACTCCTATTGAAAATTCAACGGAATTAGTACTTTAAAATCCTTAGTGATCTTCTGAAAGTCTTGCTCACACAACTTCCACAATTTTTACACCATCTTACCAAGAAACTGCTGCCTGTCAGCTTCTCGTTTCAAGCTCAGTTTTATCAGATCTGAAGGGACATTTGGCAGACTAACCACCTCATCATAGGTGTTGATGGCTTTTTGCAGCATCTCATTACTTCTCATTTTCTCAGCTAAGTCATCTTCAGACTAGAGAGAATCACAAAACTATTATTAGAACACATAATAATCTATTATTTTTAAAAGAATTTTGTTTTCTTAAAAGGCAAACTATGCAATTGTTAGATTATGGGAATCATTTAAAAAATATATTTAATCTATACAATTTTGACATAACAATGGAATACTCATTTGGTTGAGCTTTGCGATAAAGTAGATTAAAATTACTGCTAATTCTTGTTTCCTGCAAACTGTTTGGAAGCATAAGAAAATTTGTACCTAAAACAAACACCATCCTGCCCAGTATTTACATTCACACATATTTTTGGTTAATTTGTAGAAGTCACGATTTCTGCTTTTGAAAATAAATGAAGCAATCTGTTTTAATAATATGGAAGAAATATAGTTTGTTGCCTACAGATTATTTCTATACTAAGTCTCATGCTGACAGTAACACACAGATAAAACATACCAAAAAAACTTTTTTCATATATTCCAATACAAAATAATTTACACTTTTTCTTAGAAGAAATAATTAGGAATTGGCTTTACTTTTGCATATGTTGATATAATATCTACCACATTACTCTTTCAGAACTTAAATTTGTTCATCAAGTTCAGGAGCAGACCAAAGGATATATGAGACTTCTACTGTGAAATTACACCTTCAGTAATGTCAATGGGAGCTACTAATGATTTCATCTGTGGAATATCATTTTTATAATTTGTTTCCACAGCTGAATAAAAGGAGACTAAATCTCAAATTAAGAATTTTTAATGCAATATTTTGCAATATGTATTCAAAAGCATGTATTTTCATGTGTTTAAATAATTCTTCCTAAATACTTCTCTTCTTATTAGCTTATGTTCTTTTTTAAGTCAATTAGCAGAGCAAGGTGTAGATGCATCTCAAGCATTGCAGGAATAGAAGCTCAATTCATTGTTGTATCAATCACACATTAATTTAAACAGCTTCAACTGTATTAGCTGTAATAAGTAGTTAATATCTGGAATGTTTTTGCACTTCCATCCTTTACTTTTTTTCCTCAGGCTATTTTGAAATTGAATGTGGTTACTCAGCCAACAGCTGATCAGTTGGTTTCATAGATAACTTCAAAAATAAATTTTAAGAGATTATTTATTTTTCTGATGTAGATTCAGTAGGAAATTTGCTTTCCCTTTTTTTGGGGG
>VXAA01000894.1:252465-337711 GCA_013399115.1 Anseranas semipalmata
TTCTGTCCTCTTTTTTTTTGGGGGGGGGGGGGGGAAATCGCAGGGTAAAGAACAGTAAGAGATAAAAAAGGAAGAGGCAAAAACTGTCAACGTAACATCTGATTAAATTCACCAATATAGATGCTATAAATCATTATAAGGAGACTTAAGATCTATCTACTGTTCTTTTCAGCACTAAAGATATTAACTATTTCTGTAGAATATTTTTCATCTGTCCTAAGTGTAGCTCCAGAAATCAAATCAGGATTTACTCAAATTTCTGAAAGACACTTCTAATTATGCAATCTTTTGTAGATTTGGGGGGGAAAACAGTTGCCTTTTAAAGTTATCAAAAGATGGAGAAAAATGAATCCTCATGCCTTATTAGAATTAGAATCTACAGAATTAGTGTATAATGTTGGTTCATGGTTCACAGACAAGGGGAAGTACAGACAAGTGGTGAATTCCCGGGCTTTACCCTTATTCTTCTCTGCAGTTTTACCTTTAGCTAGAGATGAGAGAGTGCAAATTTGAATGTGTTGTGTTGGTATAAGTACCCATGTAAAAGTAATACCATGTTACAATGCAAATCCTAAGAATAATCCATCTGCCAGTGAAGCCCATGATTTTCTCATTCTTTTCAAACAGCTTCATCTTACACATACTGGGTTCAATAAAACTGTCATTGGTCATGTCAATACAAGTGTTCAGTAAAAAGACTTGTATGTACAAAGGCTACTGAAAATGGAAATGAATTTATAGTTGTCTTTATACATTCCCCAAAAGCGTATGCTAATTATGACTTCAGATCTTGATCTTTAGGTCCTTTTAAGTATTACTGAAGTGGTAGATGGTGACTACAACTGTTATAAAGGGACAAATGAAGCTGTGCCACTGGGGAGAATTCTGAAATAGAAAAAGCTGACTTCAATGATCTGTCATCCTTCCAAAAAGCAGAGAGCTTAAGAAGAGATAGGAAATATATTCTCTTAGATATAATGAGTAGATTCATTAAAAAGTTAACTATTAAAAGCATAACTTAACAGAGTTAAGTCCCTTACATATTGTATTGGGCTTACATAGCAAGGCTTTCATAGTGGGGGACTGTATGGGCATGGGCCTCTGTGAGCAGAGCCCAGCAGCTGCCCCATGTCAGGTCAGAGCCAGCTCCAGCCGGCTCCAAAAGGGACCCGCTGCTGGCCAGAGCCGAGCCAGGGAGCGACGCTGGTTGGGCCTCTGGGAGAGCAGAGTTAAGGAAGGGAACAAACTGCTGTGCCACAGCAGCTGGGAGAGAGGAGTGAGAAACAGCCCTGCAGGCACCCAGGGCAGTGCAGGAGGGCAGGAGGGGCTCCAGGTGCCACAGCAGAAGTTCCCCTGCGGCCCGTGGAGAGGCCCATGGTGGAGCAGGCCGTCCCCCTGCAGCCCATGGGTACCACACGGAGCAGATCTCCACGCTGCAGCCATGGAGGAGCCCCCATGGAGCAGGTGGATGTGGCCTGAAGGAGGCTGCGGCCCATGGGAGCCCCCGCAGGAGCAGGCCCCGGGCCGGAGCTGCAGCCCGTGGAGAGGAGCCCACGCAGGAGCAGGGGATCTGGCGGGAGCTGCCGCCCGTGGGGGAGCCATGTTGGAGCAGTTTGGTCCTGAGGGATGGGCCCCGTGGTACGGACCCATATGGGAGCAGTTCTGGAAGAGCTGCAGCCTGTGGGAAGCCCACGCAGGATCAGCTCGGGAAGGACGGCATCCCGTGGGAGGGACCCCACGTGGAGCAGGGGCAGAGAGTGACCGTGAAGGAGCGGCGGAGACGCAGCGTTAGGGACTGACCGCAGCCCCCATTCCCCGTTCCTCTGTGCAGCTCAGGAGGAGGAGGTAGGAGAGGGTGGATGGGGGAAGGTGTTTTTAGTTTGCTTGTAGTTTCTCACTGCTCTAGTCTGCTAATGATAGGCAATTTAATCTCCCTATGCTGAGTGTTTTGCCTGTGATGGTAATTGGCGAGTGATCTCCCTGTCCTTACCTCAACTTAAGAGCCCTTTTCCATCATATTTTCTCCCCCTTTTCCTTTGAGGAGGGGGAGTGAGAGAGCATTGTGGTGGAGTTTAGCTAGCCATCAGGGTGAAACCACCACACATATACGAACCTAAGTTATGTCCAGCTGTAAGAAGGCAAATAATTCAGCAATTTCTCAGAGTATTAAAGTATTTCGTTTACTGTGTTTCAAGTGCTTGTATGATAGTTTTTTGGATGATTGTGGCTTTGGTTTTAGCATGACTATTATTAACCAAGTGAAAACTGGTTGTGACTGCAATTCAAGTGCATCATTAATTGTGTAACAGCACAATTCCTTTCAACTCTGAGGGTTTCACTTAGCTGATCTTGATTAACATGTGTTCAAGCAGTCTTTTATTACATATATTCCAGTGGGATTATCCTGCTATTTATGAAAATACAACGATTATTCTTCGAGACATCCCAACATGACTCAAAAAAAGTATTATGAATGCAGACCTTATTTTCCTTTTATTTTTTTCTTTTGTTGGGGCGGGGGGACACATACTATGACAGCACCTGAAACAGAACAACTTCCTCCACAAGAAAAAGCTAATTAAGCCTCCTTGCATACTAATTTGTGTTCTTTATCCTTTATATATCCTTTAACATTCTCTGTAATAACTTCAAATCCCCTTCCCTACTCCCGCTAAGGAAAAAGCAGCATTTAGCCCAGAGCTGTTGGGACTGTTGACAGCTGACTTATGCCTGTTCCTGCAGTGGTACATGAGCTGGGATTTATCTCTTACCATTCACCAGACAGTTTTCATGGTATTTATAGGATGCATTTTATTTCTGTGTTCTTGGCAATACTTCCCACTAAACTAAAATAAAACAATATCTTCTGAAGTAACTGGGGAAGGATAGAGGACTGAAACGGATGCACTTCAACAGATCATGTAATTTTTTTTTTCTTAGGAAATGTCTATGAGATTATAAATAAAGTCTGAATGGGGTCTAGAGCTCTATGATTAAAAAAAGGTTTAATGTTTGTTTGTTTTAAAACATTTATGGCTTTTAATTTATTTATGTACCTGTGCTTTTCCGTATCTTGCTCGTGGACTTTCTGGATATTGATTCACCAATGATTCAAAGGCCCTTAGAGCTTCTTCAACTTTTCCCTGGAAGGTAGAAGATTTTTATCAGCATTTATATCTAATAAAAATGCTGAAGGATGCATAGCCTAATAACAGATTAGTTTCCCCAAGTTAAAAAATATAAAATCCAGACTGTGAATCAACAGTTTTCACTTACATTTTTCTTGGGATTGCTTTCTTGATTAAGAGAAATCACTGTCATACTTACAAAGCAATAATATTCACACTTTCCATGGTTAAAACCAGTAACTTTGTTTTTACTTTACTCACTTTCCCTTTGCTGACTGAATGTTGAGAAGACATACCTGTCTGTATTAAAACATAGAGCAAATATTATATAGATAATAACCAAATCCAAATTGAATGTAACGTATAGAATAAAAGGAAAGTTCTATACTTAGGTAGAAATTTCATCTCGACATACTTCATATGACCAGCTGTATTGTAACTATGGTTCTTCTATGGGAAATGGGATAGATTCATCCACAGTGTATGGATGTTTCCTCTGAATGTTTTGAACAAATATGTCCCTCAGGACTTCACACGTGCTCTGTATCTCTTCCCTGTCCCATACAAAGCCAGAATGCAACCATAGTATTCTCATGACTGGTGCTGACTAGCAAGCAAGGATGGAAGTTGAGAAGAACCAGCTGCATTGTTAACTAGGAAATGACGGCAAAATTTGGCATCAGATCTTGCTGCCGCATCCAAATCTTACAGCTTTAAAAATATGAGTGTATTATTATATACAACTGTCCTGCTATCTTCAAATATTACATGTCTGATTTGTTACTAAATTTATCCTGCTTCCTACAAGACAAATACGATTGTTTGCAACTCACCATGAGACAAATACAGGAAATCAGTCAGCCAACTGATACTATAGGTTCATCAGAATTTTCTGTTGTCTCTCTCTGGGCAACCAATTGTTTAAGTAACAATAAGCATGTAAATGCTTTTCATTTTTGTATTCCAACATGTAAACAAGGTTCCCAGTGAAGAGCAGCAGTAGAAGCAGCCTGAGGCTAGTGCTCTCTGAACACCATCCCCAACATAGACTTACAGACCCTGTTGGGTTGCATGGATGGCAAAGTAAATCAAAACTGCAGTCAGTCTTCTGAAAAATCAAGAATCATCTCACATCTGCGGGGATTAAAATGCTTTTTTACTGTACTGTGCTGTAAGTGGTGTTCCTCATTGTTCAGTCCTCTCAAATCCAGGGTAGAACAAAGACCTGCAGTTATTCTCCACATGCTTTGTTTTTCATAGTCAAGTTATTAAAACTAACAAAATTGATTGACTGATGTTAAGGTCTTACTGCCAGTGGTGAGAAGCAGGAACATCTGCTTCACCCTCTGTGCTGTTGTATGGCAGCAGAGACACTGCTTGGATGCATGCAGAACTCCAGCAGAAACAACACCTATTACACAGATTTTCACCTAATACTCATATGAAGCATATGAACTCAGATCAATATGAACCAAAAGATCAATATTAACATGCTTATGGTATCTAAGTTCTCTGACAATAGCAGACTTCAGTGCCTAAATGGACAGTGATAGGACAGATCTAACCCTGTTCCAAGTGATTAATTTAAGCACTTTTTTGATGATATGAATTCAACAGTTAAGCTACGTATTTTCAAGGTTAAAAGTGAGCAAACACACATGAATGGACATACACATGATATAAAAAAAACTATCCAACAGAAATGAAACTTGAGTACAAACATGCACTCAATATTTAATTTTAAAAAGTTAATTTCACAAGAAGTACTCTAAAGTAATTCTCCATTTTTCTAAGTTAACTTTTATTCATTTCTGTCCACTATTTACAGTCTGCGTGAAACATTCAAAACTTACTTTTTTACGTAATTTTTCTGCAGCATCTAGTTCAGCTTTAATGGTCTTATCAAACTTGTTTAAGAGCTTTGGCTTCTTCTTTTTAGCTAGAAGAAATTTAAAAATACACAGTTCATTACTTCTTTCATATTTCACAGCAATTATTTGGAGTAGCTTTAACTAGAGACTAGTACTGTAAAAGTGCATGTCTTCAAATGAGGCAGTTTCAAAACACACTGAAAATAAATTTCTTACTTATTGCAATCACAAAAACCTGTATGAAAAAGTGGTCATCAGTCATTCAGACTGAATAACTTTGCAGTCAAGTTTTTGATGAAGTATTTTTCATCTTATACAGTCAAGTTTTTCTTTTCCAAATGGTTCATTTGACATGGAAGAACAGAAAGAACTGTTATTTTTCCACATTTGTATGGTATTTTGAAAAATATTATCAGGACATATTAATCACTTGTAAAGCTGTGCCTATATATGCATATATTTATTTATCTAAAGTAATTAAAACAGTTGATAGAAATCACAGAATTATTGAGGATAGGAGCAACTCAAAAAGTCCTGTATTCCAACTTCCTGCTGAAAACTGGTTCATTACTGAAATGTCTGATCAAGATCTCTCGAAGTGACCAATTTTCCATAGCTTAGCAAGGTATCGCACATTAGCAGAACCATAGCAGTATGTGCCAAACTAATCTTGAAGTAAATTGTGTAAAGTAAATTGCGTTTGAAGCAAATTGAAGTACATCGTGTCAATTTAAGCAGCTATTAGTTTAGTGAAGCTCACACTTAATGCAACCAAACAGACATTGTTTAAGTATACTAGACAACTTTTTAATGCAGATACACTTATAAAGGATATGACATAAGAGTTATCTTATGTCACTTCTCTCCACATTTGCTATAGCTAAACTTTGCTTTTGCACTTCATTAAAAATGTATTTTCTGATGCAAGGGAAAAATATATTCTCTGACACAACTACCTACTAGTTTTGTATATTTGTAATTAGTAGCACATGTTTTTGCTTAAATTATGCATTACTTTTTTTTTTCCCCTCCTCTCTGAACAATGTCATTAACAGCATAAAAAGAAGTAAATTATTATTTTCTATGTAGGAGTTTAAACAGGGCATGTCATAACTGGTACATGTAAAGCTAAAACCAAACACCATACAGATTAACATCACAACATTGCTGTAATGCTATAGCAAGTGTTTTGGATACCTGCTGCAAAGTATTGTAACTAGTCATATTTTATTCTGCTTCCTAAGTCTTCAGGCGCACTGTGGAGGGATGACAAGAACAGCCACATGCTGCTGGAAGCTGTGCTCGTGATTCAGTAAATGACACTTTCTCTACAAGACTCTGATCCTACACTGAGCTTTAAGCAGACAAATCATTTCATCTACATGAAAAACCTCAGAGAAATTTTAAGGCCTTTGTTAATGTTAAACCACTGCTAGCCCAACCCAAGCGTTAGAGAGACTCATGAGTCTGAACTGCTTCTGTATGAGATAAAAAAAACTTGATGACCACCTTTGGCTCTTTTTGTGTAAGACTTTTACTGTCATGCTCAACACTGAACTCAGACAGTTTGCGTGTTAAGTTACAATTCTGCATTGAAAGAGATTTTCTTACATTACCTTCATAAACTAATCTGCAGCATTGGTATGCACAATTAAATAGACGCTATTGCTTTTCAGAGGCAGGGGAAAAAGAATTTAAGCAAGGTTGAAGCTATCCTACTAAATTTCATTTACTTTTTCACAAAGTTTGTATGAAAGTTTAAATATAAAAATGTTTTAGGATCTATAAAGGACAGGTACTAAAGCAGCACTGCATTAGGATTGTTATGTCCCTGTTGATCCTTGTTATAATAGAAGTGATTGTAATTTTCCAAGGCATTAGCTACCAAGAAAATAAGAACAGAAAAATGAAATACAGGAGTTTACTCCTTTTTCAGAATAAACCATCAAATAGTATGCTTTAAAGTATTCATTTTCCTCCCCTAAACACTTCAGGGTTTCATTGTACCCTATGACTTTGAAATCAAGCATTTGTACTCAGGCTTAGAATAACATACCTAAGGGATGTGGTTATCATGGAATCAAATTGACTGAAGAGATTTTACTTGACTTTTTTCTTTTTCCAAACAAAACTTCTGGAAAGTGCCTTCCAAATGCACAATGAAATAAGTATATTAAAACTCTATGCTAGTGAACATAGATGTGCGTTGAGTGAAATGCCCTGTTCTTTAGTATAGTACTATCAACAGAGATAATACAGATGATTTTCATGTCTTCTGTTCATTCCACAGACAATGCAGTAGAAGTGCATTTCAGTCTGTGGCTGTCATGCGTTACTTTAACATTAACCACTTGAGAGGAAAGTGATGGATTTACTGCATTTTCATGCAGCTAATGATAGCAACAACTAAGGAGCGCGACATTGTTTTGTTCCAAGCGCTCTTCCCCTTTGAATTCCACAGAACTCACAGAACCAGCTCTCGTTATGAGAACAAGGATTCCTCCACCCCAGGACCTTGAGTCCAGAGTGACTAACAGGTATAGTCAGAAGTTTCTGACAATGTCATTGGGCCAGAAAAGAACATTTTTTTCTAAAAATGCTCTACCTCAGTTTCAAGTAACCATTGTTCTTTTTAAGGCCTGGCTTTCTCAAAAGTATCTGTGAATGAACCTGGGAGTATCAGCCTCCAAAGCCAATAAAAGCAAGTCTCCCTAAGGACTTCTTAGGTTGGTTGAGCTCAAAGACGCTAAGTGAAACTGATTTGTTGTTAGCAGGAAAACTGAGACATGTCAGGTCCACTGACTGTATGGTCTAAGGAGCTTTCAGTGGACATCACCACCAAACATTTAGGTCCTGTTCTCTAAGTATGAGGCTGTACATACAAGAAATGATGTAAAACAACACGCAAAAAAAGTCATTTCTCAGTTCCTAGGGCATGAAGCCAAACCTTTATCTAAAACTGGCCAGTTGCACAGAAATTGTGTATTCAGTAAGAGAAGACAGCTATTTGTCATCTTTTTAACTTTCAGTATTCATGGAAAGACACACAGTCATTTGGTCCTTCTCAAACTTAAACATGGCAACAGTGAGGTTCCTGTGAGGCAATGAAAAGGAGCTCTCCCACCCACTGAGAAACTAACTGCCTGTAGGACAATGTTTTCCACAATGCCTCTGAGCTTACAAGGAGACGAGAAAAACAGCTCAGAAGAAAAAGTGAATGCAAACTCTTAGAAGTCTTTGGCAAAAGAAATGACATCTTTTCCCTCGCATCTGATTTTGGTGACATGTTGGAAGAACCTTTTTGTCACCCTCCATTACCAAGAAGCATTATCTTCCCATCTTCAGTACAATTTTACATCAACTCTAGACCAGTAGGAGATCAATATGAGAAGCTGGAAATGAGCTGTTAACATAAATATTATTCAGCTGCTAGGCACCAATATAACACAGCAAACATTACATAATGAGCCACTATTTTCATCTACCCATTCTACTCCTATGTTAAAGGATTCACCTGGGAACTTTCAGTAAAACCATCAAGCATTCCTCTATATTAAACAGATAGCCTGCTATCTCCCTGCAGGGGTATTTTAATAAATTATACATCGCCTCCTTCCAATGTAATAATCTTTTAGCAGATGTGACCCAATATATTAAATCCAGTGTTACAAAGAAGTAAACTTATCTGTTTTCAGAGGAAAATAAATCACATAGTTTTTTTGCAATGATTTACAGATTTCACCATATATACGAAGAAAGGCACAACCACACAACTGCTAGGGTGATTGATAGTCCAAATCTGGCTGAGCATTGAAATGGTAATATTTCTTTTCTATATCATACTATGGTCTTGCAAGAATAATACTGAGGATTTTCAATAATGGCCTTGGATGTAAGGATACACTTTCTACCTAGGATTGCTGTCATATGATTGCTGAAGTCTCCCTCATAGAAAACAGTTTCCACTGTTAAACCAGCAAGATAGGAAGAAGCCTCATAAGAAATCACATGCTACTTCTTTCTGTTAGGGAAGAAACTATGGGCAGTGATGACAAGCAATCCCATAATCTCCCTTCTGTATTAAGATATAGGGAAGAAAACAAAACAAAAACAAACAACAATAATTAGATGGAAAATACTTTGGAAGTGATAAACTTGATAGTCTGCAATGTTACCAAATGAATGAGGATGAAATAGCTATTTTATATACCCAATTTTGGCATATTCAGACTAAAAACATAAGATATGTCTGATGTTTTAAATTGAAAGGCACTTTGTCATCACCAAAAGCAGTGACAGTCTTTTTCTATAAAGGATACAGAAACACCTTTTGAAAAATAATGAATGCACTTCTAGATATTCTAAGACCTCAAGTGAAAAATAAGGAAAAGTAACCAAACGATTAAAGGTGATTGAATCACTTACTTTTGAATAATTGTTTAAGTTATTTTGTATTTAGTCGTCTAGGGTAGGGGCAGGGGGCAACTTTTTACATTTGTGCAAGCAAGAACAAGGCAGGGGAAAAACTAGGAGTTTGCCTCATTGAAAGAGGAGTACATATGATAGTGTAAAAAGTAGCTACGTAAATAAAATATTCTTTTCATCTATCATCATATTCAGGCCAAGAAATAAAAGGCTTAAATTTGCTACAACAGAAAATTTGGCTTGAACATCTGGAAACAGTATCTATAAGCACACTGGAACAGATTGCTGAGGGTAGCAGTGGAATTCTCGTTACTGGAAATTTGTAAGAACAAGTTGCATAAGCATCTGCCAGGAATGATGCACACAGCTGATGAGGCCTTTGGTCAGCAAAAGAGACTAAGTAAGCTTCAGTGTCCCACCTAGTCTTATTTTCTACAGTTTCTGTAAATATACTGCAATATGTCAATGCACTTTGGTGCCAAGACTACAATTACAGAGGCAATTTCCATTCTCTCATTTGTTAATAAAAATTTTCTCCAGAAGCTCCCTGTGCCAGTCATCACTGTGACTGAGATTACTCACAACCCTACGCCAGCAAAAGAATACTGAAGTTCAAAAATAAATGAATCGATTGCAGATTATCTGGTTTGTCTAACAATCATGCTTTTATGTCCTGCAGCTTCTACAGAACCATTAACCTTCTGCTCTTCTCCTCCTTTCTCTTTCCTTCTTCTGTCATCCTCCTCTTCAACACTTCCTCTTCTCAACCTCAAAGCCCTACCATATTTATTCCCTTTCATTTCTACACTTGCTCGCAATCTGTTCCTTGGTCTAGATCTTCATTTTTGTCCCCAACTTGTTCTTACGTACCTGCTTTCTTCCACACACTTGTTGCTCATGCCCTTCTTCAAGTGTCTTTTCTCCTAAACTCTGCCGCCCCAATTACCTGCTGCTGACCATCCATACTACTGCTGTTCTGTCTCAGCTGGGTACTTCAGAAAAACGGTTCAGAAGAGCAACCCAAGGAAAGATGAATGCAAGTGTCAAAGCCTCTCTCCTGTCACCTGTTGCATCGCCTCACACCAAAAGGTGCTAACAAAACGTAAATAACCCTTTGCAAGAAACACTTCACCTGTTTCTACACATAATACAGTACTGTGCTTATTATCTACAAATTATCACGTCCCAAGCAAGAAGCAATGCAACTGCTTAGCTCAGTAGCAGTACCTGATGGCATAACTCTTTGCTTTCCGGCTAAAACTTCACAACTTTAGTCACCACTTGAGAATCAAGTGACTTTAGTCACCAGTGCAGTGACAGCTTCATATTTAGGCAACTAAATTTAGGTTTCTCTATGTAGAGATTTAAGTCCTGCTATAATCTTTAGAAACGTAGTCATTATAGTCAATGGAGCCTGAGTAGTGAGTTCAGCATGATGTAAACGCCTATGAGGTGGTTAGCTGAAGGCTCCACTGACTGTATAGATGACCATTATACATAACAGCTTAGACACCACCTGCACACTCAGCCACATAAACGTCTGAATTTGGAAGTGAAGCCCATCCAGTCTGTTCTCCACACTCAGTGACACTACAGTTAAATGATAACTCTTATTCCTGCATGCCGTTTGGAAGTCAGTAGTGTGAACAACGGAAGAATCAGGAAATGGCTCAATCCTTCATTTCAGTACCTGATCTCACAGAAAGTTTCAGCGCTGAGAAGGAACAGTATCAGAGGAAATCCTGCTCAGATCTAGAGATCTAGACTGGAATATGCCGTTCACTTTGAGACAGGTGCAGACAAAGCAGCAAATGGACATGGATAATGAAATTTAGTGGCCACACTCAAACATATGTTCATTGATGACTATCAGCCAGCACGTGAATGTGTGAACTAGTATTTTTAGTTAATACAAAACACTCTTGCAGAAGGAAAAACATGTAATGTCTGCAATGTTGGTTTTTTTTTTTCATTTAAACACTTGGAAAAAAATCAAATAAATCAGTGAAAATTTCATCATGTGAAGCTACTGAATCATTTCCTTGAAACTTTCCAAAATTAATTTTTAGAATGGCCTTTCCAAAATGAGTTTTCCCAATGGAAAATGCCATCTCAATGATATAACTTCAGAAAAGTTATAAGTGATTAAAAATAGTGCTTTGTAACAGAAAGCAATCTCGATTACAGATGCTACTATTAACTTTTTCTGTGGAAAAACAAAACAAAAAGGCATTTTTTCTCTTCAGTAATTGTCCAGACAAATAGCATCAGGCATATCATTTTGCAACTTTGAAGTTGATTTTATTCACACACTTATAATGGAAGTATAATTTCTTAATCCTTTACAATATTTAATCCAAAAATTTGCCTAAAGAAATAACAATCAAAGAATGAAACTTTTCTAGAATTTCTAGACAAATGTTTTCAAATGACTGTATGGTTCTATATAACTGAGCAGAACACAAGGCTTGAAATTGGTGTGAAATGAAAGGTAATTTAATTATCCTAGTGAGGTAAGTGCATCCAAACCAATATAATTACATGAAGTAACATGGAATAACATATGAAAAAAGTGATGGCTAGTACATTGCAAAAAATTGATTACATCTGGCCATAAGTTCAAAGAAATATAGAACTGGTAGAAATATATCACAGGAATAACTAGTAGTAATACTTATGTAATGGATCACATGAATCCTTCTCTCTAGCCTCCACATAATGGAGGAAAAAAAGTCAGCTTTCCATTTCACGTTTTCACCTGAATCACAAAACAATTAGTCAGGCTAAGGAAAACCTCGTTCTCCTAACAGAGTGAACACTGCTGACTTGATTGATCAGCCTGACATCTCAAAATAGCTAATACTTTATTAGCCAGAATGGGACAAAAATATTGAATAATCTCATAATTACCTTTCATGTTTAATATACCTTTTTTTTTTTTTNTACACCGTGCATATGGCATTTTAACAGAGTTACCTTTAAGTGGGTTTCTAGTTTTCCACATTGTAAAGACTTCCAACTAGTTGTTTTCAGAAAAGATCATTTAAAGGATGCGGTACCTCTAGCATAACATATAGCATGAATTGTTCTGACCTTACCGACTTATTCTGAGCCTCTGACCAAAGGGCACGTGGATAGTTTTGTTCCTAAGCAAAGATATTACAAGTAACTGGGAGATAATATCACGCTGCTAGTAAAAATCCCAGAATAATTAGTGGTTATCTCTACTTTAAAAAACAGTAAGTGCATTCAAATACTTAACAAAAACCTCACTCCTGTACCTTTTTAAAAATGTTGGGATGAGATATTTTATAATTGTGTGATTTTATTCTGACATGATAGACATGTCAGGGAAAAGGACACCACAAACAGCGAGCTTGTTAGCTGATGTGAAACTGTGGCTGGGAAGAAATCTCAGCTGAGACTCACTCAGTATTCCCCTCATTATTGCTGCCTTTTTCCCTTCCTCCATCTTCTGCTCTCAGTACTAACTATTTCCCTTCCTCTGTTCCCTTTCTTTTGTTCAGAGCCTAGGAAAAGGTGTGGAGTGGTAGGGCAGGCGTACCTTGCACTGAAGCTTGGCACCTGGGGCCTGTCCGGCACATTGAAAGAGATTAATGACACCCTGGTTGGTGTAACGTAGGTACCTTTCCACATAGGCTAAACTGTCTTGCTCTAATGTTTGGAAAGTGATGTTGTAGGATTCATAGTCAATAGAGAGAGACAGAAGCTTTCTCTGTGATTGAGAGTGTCCATGTTATACTACTAACATGAGTATTTCTTCTTAAACATGTCTTCTAATGAAGTTTCTAGTTCCTCAGAAATAGTGTGACAGTCACAGTTTTTCTGGGGATGTGTGTAGAGAACATGAGGATAAAGCTTCTGCTTCCTATCTAACAAACCACCTCATAACATGGATTTTGGCTACTGTCATTGGATTTATTTTATTATTATTTTCCTATTGTCGTTGCAATGTTAAAGGGGCATTCTCAGTGTCTTCCTCTATGTTGCATGTGCTACTGCTGGCATGCAAAACAGAAAGCAGCTAGGACTCTGCTTTTAGTGAAATATTTAAGGCCTAAGGATTCAGGATAAACCATGGTTTTCACAACCACCTTGAGGACACCCTGTCCCCAGTTTTGCAATTGAAAACTGCACCAAAACAATCCTGCTGCATAGACGGTATGCTGTACTTAGTGGCTAAGCTTTATTGAAAAGCTTTAAAAGTTGTAAAATAAAACTTACAACCTCTTTAGTTATATGGTTATAACTATGACATATCCTTATTTCTTTCTCATATTGACAAAAATAGATATATTGGGGATGCCAACACTAAATCTAATCTGAAATTAAAACCTCCCCATGTGATGCAGTCACATAGTCATTTGCAGCGAAGGCTCCTCCTGTCAGTTCACCATCTTAAATTTTCAACATCTAAGGAAGCAATTTGCAGAGGAGCTATGGGTTTTCTTTCCTAAACACCCTCCTATCCTTGCTGTAATGTAAATTCGGTAATAACTCTATTGGCAACTTGTGGATGGGCACCTTAAAAGAAAATGATAAATACACACCGATAATCATGCCCTGCAGAAGTTTTTCAATGATTTTTGTGACCTTTTGTTTTACTAATCCCCCTGCCCCCTCCCCAGTTCAAGTTTCAAAGTTTCAGTTATGGGCTGAATATATTAGTAGGCTCACTACTTTTACCTAAAATTCAAAATTTGCTTATGCAATTGTCTTCCTTCCTCATGCCTGCTCCATATAACTAGAAAAATTAGTTTTTGCAGTTGCGCTGTCTCTCAGTGGGCAGTGCAATGAGAATTTGACGATGATGAAAATCTTCTGCCACTGTTCTGTTGCTAGGGAAGCTCATTAGGTGAGTTACAGATAGCATAAGTGATCCACTTGTTTTATGGACTTCTGTAAATGAAAACTTAGAAGGTATAACACCCAGTAACTGCATCTAGACAATTTAAAGCCAGTACCACTACAATAATTAAAAGATCTCTCTAAACTGTGCTAGTAGAACAGGCAAAACCTCTGTAATCAACTTATCTGGAGAAGCAATCAGACAATAAAAAACTGATGCATTTTAGGGACCAATAAAGCCATGGAATCTAATGACTATAATAAATCTTTAGCTGCAGTTATTCCAGAACAATTTCCCTTGCAGTAAAAAGTATTCTACAGGGTTTTCTTTCTGAAATTACTGTTGGTTACTTAATGTTGATCATAAGAAACAATTGCAGAATGATAATTGTATTTTTGGCATGTTTTTTCACCATTCACCTCTGCCTTTCACCATAAAGTCTTATGGCTTCATTCAAAGGCTAGAATCAAGCAACCCTTTGACAAGACCAGAAATAAATTTCTTTCTTGACTTTCTGTACAAAAGTACACATTAATATTCTAGTGTCCTATACATTTAGTTCAACATAGTGTTATGCAGCACTTTTGGACTTTGAGAACTGCACTTCCGTCAAGCACAACATAGTTCATTCTGCCAACAGCTCATATTTGATGCACGCTATAATTAAATATCTAAGTAAGTACATATAGAGAGAGCATGAATACCCTTAAACAGAGTTTGCAAGGGTGGTACTAAGCACACCTAACTTGAGGTGACTGTGCTGGAGGCGAGTTAAATGTGCAAGCTCCTTCTACCGCCAGCGAAGCTCTGGTTAAGGTTGTTCATGGAGTTTAGGGTATGATTCATCTTAGTCTACAACAAAAACCTACATTTAGCAAGAAGAATAGCACCTTATACTCCACAAGTCATACAGGTTATATTTCTACTGGTATCAGTGGAATCCTTCATATCCTGTTCAAAGGTAGATAACTAGAGTAAACTGAGCTGAATGTTAACCCTGGTATCAAAATGACACTTGCAGGGGCACTTCTGGAATGACATTGTCTTAAGCCTGGCTTATGTATACCTCTGTCCCTGATGTAACACGGCTTAGTGCTCCAACCAGCTGGCATTCATTTTCACTTTTATGTTTCATCAGATTTGAAAAGTGAAAATTATTTTTGTAATTACATATAGTGATGTTCAGTGTATGAAAGAAACAGATTCATTGCAGAAAATAACTGTTCCAGTTTTGATACCCATGTACCAATACATGCCAATATAAGCCAAAGCAGAAAACTGAAGCTCCTTCTTAAATTTAAATTTTGCTAGCCTATATGATGAAATACAAGTAAAATGACATCATATGGAAAGATGTCCTATGGATGTGGTATATATGCCCCAAGTTGTATTACCTATGAAATGCTTTAAAGAATTATTTTTCAGACACATCAGAAACATTCAGCCCTTTCAATTCCTTGACAAAATACAAAGTCTGATCACATTCTTCTGGAGAAGACAAACAATCCTTCTCAATTAAATATAACAGATAACTTGAAGTAATAGTACACTACGAATGAGTTTAGTTTACTTTTTCTTTCTTTAGAGGAGTTTCCAGAGGAGTTTCAGCTAACACAGAAATTAGAAGGCAAAGTTGATTTTAAAATTCTACTGATGTTCTGCTGGAAGAAAGCCTAGGAAAATATATTTATTTCATTCTCTAAGATAGCAACAAATAAGTATCGATTCCTCATTCTAGATAATGGATTTTTCTTCCTTGTCAGAGATAGATACTTACCTAAAAATATCAGCTCTCTCACCATCTTCCTTTTTTTTTTTTTTTTTTTTTAAGACATTGTTTAAGTTCCCTAACTTTGTGTCACATTCATGCTTCTGCAGCTCAGTAGCCCAGAACCAACCTTTTTCTTTGGATGGGGGATGTTGTTTGTCTTCAGGAAATGTACTTTGGCAGATAGACAGATAATAGAAACAGAAGTCCTAACAGACCAAGAGCAAAATGATCTCTGCGTATTGTCTACCCTGAAGGGCGACAAGTGAGAAAGGTCTATTAAAAGGTTGTGTTTCACGATGTCACGTCTATAGAGGAACTGCGCAATTCCCATAGTTCAACAACTTTTGCAACTGTGTTTAAACAGAGCAAATGTGATTAATTTTGATATCTATTCTGTTCTTACTTCTATTTAAAAAAAAAAGTGAAAGAAGTCTAAAAAGCCCCAGGAATTTAACACGTCCATAGTGTAAAGTAACAGTGCACGCTAGCAGTGCACAGGGATCAACACACCAAGGATTTAAGGTGAGCAGGCAAAGAACTCTAAAGACTGAACAAGCAACAGCTAGTTGATGAGAGCTGAAACAATTTGGTAGAGCTGCTGAGGGCATTTGGAAAATTGCACAACAAAAACCCAGCAAGAAGCTCAATGAGCAATCTGTGTATGCATACATACACACACACACACACATATATATAAATATATATATAAATATACTATAATAATAAAATATATATAAATATATATAATATATATATATTTTACATCTGCTTATGTTTTTTTCAAAAAAAGAGGTTTCACATAAGGATGAAGGAATTCAAGTACTTGATCAGCACAGGCTCTAAACATGGATCTTAATCCAAATTTATGACTAATCAGAATCAATGTGAGGAAGACAGTAACAAGTGGAAAAGCAGTGAATGATAAAGCCTTTTAAATTACTCTGTACCTTTACACCTTGTAAAACACCAGTCGCAAGGGTTTGGCAAGACAGGTTTACTTTTTCTATGTCTTCTGTATCAATTAACAAAAAAAATCAATACAACATGTTATAGAACATAAATTCTCTTATAATAAAATTTCACCATAATTAAGCCTTCTGAAAGCCCAGCTTGATATATTCTTAGATTTATATACTGGAAACTTATTGTGGAAGTTCATCTCTTTCTGAATATCAGCAGGGTGAAATTCAGTAGAAGTTTCAGTGAGACTTAGTAAATTTGATGAAATATTATTAAACATTGAAACTTACAGAATTTATAAGACATTTTACTAGCAAAGGGCAATGAAGACTGCAGCAGTGAAAAATGTTATTGATATGTATATAATGATATTATATAACAATATAATGAAATGTTTATGTTGTAAGATCTACTCAAAGCTGTATGTAGTTTCTGTCATAGAACACCTTTTGAGTGTTTAAAAACAAATGCAGACTTGCACATAAATCTCTGTGCACTGTCTGAATCACTTAAGCAACCCCTAAAACCAAGCCAAATATGAATTTGTATATTCCTGACTCCTTAGATCGCTGAGTTCTCCACCTATACCAGACAGCCATAGCACAATATTTTTAAATACCTCTCTCAAATTTACTTTTTCTTATTGGCATAATTTAAAATAAACCAATTCAGCAGTACTTTAAAAAAAAAAAATATATATATATATATATATATTGCTAGGATATCTATAGCTAAACACTTTCAATAAAACTGAAAACTTAAACAGTTCAAACTATGAAAACTTAAACAGTTCAACAAAATTCAACTTGCGAAAAATCAACACAGTTTAGTTCTAAATGAATTTAATCAAAAACGCGAGTTCCCCACCCACCACCTCCTTTCCCCATAGGATGCACAGCTTTATCAATTCAGGAAAACAAAACCAGCTCTCTTTCCCACTGATGGAACACCTGTAATCTTCAATGGAAGGATTCAACAAAGGCATTTATTTAGTTGTGTAGCATTTATAAAGAAAAAAAATGAACAGGACAGACTGCAGAAGGAAAATCCATCATGTCATACTTTCAAGTCGTAACGGTGTCTTACCACTTCTGGTTAATAATGTTGCATAATAGCAATTCTATATAGTTTCAGTTTCCTAAATGAGGTAGTATTTTTACCTGTGAATGCTTTTCACCCACGCTGGACAGCTATTACATGTCTTTTTATCTGCTGTTCTAACAGGTCAATAAAGCTAGCACAATTTTTTTTTTCCTACTATCAACTGTGGTAAGATATGTCCTGCCAAAGCTAGACTTCCGTAATTGGAAATGTGGATATAATTGCATTGCTTCCCAAATAAACCAGCTGATAGTAAGTTGCTTTTTTTTTTTTTTTTTTTTTTTTTTTTTTTTTTTTTTTTATTTAATGTAATGCTTGCATTTGGCATATTTAATACTTCAATAAAATGTTTAAATGGTTTGCCAGAAATATGTATTTCAAATACAAATACACAGAATCAAAAAACCTATGAAAAGATCACAGAAGTAGCATTGCTAAGTACTCAAATATAACAGAAAAAAATGAGAAAGGAGAGTGAAAAAGGAGCAGTAGACACCAGCAGAGCCACTGACTCCCCCTACCTCCACCTAGAAGTACAGGAGGAGCTACCTACGGCAGGCACTACTCTGTAGGCCTTACCAAGTGAAAAGGATGCACACACAGGCCCTGAGGTTTTTGCCTACGGTCAGCTGCAATGATATAGCTAGGGAGAGATACAAAACCTGATCTGAATGCCACGGGTTGTGCAAAGCAGTGATAGGGAATGCACAGGGCCAACACCAATGCCAATGTAGGAAGGAAAGACTCGCAGCACTCAGCACCTCTCACTTTTCCACCAGACCTGCCTCTGTGTGTTCTTACCTAACCTAGGACAGACAGAAACCCCTCCTGGGTAACACTGAGCAGAAATGGACTGATTTCAGTGCTACCTGCTGTTTTTATAGAGCATCTACAAGTTCTCCCAAATAGTATGTTTCGTGTGTGAGGATGGACATAACTGCCCTACATCACAGCTGCACCTGTTTAGACCTACAGTTTATCAACCAGTAATGCAGATAAAACTAAAATAATTCAGTTTGTGTGACAGCACACCGGACCTATTAAGTGCTGTCATCCACAGGTTGCTTCTGCTCCCCTCAGGCTGTGCTAGGTCGCCGCACAAACCCAGTTACCCTGCTCCCAGCTGGGCCCAGCACACAGCACTGAACGGGGCCTGCAGGGCCTGACAGCCCAGGCTGCCTCTCACCCTGCGAGGTGCGAGCTGTGTGGTGAAGCTAGGGCCCCTGCAATGTCACGCTGGGAGTAGGACATGCAAGATTTTAACAGCAGCCTGTGACCGTGTAAGAGGGGAACGACATTACTGTCAGGTTTTGAAGTGGCTGTGTTTACTTACAAAAACAGATGCACACCGTATGTTTACTCAACTCCAACTTAACTATGTAAGATATACAGGAACTAAGCATCACTACTATTTAATTTAAATCAGTTCTCCCAGAAAGCACACTTCCGAATTCCAGAAGGGTAGAATGTTACTTTTAGACTTACTTACTTTTTTCTGTATTGTCTTGTTCAGTCTCTTTTTCACCTTTTCCTAGAATATTAAAAATATAATTCCGTTGAAGTAAATTCATGTTAACAGTTTACAATAAGTAATAGTTAAAATATAATTACAGTTTAGACTCAAAATATGATTGAGCTAGCTGGACTTGCTTCTTTTTTAATTTTATTTTAAAAGTAAGCATAGTTTACTGTCTAAAATATGTTTACATAGAAGGTCTTTCTCTGCAGATGCTTCAAATATTGCATAATTGTTTCTGTCACAAAGTATCTCAAACTTCCCTCTTTAAATATTTGGTAGATTTAAGTGAAACACCTACAATGCAAGCTTTTTTGTAAGAAAAAAATTTGCTCGTTAATTAAATACCCTTGGGAATACTAGCTTAATATATATATATATTGATTAAAAAATAAAAAACATTCATACAAGTTGGGAACCTAAGTCTTATTCAGAAATGACTTGGGCACTTGGAAGCTTTTGTCTTACTCTGTTTTAACATTTTAAATAATTTAACCCACATGTTTTGTAAACATCTGAATGCATGAGCAAATGTTAACTAAACACAACTCTAGCAAAAAACATACTGCATACTTGTAGCAAAATCATGTATGTGTATATCATGAAGGTACATGCAGAGACAAGTTTTTCTTCTTTTTCTGCACTCCTTGATCAGAACTTTTTGATCCTGCCCTGCCCTATAACATTTAAAGCGTCTTGCCTTATAATTCTGATATTATCATTGTTTTCAATTTCTTCCCAACAAACTTCAGAGAATAATAAGAGAGCTCAGTTGGCTCTTCAGTTAGTTATTTTCCTGTCTTAAGAGGAGATTCCTGTCCATCTCTTTACTACAAGCAGACAACTGCTACTACTGAACGTACATACAGTACACCTTAATTTTACATTCAGCACAAGGCATAGTGAGGATTAACTTGATTATGATATGAGAAATTAAATAAATACGGTGACTGAAAATCATTTACCTCTTCAATGACATCGTAAAAATCCAGATAGTCAATTAAATTGAAAGCAATAAAAAAAAGATCTAGAAAGTCAGTTACATATGATGGAATAACTGGGAGGATATTATTACTCTAACAGTATATTAATGAAAGTATTGTTCAGGACTTGCTAAAATACTGTCTTTTTTGTGTATATGACACTAAATAAAATGTGCATGTCCATCTGTCATTATGTCAACAGAAATACTGTATTTTCAAAAGAGTAATAACACAGCTACAGATGAGACAGAATAGTTTATCTACTCATATTCCTATTATTTTACCAACTCAAAGCACATAAATAAATCATTGTAGGATAATAAACCATGACAGATCATGTTACTTAACCACCCATTTTCCCTGCATCCTTTCCCTTATCAGCAACCCCAATAAGGGAACACCTGACCTCTTCTCTGATTCCGTCTAGGATACTCAGTGACTCTCTTCTGCCCATCTCTGACATTTCAGTTATTTCTGCAAGTTCTTTTCTGTCACAGCAAGAACAAGGTATGAGCTCATCACTCTAAAACCTGCTCCTGTCTCCCATTTATTAACCAGCTTCACATTTCTACATTACTGAGGCTCATACAATACATTATGTATCATTGTCTATATCTATTTATGTATCAGGATCATTTCTCCAGATTCTCCTACATTTCTTTCAAGCTGTATTCTGCTAAATTAGCTGCCATCAATTTCAATGAAGCCTCTCCAATGATCACAGAATCATTTAGGTTGGAAAAGACCTCCAAGATCATCCATTCCAACCTATAACCTAACACTACCAAGTCCATGAACTTTTTGTACTCCAGATTCTCCTTCTAGGTAGCTGCTTTTGAAATTCAGCAAAGCTTGACCTTGTTAGCTCTGAAGAACTTGCTTCTCTCAGCTCTCACCATACTGAACTAAGATCTTGCTTCAGCATCATATTCAGCACATGTTGCTTTGTTCTCTCCACACTGATCTCTAGCTTACTTTGATGGTGCAAATGGTTTTAATTATGCCATTTCTGACAAAGGTTTAAAAATGTGTTCTGCCTCAAAGACAGGGATACAATAGTTAATCTCAAGACTATTTAGTTATCAGCTTAAACTAGTCACAGCCCAAACTAAAAATTCTTGGTAGCTCTTCAAACCATTCTCATCCTTAACTCAAATTCTCTGTTTTGATGAAAACAAGTCTAGATAAAAATTATAGACAAAACTGTTTTAACCAGTCTCTCTAGATGAGAACTGCTATCATAGTGCAACATATGCACCAGGTATTCCCAAGAAAGTTTATTCTATATAGAATAAATTTATTTTTCACATTGCAATAAGTCTAGATTTTTGTGAGTGCATGTAAATTAATGACCCAAGTCACAACTAAAAAGTATTTCATATCTTGTAATCTTTACATGTATCCCAATCAACAGAGTAAGTGTACAATACAGTGGTATTTACACATACATAATGTTTCAAGCACTAGAAACTGCATAATGACATTCAATAAATACATGAAAAATTTCAGTATCTTTCCAAAAGTCAATCTTATCAATCTTCTTTACTTCCTAGAAACAATTGGGTTATGATATATTTTCAATTACTGAGAATATGAAAAAGTAACTTAAAATTGTAGTAAATTTTCAATATGAAAATATTTTAATATCCTGCTTTTATTCAAATTTTGCTTTCTTTATTGGTATTTCTTGAGAATTCCAAAAAAAGCAACCGGATCCAAGATTTTACAGATTCACTGAGATATGGCAAGAAGGAATGTGGCAGTGTGAAAATATAAAGACGTTATTTTGGGGACTTTTTTTTTTTTTTTTTTTTAATTACAGTTCTTTACTCAGCTGTATTTCAATATTAAAATACAGAACTGTTTGAAGTCTTAAAAATTCGGGGAAGCTTTTTTTGAAACACAACTGCGTAGACACAACATCTTTGTTAGACTTTTAATTTAGATTATGGACCATAACAGAATATTTTCTGTGTAAGGTACACATCTTACTTCCCAGACACATTTGCCTCTGTTAAAGAGTAATTTCTCATGTAATTTCTATTTGTAACTTAAAATGGATGTCATGGGAAAAATTCAGGCCAAATTAGTTGCCTACTAGCTAACAGTCCAAAAGAAGAAACACAACACAATAATAAAAGAGAGATCTTAGAGTAATGCACATTTCCATCACATACTGCTACCCAAAAATAAAAATTACTTCTGCTTACTAGATTTCCTCCTCTTTGTAAATTTTACTTTCAAATGTATTTTGAAAAATCCAAATGATTAACTTGGAAATTAATAAGATCAGTTAGTAGCTAAGGCAAATATTTATCCCCATAATTAACATATGTTGCACTTTGGAAAAATAATGACACTAAAAAGACAAAGATATTCTTCTGTGTTTTATTGCAGCCAAACATTAAAACAGATGAAATATACATTTTTCTTAATAGTCCTCTTGACCTTGTCCAGCCTGACATACTTTTGTAAACATGAAGCACATAAAAAATCACATACCCAGTTACAAAATACTTGAAATTTGATCACAGCATAATATACTCTCACAGTCCTGTAATTCTACAAATAGGCTGCCACTGTTATATAAAAAGTCCTCCACTATTCTAAAATTATTCCCAAGCTTCATCACAAAATATGGCTTTGTAAAAATTATTGCTCTGCAATTCACAATCACAGGTAATTTTATGAGAATATCCCATCCCAAACCACGTCACAGTCTACGAGTATTATTGCTTTCTTGAAAAGTCTAAAGAAATCACTTTGGAACATCTTCTATGTTTATTAATCAGATGTAACACACATTTATGTGGAGTCTTACTGAAGTCCCAAGCAACAACAAAAAAAAGCCAGCATATATGATGTCCCCTTAACTATAAATGTAAGCAACTGAAAACCTGACTTCAAATCAGTGTTACAGAAATTTAAAATCTCCCTGTCAACCAAAAGGCAACCGATGTTAGGGTTACCAAATTGATTTTTCTTAAACATTTATGTTATTTTGTTTCTTCTAAGCTCTCATATCAGACCTGGAAATTTCTTAAAACCACAGCAATTACTCCTGAGCCAAAAAGGAACATATGCAAAATGCCAAAGAATAAAATGTCTTTGTAATTGTGGAACAGCAGCATGGAACAGGTAAAGAGTACACCTCTAGAATTAAAATTCTAAAACAGTCCAAATTTCAGACGTGTACCATTTACAGGAGCATGTACAATTGTAAGTCTTAAATTTTGATATCCTATTTTTTCCTAAGGTTTAATTTATTTAGATTCACAAGTCCAATATTTATACAAATTTGACTTTTTTAGTAGTTCGGTGAACATAAAGTTTCCTAAATCCAGCTTTAAAAATCACTATATTGGTAGGCAAAATAGGAGAATCTTCCTGAACTCAACCTGATTCTGGTGATTCCACTTTGTTTCAATTTACACTGACTCCCTGCCGGGCTGTTATGTAGTTTTTAGACAATTTTCCTTCAAAACCAAATGCACATAAACAAAAAGTTCTAATTCATACAAAAAAGGTTTCTGAAAAAAGCTAATTTAGTAATCTGCCCTTTTACTACTATGAATTAAACATATACAGTTCGTATATTGTTAAGCTACGTTAAATCACCTGAAAATCATGTAGTGTATCTGTTGACATTATGTCAGTGCAAAGAGATACAAGTCAAACTTCACAGCATAGTGTGTGCCTGATTAGTGTTTCCAATAAAATGCGTTTAGGCTGTATGCTATATCAGCAGTTATAAAACATTTAAAAATTCATAATATTATGTTTCATTTCACCAAACTGCTCTGTACACACTGTATGAATCCACAACAAAAGATATATATTAAAATCTGAAAAAATGTACTTGCTGCTACTTTATAAATAGAATATTAACAATTGTTTGAACAGTACATATGAAATGTAGTTCAAAGTCACAACTGTCATGAACACAGAAGAAAAATAAAACTAATGAATTCACTAAACTTGACCCCCCTGAAAAAAAAAATTCAGACAAATGTAAATTAAACATCCAAGTGTTAAAAAAGCTTACTAAAATGACAGTTGGCTACAACCCATTTACAATATCTTAGTGTTTGCTCCCCAAACCCTGAACTGCTCGGTAATTACAACCATCTGCTCCCCTTTGTAGCGTATGGTTAGGGCTGGTCCTCCTGATGTAGGGACTTTTCTTTTGAAGCTTTAAGTATCTGAAAAAATAAGGGGAAATCTATATTAAAGGACCAACCAAAACACAACTTACACTAAAACAAAAAAAAAAAATCATCTTAACTGATAAAAATGCAACTTTGTATCAGACTTTAAGAAAGCTATCATTTCTAGGAGCTATCACAATGAATATACACAAAGTTGCTGTAGAAGGTGGGAAATGTACTCTTTCAAATATTATCTAAGCAGTATTTTTTTTTTTCCCTGAGCATATGGCACTTCATTTACCTTGTAAAGGAAATCTGGGCCATGTCACAAATGCATTTTTTTTTTCTTCCCCTTTTTAAAGTCAAGGACAGGTACATTGGAAAAGGGGAGCCAGTGAATGAGGAAGGGTCAAGGTTGTGAAGTAGAAACTTCTCTACACATAAGGGATTTCAGCAGCTGGGTTAATGAAGGGTTATAAAAATGTCAAGGATACAGACAAGACGATAGGGGGGGAAAAAAACATATATTTTAAATCTGAACATACAGAAGAGGGATATAAATCCAAATACAGAGTAAAGCATCCCCAAAAACTGTAATATGTTTCCCTTTGAATATATCCCAACCAATAGCATTCTATCACAACCACTGCAGTTTACATGCCAATGTAAAACAGGATTAATCAAAAATCCTAAATCAGCAAAATTTCAAAAGCTGGCTTATTATACCACTCAAGTGCATTAGTTTACTAATATAAATTGTGGTTAAACTAGTCTACTGTTGGCATGGAATACCAGTAATAATTTTAGAAGTAAACTTGGGGAATTGGAAAACAGAACATACAGATATGTAAAGATGCAGTTGCGTACTGTTAATGCCAGTAAAAAACTTTTAACTTGCACTCCAGCACATTCAAATCCCACACTCAATCTCTTCTCACTGGAGATGTGAGAATGTACCTTACAACTAACTTTATCTTCTGAACTATCTCCTGTTTTCTTTCCAAAACAAATAAGTTCCTATGTTTCAGGCAAAATCAAACAATTGTTCCTAACCTGATACAAACTGGTGCCACCATGCACCAAACGAAGTTGCATGAACATATGTTAACTGAGAATAAGGAGTCTAATAGTGACATTTCTGAATATCTTCAAAACACCAGAAGCTATGTTCATTAGAGATATATATACACACCTTTCATTTATTTACAGAATGCATATGTGTATATAGGTACTCTTCATTCAGAAGAGAGTTTTTAATTGTCTCTAGTACAATCAACTTTAATATTGTTATTGCTGAATTAACAGGAAATAATTACTTTGAATAGCTGATGAAATTAAATCACATGAGAAAAGAATTCTGACAACAAAATACATACTGAATCCTCTATCATTAAAAATACATAAAAATTTTTTGACTTCCTAGTAAATATGAATTCATCCTCTAAGAGGAAAATATGAGAATAATGCCTCCTCCCATCTTTCACATCTGAAGAAGGCAGGGAAACATTAGTATGAAAATTCACTAATTGTAAATAATTGTATTCCTGGTTAGTTTTCTACTTATGCATATCCTGCTTATTTTCTCAATTTTCAGAGATGCTACATAATTTGAGTCCTACGTTGTGCTGATAAGGTTTTTACAAAACGTGATACACAACTGGTTGATGATTCGTCTGCCTTCAAAGTGGTTCTCACATAACTATACAAATTACTTAAAATCTTTCAGTATCTTTGTATACTGTAGCAGATTTTGTGCTGATCAGATTATATTCATTTTCTGCTTCATAAAGCAAGAATCATGAGCATCATACTACATCTAATAGTTACTCATGTATTTAGTAACTGAATAAATAGGTTTCGATTGATTCCCTCACTTTTTCCTGTGAGGAAAATGTTCACTTCTTCCAGTGCTGCTGGAAGTTATTACCTACTTCCAAAAGATACATCAGGATAAAGCTAACATTCCCTTGAGTGCTTATCTTGTGGTTTAAAAAGTGTATTGCACTAATTTTGAACACAAATAAAGGAAAAAAAATTAAAAATAAACAATTCAAAAACATGCGAAATATATAGTATTTCAGAGTAAAACAAGTAAGTTATTTTTGATTCTAACAGTGTTCGAAACCAGTAAGGACTCTGTCTGTAAAATGGTAAAAGAAAAGGAGAACGGACAGCTAGGTTAAACTACAGAATCATATTCAGAAGTTCACCTGCAACTAAAGGAAGCTATACAAATGGAATATTTGGAAAACCACCCACTACTGCGTAATACATGTAAGATTATTATTAGTACTATTGTTTTGTGAAAGTAGGAAATGCACTTACTGACAAAATGGAGTCATAAGTTACAGCACAAAAAGTGACAGAAATATGGTCCATGGAAACAAAATTCAAAGATTTCAAGTTGATACCTTGAGTTTGAATTTGGTTTTTGAAAAAGTCAAGATCATTTCGACTTCTTCATATCAATATAACTGACACTGTGCAGTAGAATTTTCTACTGCTGAAAGTTTCCAGTAGTCTCATAAAGTCCTTTCTGTTATTTTATCTACAGGCACTGACATTTTCTGTAAGAAAACAGATGCATCTTTTGTGTTCTACAGTTCTGAGTTAAAGGACAACAAGCCAACTGAACGCTATCTTTGCTGAACTCTTTGCCAATGCTGTCAAAGGTAATTACTGCTTGTACCCACACTGTTTATAACCTTTGTTTAAAATATTTTATACTCATTGTGAAACTAAATATTTTTTATTAGGCATTTATCAGTCAACACTTATGGCTTTAAACATTTCAAGGCACCATGTGGCAGTTACAATAAACAGGTTAGAAAGACCTCACAGACAAAGCAGTTACATATTGACAGAAGCATTTCATATCACCTCAGTTAAGGTTCAGCATGCAAATTAAAACACGAACTAATCTGTACTGGGACACCACACAGATCTCCTGCATTTTTCACTTCTCTGGCTACTTCTGGCATGTCTAAGCATCAAATACAAGTTTCCTTCCCCACAAGGAAAGAAAAGTCTCACAGAATTACTTGGGCATCATACCACTTCAGATCTTCTGCATATTACAAGGATTAACCAACCCACAAAGGTGGTAGAAAACTCCTTTGCCAAACAACCAGGTTATACACGTGCCCAGGCTAATCAGAACTAACCAAACAGCTCTCAGGGCTCCTGGATCACAACTTCCGTGATTTCCTGCTGAGAGATGCAGCTGGGCGCTTCACTCAACACTCCTGTGTTGTTGCAAAGAACAACCTAGCACCTTGTGATACCTAACTATAGAAAAGCAGACCAAATATAACAATATAGTCTTCAAATGTAGAAACTCTCTCCTGTCAGAGACACGGATTCATTAGGTATCTACTCTACAAATGGTTTTGGTTAACACTATTGTCAGGCAACTGATGGAAGAACTGTAAGTGCTACTGTTCATAAAATCAGTTGTGTCAAGAAAAATGTGACAGCATGACAAAAACCAGTCTTGTTTACAGACCAGTGCCTAAAGAACGTGCTGCAGTCTAACTCCAATAGATCTGACTGATACACAGACAAGTAACATTAATATCACCACCTATGACCAGTTACCCTAGAAAGGAAGCACACATGTAAGTTTGAGACTAAATGCTTTTATTTTTACCTTTACAGGTAAAGGATCCAACTCTCTCTGAAATTGTTTAAAATGAAGTTTTAAATTAAAACTACTCATAGTTTTATTTTAAATACTTCCATATAACTCAAAAGCTATCACTAGCATTTCATAGAATCATTTAGGTTGGAAAATACCTCTAAGATCACCCACATTAGCAAGTCCACCATTAAACCATATCACTAAGCTCTACATCTACACATCTTTTGAATACCTCCAGGGATGGTGACTCAACCACTTCCTTGGGCAGCCTGTTCCAATGCCTCACAACCCTTTCAACAAAGAAAAATTTTTTCCTAATACCCAACCTAAACCTCCCCTGGCACAACTTAAGCCCATTCCCCTTCGTCCTATCAGCTGGCATGTGAGAGAATAGACCAATCCCCACCTCGCTACAGCCTCCTTTAAGGTACCTGTAGGGAGCGATCAGGTTGCCCCTGAGCCTCCTCTTCTCCAGGCTAAACAACCCCAGCTCCCTCAGCCGTACCTCGTAGGACTTGTTCTCCAGACCCCTCAACAGCTTTGTTGCCCTTCTCTGGACTCACTCCAGCACCTCAATGTCCTTCCTGTAGTGAGGGGCCCAAAACTGAACACAGGACTCGAGGTGCAGCCTCACCAGAGCCGAGTACAGGGGGACAATCACTTCCCTAGTCCTGCTGGCCACACTGTTCCTGATACAAGCCAGGATTTATCCAGTACAAGATAAAAATGATTGCTTCAACAGTAAGCAACTTCAAATAAGGATAACGATAACCCTTCACTCTTCTCCAAAAATGGTTTGCAAAACTTACCATGTAGCTATAATTTCATTTTTGGGATAAAAAACAGTTAATCTTAACTTACCCACTAGATTATCATTTGAATAATCCTCAATTCGAACAGGGATTTCTGTAAATGAAAAAGTGCACAAACAACTGAAACTGGATAGTTCTCTAAATATTTACAAAAAGCTGCATTTTTTCTCAAAACAGTGACCTATCAAGACCACTCTGTAATACTACTTTTGCAGAAGTGGGATGAAAATTTTCCTCAGCTACATTTTTCCAGGGGAAAGATTAATACTTAAGTAGGCCAGCAATTAATTTGCAGTACTTCATTGTTTCAAAAACGAAACTTCAAAATTCTGTAATTGAACTATTCAAAGCACAAATCTCCCACTTTCATATGCTATTAGAGTACGGGCTTACAAACAATGCAATTGTGAAAATATTTTACTTGAAAAATCAGTGCTTTTTAATCCAGCATGTACATTTATATTAGAAACGTCACCAACTGCTATTTGCTGCTAATAGACTGAAGGTTGCACATAGCTCCCTAGTCATGTATAGAGGGAGCCAGGCTCACTGTAGACAGTAAGAAAAACTAAAGAGAGGGAAAATATATCCTTTGACTGAGGAATCCTGTAAAGTACACTGCTTAAAGCTGCTAAACATTCCACTCTGCTTCTTATGCTCTTTTTCCAAAGTATGCACTACTGATTAGCTGGTAAGACAGAGCATAGCACAAGGAAATCTTCAGCTTTACAGGACCTAATATGACCACTCTTATTGCTATAAGATATTCTGAGCTGGAGCACTCTCGACTTCTAAAACTGAGCTGTGCGCTATGCAAGCTTTTAAAATATTGGCATTAAAAAACACAACAAAACAAAAAAGAACACTCTAGCTTCTAACAACACAGTTATGTTTGTCCTTAAAGGAAAAAATGCTGCAGAAAAAGAAGTCATGAATGTATTTTTATTGTAGAATTCTGTTCTATGGTATCTTTTTTTTTTTCTTTTTTTTAAATGTAGCAAATTCATGTGAAACATAAAATACAAACCTGATTCCTCTGCTTCAGTGGCCAGGTTATCTTCTGTATGCTTACTTTCTTCTGTTACAAAGAAAATAAATGATTTAAAATACACACAGTATGTTCACAATTTTGCTTGTATTCTTCACGAACCACCGAGCCCCATTAGTATCAAACAAGGAAGAGTTAAACTGCAGAATACACAAGTTAACAGTAGAATGCATGGGAATGCATTTCGTATCAAAAAAGTTTAGCCCTTCTTAGTTAATGACTTATATCGCTCTTCTCCCCCCCCAAAGTGATTTTGGTTGCAATTGTTATTTGTGTAACTCACTAACGTTTGTTTTCCCATTTAATTATAACAAATTTTTCAAATGGAAAACTTAAATAAAATATAGCATCAAATCCTACAAACTGTGCTAAGTCTAAACTGCTTAGATCACTTTGCTCTACCTGACTGAATTGAAGTCAATGTTTGAAAAAGATCTTGCTTAATGGTATTTTTTTTTTTTTTTTAACTTCTTGAAGCTAATCTTCAAATTACATCTGATTCAGTACTCATCTGAAATTCCCTGACACCAGCACAAAAATTAACAACTTAATCTTTTTGAGCAGTAATCTGGGAAATTAACATACTCCATTCCTCAAATTGAAGCTTTAAGTACTTCATACAGTAAATTTTCCTGCAATATTTTTCTACATATAAAAATTATATTAACAGATCTAAATGGAATAAAAATGTTTTCTCTCTCTATTCATAAAAACTCATACCTGACAGCTTTTTATCAATTTCCAAATCTTCAATAATTTCATCTAAGTATAAAAAAATAAAAGTATACAATTAGCTTTTTTTCCCCCCCCCATCTTCTTCAGCAGATATCAAAATGTTTCACCAAAACACTTTAAGATCACAATAACAAAATACATACTTAGCACTGTGGCTTCATGTACTTCCTCAGGAAGGTCCTCAACAGCTAAAAAAATTCAATTCAGAGCAATAATGAAGTAAAGTTCTAAACGGATGAAACATATACCACACAAAAGAACAGAGCTAGCACACAGACATATTCAACTGTGAACAGAAATTGCAAAAAGCAAATATGAACCTTTATAAATTTTGAGGAAAAAGAAATACCTTAAATTTTCTTTCCTGTTTCACTATAGAACTGGTGTGTTCAGTAGGTAAATTTCAAAATTGTACCTTCTAAACAAATGTCATTTGTATTAAGACATAGTAACTTTAAAAAAAAAAGACATTTTAAACAAAACTCCTTAATCCTTCTGAGCATGACCAGCACTTTCATCTTTTGCAGCATCAATTCCATCTTCTTGATGTATAAAAAAACCAAAGCAAAAAAAACTGTAAACTTTTACCTTAAAAGACATTTACCTTAAGGAAATTGACAAGCAAGGCAAGAAACGAGCAAACTTAGAGGCATTTTTACTAATTGGAAAGGTGTTGTTTTTTTTTTTTGAAAATACATTTACTCTTAAAAAGCTTACTCATACTGATTGGCTTTAGTAATGAATAATAACACTAACCAACACCCTAAATGGCTAAATATTTTTGCACTTTGTCACTGCTCACTGCTCCAACAATCCCTCCCCCCAGCTTACTCTTATGTACAGTAGTTGTTGTTGCTCCCACCACCACCACCTTTTTTTTTTCCTAGATATATATTTATAGAGGAAAAAACAGAACTTGTCATTTAGGGTTGTCCTGGTATTTAATCCAACATTTTGTCTGAACAGAGACTAGAGCAAGAGGAATTATATAGGATGCAAAACAACTTTGGAACATTCAGGCAATACCAGTTGTATACCCATCCTTCCACAGAAGGAAGTATTGTATTTCAGGGTGAGATTCAAAATGTTGCTCTTCTAAAATGTTTATCTTAAATAATTCCAACTCTGCATAACCTTTTTATTTGGATAGAAATACAACTCTGTTGGATCCTGCTTTCCTTCCTGAAGGATAAATTCAATGTAAACTGAGGCTTCCATTGAAAAATGAAATTATTTTTATTTTTACTGTCGTTGAATCTGCCACCTCAACTCATTGGCTGTCCTCTTAAGTTTATGATCACACAGGTGATAGAACTGATACTCCCAGTTTATCTACACCAGAGCATTTCTTGACATCATTCTAAACTAAACACTTGTGTCTTTTGCATTCACTTGTCTGAGATGACTCTCAAAAGAGCATGTATTTCAAGACAAAGTATAGAAAGCGGACTGAAGACTAATACTATTTTAATTGTCTCTGCTAATTAGAAAAAGGCACCACCAAAAAGCAACCACCAAAGCAGAGCTACTACTGGCAACCTGTAAAATCTGAATGCACTTCCTGCAAGGTTTTTTTTTTTTTGAACTTCAGAAGTAAGCACTGGTTACATGCTTATGAGCCAGGCTCACGGCAAGCAGGCTGAGTGTCTAGGCCAAATGACTGTCATTTTTTGCAGAAAGCCTCACATGCCCCATTTTGTCTTAGTACTGCAATCTCAAGATTTAAAGATGAATCCTTGAGGATGGTGTATTAAAAAGTGTCTTAATTCATAGTCAAAAATCTGGCTTGATAACTATAGATACTGTAATGCACCTTTCCCACAACTGGTATTATATTGTGACTGAAGATTACACAGGTTTCACATTCCAATATAACTTCACCTTGCCATTTAGATAATGGTCTTCATGCTAACTTTAATAAAATATTTCTCTGATTTTTATGATTTATACTCCAATAACATTTATTTTAGAGATATTTCCATTTTAACTACACATGAAATGGAAACGATATTCCAATACGCCCCATATATATATATAAAAATGTAAATATATACATACACACATATATACACACACAAGTCTGTGTATGTATATGTATCTATAGGCTATACCTGTATCTCGAGTCTCAGTCTCCTTTTCATATTTTGGTTCTGAAAAGAAAGAAAAATATATGTGGTTGATTTACACAAAGTATCCTAAAAATAATTTAGTTGTTAGGCATCTAATTCATTTCTCTACTGACAAATGCAAAGCTCTCAAAGGCTTCCACTAGTTTCAGGGCCTGCTAGGATACATGAACCCTTACTGGAACCCATAGGGGGAATTCTACATATAAAACAAACATCAAATCTGAACGTAATGCTGAAATTTCAGTATTTCTACCCACACAGATGAAATACTGAAAACAATGACAACAATAAAGCTATCATTCTGCACAATTACTATAATTCACCTACACTCCTATATTTTGAGTAAAGAGCCAGTATAATTTTCATAACTCTGAACAAGAAATAGGTTAAGAATATCCATTATTTTACCTCAAATAATGTCTAAAAATGGACAGAATGCTGTCCGTTTATTGTTTAAGATTTCGATGCACAGTTGATTGTGAATTTTAAAACTAAAAACTTCTATGTTCATCCAGTGTTCTGGGTAATTTCATTATCTTAACAGGTACTGACTCTCATCCAGAAAAGTTTTTTTTACATCTGATTTTTAAAAATCCTTTCTACTATTCATGTTCTATCTGAAAAGGTACTAATAACCACTTGGCTCCCCCTCCACCCCTTTTAAAAAAAAAAGTTCTTACAATATACTTTCAAAAAATAATCCAGAATTCTTTATTTCTAATCAAAATCTATAGCTTGTCTTCTTTCTCTAGTTTCAGTGCTACAAACTATAGAAAAATCTTTACAAAATCCATTGACAGTTGTGCACAATAATTACACAATCAATTTATTTAAAAATTTCAATGCGGGCACATATACACAAACACTCATTTCAACTAAGGAATTTTTAGCATTAGCAATATCTGCAGAAGATGTGAAGAGACAGTTCCTTTCCACATGCTACACACACACAAAGTGGCTGCAGTGTACAACAGGCCTCCAGTTTCTCCCAATGCCATGCAAGGTAGTGACCATAGGAATTGTAATCCTATTAGAGAGGATCTCTGATCCAAATTAAGAACCGAGTCATACAAAGAAAGAATCAGAAAAGAAAGTGAAGTGCCCTGGCCAGCAATCATCTTGACGCTGCCCTCTCAGCTTTCTGTGAATTCTAGGAAGCATCAAGATAGGAGAAAATACTATGTCAGAGTTTGTCGCAAGAGGAGAAACACATCTGATAGAGATCGAGAAGATGCATTGTCTCTAGAATAGAGAAGCTTATACTTCTGCTCATTTCTCAGACATTTGCATCTGAAGCTTTAAAATGATTCTTCTTGTGGAATTGAACTGCTGCAGTTCTAGAGCTAATGTCAAAAACATAAGCTTTACATTCGAGAGGAAGAATTTCTGATCTCCATGATGGCCTCCATCCCTTCTTCTCCGGCTTTAGAACACAGGTGCTAAAAACTCCCCTCTCCAGGAAAAGAGCACACTTGTTTCATTTTCCATCCAACTAAAAGCGTGCCTGTCTTCTACACTGGTCGAGGCTAGAGCTCTCAAATGAAATTCCCCTAAAAAGTATGAAGGAAGCATTTTGCTTTCTCTCACAATTAGAATGAAGGGAGAACTTGGTAACAATGCAAAATTCTACCATGGAAAAGGTGAACTCTTATCAAGAGAAAAGCAGTTTGTCATGGATTATGTTGAATAGCAGGCATATTTAGCTACATAAAAAATGCCTGGCAAGTCAGTAGCCAAGAATAATAATTTTTTAACAGTCATCTCCTCCCTTTGAATTTCCTTTTGATAAAGAGACTGGAGCTTCCTATTATCTTCATCAGCCTAATCAGAGGCTTTGGAATACTAAAGAAAGAGTTAAAAAACACAACTAAATTTGATTCATCTGATACTACTTAAAAGTCATAGTGCAGCACTCTGAAGCAGTTGCACATGAAACCACTGCTTGCCAAAGCACACAAACTACCTACAAAATAGAATGATTCACTGCTATAATGCCAGGGCCAGAACAGATAGATTGCAGAATATAAAATGGTTTTGGAATTGATTCAATGGAAAACTCCAAAAGCAGGTATAGATGGTTCTTCCTGAGGACAGGTCCTCCATTCATGTCATCGCTACCTATGAAGAAGCATGAAAAGTAAAGGCCAAAGGTTGCTTCTCACATGTAGTGGTCAAGGAGAAGTTTTTTCGTGATCAGGAACCGACTGTAAATTAAGGATCTCGTGGAAAGGAGAGTAAACAACAAGCCCAAGGAAAAAGCTACGTCTCTCTTGCTTTTGTATCACACTGTTGCTGAAACATTTTGACAAGGGAATCACAGCTGAGGCACATAATCCTTATCTGCAGAGTAAGAGGAGAAAGACATGGACTAAGGTTTGAACACGAGTTTGGCCCAACTGAAACTCCTTCAATGGGATTTTGACTTCCATCCCAAAGATAGAATTCAGCATTTACCACCTGACCTCAAGCTTTTTATGGCTGAATTATTTTGAAGTTAACAGTCACTGTCCTTTGCTTATGTTACATAAACACAGACTGTAAACAAGAGTGCTTTGAAAATATGCTTAACTTTTCTGAAGCAAGGTAGTACCCAGCAGATTTCAAGAATGAATGAGAACTAAATACCTTTGTTTCAAGACTCTTCTAATCATCTTCTCCTTAGTTATTTTTTTCCTTAGTCTTAGTAATCATTAGCAAATCATTAATCAAATCAAACTAAACTGGATTAAATCTCCACAGAACTGTTAGTTATGGACGAGCACAGTAAAAGGTAACACTGAGCTATACAGACACAATGAACCACAGCTGACTTGGCCAGGGTTTCATAAGAAAAAGGGCATGAGAAGTCCCTCAACATTTTTATGCCATATAGGCACAAAGAATGACAAAGGGGATGGGTATGGGAATGTAACCTATACGTATATTCTACGCTTGTTCCAGTGTTAAAGACTGATTGATTGCTCACATACACAGGGGCTTTGAACATCAAAAATCCTTTATCACAGAACTTAGAAAATAACGTGACATCATGGAAAATTTTTAGACAAAACAATTCATTTTCATATTACTGAAAGACTTTCAGAATAATATGATTGTAAAATAAGTTATGATATCATAATTGCATTAAATATAACAGTTGTCATACCATGTTCTTCACTATAATCTCCATGAGCTCTATCCTCTGTTTAAAAGGAGAAAAAAATCAATATTAAAGTCCACAGAATGTTAAAGACAATAAATACATACAAATAATGCAGTGTCAAGTTTATTCAGGAAAAAAATATTCAAATCTGTAGCATTTTATACTATATTACAGTTCATAATATTAAGAGTTCATTGAAGTTGAAGATTTTTAAAAGATTCTGTGGAAAAAAAAATCATTTTCTGGCATCACAAGGTAGACTTTAAAAAGATTCATCAGTATCATTAGGGTTTTCTTGTACAAGTTATGAAATCATCTACAAATGACCTACAATTCATAATGGGAATACTCATAAGTCATTTTTATATACAGCAAATTTTACACCACTGTATTTTGGAATGCCTTTAAAAAAATCACGTTTTTCCTGACATTTATATACACTATCTTCAAAGTCTTTGGTAAATCCAAATTGCTTTTTATCCACAGAAACATTTCTATGCAATTTAAAATACAAACATCCACTCTCCTAGATATTTAATCCTCAAAATATTTTTCTGCCCATTTGGCTCACATTACAGAGAAGCAATACTCATGTAGATCTTTGCATTTTTCAGAATGTAAATACAGATGTAATGACTTATTAAGAAACTGATGCTACATATGAGCTCCAATTTTGGGGGAGGGGGAGGTGTTTGGGGGACAAAATTCAATGAAAGTTCCATAAAAAGAAATAAGACTTTGCATTGTACCTGTGTAATGTTCAACAGCATCTTCTAACATTGGCTCACTGTCACCTTAAACAAAAATATTTAATATTTTATGTTCTAATCAAATTTTCATGCAACAGCTAAACAGCACAGGAAAAGTTAAAAGGTCACATGTTATTTACCTCAAGAATAAGAGAACTATGCATATTTGAATTAATATTACAACATTTTATTTGAAAGTGACAGCTAGATTGTAAAACACATCTAGGAGCTACATCACAATATAATAAATTTAGGCATATTTGCATTTAGGCCTAGAATTATGAATAGAGTGTCTGACAACCCATTGATTAGGCTGGAGGAATACTCCAGTAAACAGTTACGCATGTATTTGTGGATTGGATTTGTGGAATGTTATGTTCACAACTGTAGTGGTAACATTACACTATCAGTACTGCAAAAATCAGGCTTATTTGAAACTACTTAAAAAAATTTTTTGAATATAAAACTGCGACTTAACAGTGAACATAACACACTACTTTGAAGCCTGTTTAAAGAACCATAAGTGATTATATTACAATCTGAAGTTATGAAAATTTACAAACCTGGAGCTTCTGGATCACTTACTGTCTTTTCCACATCCATATCATAATCATATGAAACTGTAAAGTACATATGAAAAAATATATATATTTTAATACTGTATTATTTTAATTTGCATCAATAATATGTCTTTCAATAGCTAAATGTAGCTCTCTAGTTGAAAACTGTAAAATTACAGATAGACATTTGCAACTAGACACATATCAATCTAATGGAAGGTGCTGGACTACCCTGCCTTCCTATGATATACCTTCAGTAATGAAAACTAGATACATGAGAGCTGTAAGTCTCCATGAACATTTTCTAATAGCTCTAATATGAATCAAAAATATCATCTCCCCCCATTCTCAAAGTTCTAAAGTAGTTTCCTTACTTTGTTGGTGCTGGTCTACAGAAGACAACCATTGCCAAGAAGAGACAAAAAACAAACCTTGAGAAATACATACATTCACTTCTGGCATCACAGATATTGAGCAATTTACTTTTTTTTTTTTTCCCCTCCATTGCATTGCTAAATATGTGGATTATTTTCCGCTGTGACTACAACTCTTTGAGATGTTACTACTATACTCAGTATGACTTATCAGACAACACATGGTACTGAAGGTAAAATAACTACCCTTTTAGTTTGGAAGCACAGCAACATGCATTCCAAATTGGTACCTGAAAAGCAGCAACCTCCCACAAAGATAGGAATAAGTATTTTTTGCTGTATCAAATAAAAAATTATTTTGCTGTCATATTTGGCATAAAAAAAAAAAAGACTGTAAAGTCCAGAACTAGCATTGAGCCAAAGATAATAAGGTTAGTCCAAACTGAAATCCAAGTCTGATCTAAACGGCCTGCCTGTACTACAAGCATTATTAGTATCCAGGTGAAAACACTTCTCAGACAGCAGGGAAATTGTGATACCCATCTGATGTTTCTCAATAGATGGACTAAAGGGTAAGATAAGCCAACACCATTCTATGAGGTATCAAACACAGCATGAAGAATACTAGAAACTAACTGAATTAGCTTCAAAAAGCTTTAAAGATGAATTAGGGTGTACAGAAGGACCGTACAAAGATAGTTCCATATTAAGTCCTTGAAGCTGACTGACTCTCTGATAGCACAATTGGCCATAAAACATTAAATAGTCCTGAAGGAAAGGTTACAAACTGGCTGCTTCTGAAAGATGTCAGGTTCTATGTGAGAACACAAGTTCTGAACTATTGACAAAGATAACAGGCTAGAAGAACTTCAGCACTGTAGAATGTAAGACGACAGTAATAAGAGCAATAAACCTTGTTCTCACTTTCTTAGACTGTACAACCACAGATCTCGTCTATCCAGATCGCAAACATATGCAACAGCCAGAAACACATTAAGAAGTACAAATGATGTTTCTACACTGCTTGAAAGCAAAGTTTCCATACGTATCATCCCATACTGTTTAAGAACCATTTGCCATAGCAAATATGATACAATCACCTCTGTCAAAGTAAAAATATCCAAGACAGGAACAGTTGATTGGGGAATAAACATTTTCAAAATATATTACTAAACCAGTTTAGCCTTTACCTATTTTGCTTTCTCATACCATTTTCAGCATAAAACTAATATTACTGATTTTGGAAAAATAAAATTATACCTGGGACTTCATATGTTTCAGGCTGTGCTGCTCCAGGATCATCTGCCACAAGATCAGCATCTGAGAAATAAACAAATTAAAAATTCTAGCTTTTTTTTTTTTAAAACCTATACATGGTATTACAAACCCTATAACAGAATATTATATAAGAATAATCAAATTTCTAAGCAGAAATTCTAAGCAAATGTTCTAATGCCAGAGAGATATTCAAACAGGTTGAACGAATAAAATGTATATATGTAATACTGCGAATACATATACTCAATACACATTTACTCAAAAAAGATGACTATCCCCACAGAAATTTTCATTCTCCCAAATTCAAGTCTGCTGATGGAAAACTCATCCCTGTGAAAGTCTAAATGTAAAGAAAATAGAATATTTTCACTTTGCCTTCTTATTAGTTATTTTAAATCTTTAAAATGACTGGAATTTGAGTATTTCATCTATTCACCTACTTGAGCTTGCACCGTGGAGGAACAGAAGAGATAGAGAAACAATGAGGTATAACAGACCCAGACTGAAAAGAATTACTTCAGTTGTGAAAAAAGAATCTCAGCATACTTCCAGCAATCAAAACTTGTAGATGACATTCATTACACAAGTTTTTCAAATTAAGGTCTTAAAGTATATGCAAAATTTTCAGTACTTTTGACAAAAGCATTCAGATATACTTTTCCTTAATTTCTAATTAGAACATATGATTCTGCTCTAACATTTTGATTACAAACAATTTTCATCACCCTGTTGATATCTCAAGGCAGCAGGATACGATTATCTTCTTTACACCACACTATATTCTCAGCAGGACCGTACACCTGAGGCCCGAGAGGAAGTCAGGATAAAGGAGTTTGTCTCGGTTGATGAGGACTGGGTTAAGGACCAATTAAGCAATCTGGACATCCATAAATCCATGGGTCCTGATGGGATGCACCCACGGGTGCTGAGGGAGCTGGTGGAAGTCATTGCTAGGCCACTCTCCATCATCTTTGGTAAGTCGTGGGGAACGGGAGAGGTGCCTGAGGACTGGAGGAAAGCAAACGTCACTCTGTCTTCAAAAAGGGCAAGAAGGAGGACCCGGGTAACTATAGACCAGTCAGCCTCACCTCCATCCCTGGAAAGGTGATGGAACAACTTATCCTTGGCACTGTCTCTAGGCATATCAAGGATAAGAGGGTCATTAAGGGCAGCCAACATGGCTTCACCAAGGGGAAGTCAAGCTTGACCAACCTTATAGCCCTTTATGAAGACATAACCAGGTGGATAGATGATGGTAAAGCAGTGGATGTGGGCTATCTTGATTTCAGTAAAGCGTATGACACCGTCTCCCACAGCATCCTCGCAGCTAAACTGAGGAAGTGTGGTCTGGACGATCTGGTAGTGAGGTGGACTGTGAACTGGCTGAAAGAAAGAAGCCAGAGAGTTGTTGTCAATGGGACAGAGTCTAAGTGGAGGCCTGTATCTAGTGGAGTCCCTCAGGGGTCGGTACTGGGACCAGTACTATTCAATATATTCATCAACGACTTGGATGAGGGAATAGAGTGCACTCTCAGCAAGTTTGCTGATGACATGAAACTGAGAGGAGTGGCTGACAAGCCAGAAGGCTGTGCTGCCATCCAGCGAGACCTTGACAGGCTGGAGAGTTGGGCAGGAAGAAATTTAATGAGATACAACAAGGGCAAGTGTTGAGTCTTGCATCTGGGCAGGAACAATTCCAGGTACCAGTATAAGTTAGGGGCTGACCTGTTGGAGAGCAGCGTAGGGGAAAGGGACCTGGAGGTCCTGGATGACAGGTTGGCCACGAGCCAGCACTGTGCCCTTGTGGCCAAGAAGGCCAATGGCATCCTGGGGTGTATTAGAAGGGGTGTGGTTAGTAGGTCGAGAGAGGTCCTCCTCCCCCTCTACTCTGCCCTGGTGAGACCGCATCTGGAATATTGTGTCCAATATTGTGTTCTGGGCCCCTCAGTTCAAGAGGGACAGGGAACTGCTTGAGAGTCCAGCGCAGAGCCACAAAGATGATTAAGGGAGTGGAACATCTCCCTTATGAGGAAAGGCTGAGGGAGCTGGGTCTCTTTAGCTTGGAGAAGAGGAGAGTGAGCGGTGACCTCATCAATGTTTATAAAGGGTGAGTGTCAGGAGGATGGAGGCAGGCTCTTCTCAGTGACATCCAGTGATAGGACAAGGGGCAATAGGTGCAAGCTGGAACATAGGAGGTTCCACTTAAATATGAGAAGAAACTTCTTCACGGTGAGGGTGACAGAGCACTGGAACAGGCTGCCCAGAGAGGTTGTGGAGTCTCCTTCTCTGGAGACATTCAAAACCCGCCTGGACACATTCCTGTGTGACCTGATCTTGGTGTTCCTGCTCTGGCAGGGGGTTTGGACTAGATGATCTTTCAAGGTCCCTTCCAATCCCTAACATTCTGTGATTCTGTGAATATTGTTCTCATATAACATTATCTTGGAGAGCCACATTAGAAGGAAAGTATATCGAGAGTAAGTCTGTCTACAAAAGCCGGTGCTAACAAACTCTTAAAATTTAGTTAAAAAACAAAACAAACAAAAAAAAACCTAGAAAGTCCAGAAGCACACTCCATACATATTATTCAAGCCCCTCCATTTTGGGGGAGAAATGAGTATCTAGAACACAGATTACTTTGGTAGCTTGAAAGCCACGAAGCAGTAAGAATACATTAATTTACTGGATGCCAAAACATATGGCATTTTAAAATATCCCATTCTGATTCAAAAAATATTTATTTCTTGAATAATACTTGTAGTAGTTGACATTTGCTAAGTTTCTATGGCAAGCAGAAATTAAAGATTCACCTTTTTAAATGAGAAATGTTTCCATTTGTCTGTTCACATTTTTGCCAACATTTAATTTTAAATATATTTAGTCATTCAGATACCTTTCTGAAATGAGTCTGGTGTCTCATAGTCCTCTGTCACTTCATTCTCTAATTCTCTGAGCAAGTCATCTGTTGGAGGAGCTTCAAAAGTTTCTCCATGTATTTCTTCCTTCTCTTGCCACTGGTCATTTATGCCTTCATCTACATCTTCATGTCTCTCTCCTGATTGAGAATACAGATTATTAGAGAATACACAATCATTGGTAAATTCTACTACAAGCAAATATTCACCTTTCAACACACCTTTCACGTTTTTCAACTACTCCCCGACAGGAAAGTGGACAGATGACTTGTCTGAACCTTATAGTAGTATAAACCCAAAGCATCTGCACTGACTCACCAGTGCCTTCATTGGGCATGAAGAAAAACACAGTAAAAATCAATTCTGTTTACCCATTGTTGCACTTTACAGGGTGTGTTTAGGAAGTTCTTGTCAACTGAGTGATTTGAGCTACTGCTGCCAAACACCTCTGAATAAAAGGCCATAGTTTCAGGATTTGAATTTTTCAAAAGTTTCTTGCAAATTACAAAGTATTTGGTTAGAACGTTTTGTGCGGGCAAAAGTGATTTTGGTATGCACTCAAAGTAGAGTATGAGATTTGTCTTGCTTATGTCAGAATTTATAAATTCTTCAGTGAATTTTAAGTGCTAATGCATTACCAGGCTGGGAATGGAGAGCTTCATGAAGAACAGGCTGAATTTCTTCTTCCAATTCTATATCAGCATTCTCGTGCTCTAAAAGGATTATAAATTGCAGTGAAGGTAAGTGCAAAAGGCAAAGTCTAAACACTAGTGCAAGGCTTGCAGCTTTTAGTAGTCTCCATAAAGTCCTTACTCCGTTCCATGAAGTTCTGTATATATTTACTTGAACCTCTGCAACTCACGTAATTACAATTTGGTTTTGTTTACTGTTCAACACAGAAAGTGTTGTATCAATTGCATTAATCATTCTAAAGATGAATCAGAATTCATCTACAGAGGATTTTCTGCATTTATCTTTTTCCTAGTGGCAGTAACATTAATAACTTCAGATTACTTGGAAGAGAATTTGTGGTTTGAATAGTTGTTACTTTACTAATACTTTCCTCCATTACTTTCCTACAATTTAGATAGCGACATTAGCATGTCATTTTTGACAATGGAATGTCATTTGCAGAAGTGGGTTTTTGTTCATTTTATAAGTAGTGAAATTAAACACTAACATCATGCAAGGTCTCCTTCTGGCAATTCACAGCAAAATAAACCAAACTGATTTCAGGGACAAGTGATCAACATCTAACACACCAGTACAGGACATAACAGAATTTGTACTTCGAGTTGCCTTCATATAAATGTCCTAAAATTAACATTGAGAAATTCAATGGCAGAAAAATAATCCAGCTATATTTTCAAATAAAGTACCAAAATGTATGTAAAATAAAAAGGTTATAAAAAAAAGAAAAGGAAATTCATCATAACTTAATATATTTATAATAAGGTAATTCAAGTCTTTTAAAACAAATTCTATATTCCATTTTATTAACTATATGCTCCACATCTGTGGGTTATTGTGTCAGGTACACATAAACATCAAATAGGATAAGCCTCTTCCACGACCTGGGAAAAAATACATACTCTGAATATTAAAATGCAAATCGCATATCTGAAAGCTGACATATACAAATTATTTTTTCTTGAATTCCCCTTGAACCGAATAAATTTTACTAACATTTAAGGGGCATTTTAATGTTTGATTTTTTCAAAACTAAAAGCTGTACTTACTGTATTTTTATATATTATTGTTTTAGTAGAAAAGTGAATATTCAATTAATCTTATCAAGTGATTCAAATTTTTAGTTTTAATTTAAAACAATACATAAGTAGAAAATTAATGGAATTAAACAATAGAAAAGCCTATTGTTATCAGATCACTTCAGAAACTAAGAACAGTGCTACTAGTAATTACAGAATCACAGATAGTCATGTTTAGAAGGAATGACTGCTGAACAGGTACATTTATGTGGTTTTTTTTCCTTCTTACCCAAATAGGAGAATGATTTTACTAATTTTAATACCTAACATTTATTTTCTAAGGTGGAGAATCTGCTGTTATTCTGACTGAGTATACCATTGCATACTTATCTAAACCACAGCTGTACACCAGCAGAAAGTTATTCTGCTGTGATATGGTTCCATGAGAACTGACAAGGGTGCCTTCCAGACATGCAAGTTATAAACTTTTCATGGTCATTGATTTATATAAAGCTATTAACAGTCATACCAGTTAAATGTTATAGTATATAAACACAGAAGTGATAAAAGATTTAGTTTTCTACCCAAAGAAATAACAAAATGAATTTGCATGCTGAGAAACAGATTTGTAATTCAAATCAAACATTGCGTCTTTTGTTTCTTCTGTGGTTTATGAGAAACCTTACCTGATTTGACAAATGACTGCTCAGCAGGCTGAATGGTTTCTTCAGATTCTGGTGATGTTGGCTGTTCTGGGACAGATCTTTCTTTTAGGCCTGCATTTTTCAGTTATAAAGTTAACTTTAGGCTTTTCTGATTTGATTCAACTATAAATTAAGAAAGTTGTTTCAAATAACGAACAACAAAAGTTAAAATTAACTGACATTAAACTCTTCAAAATTTATTCAAAGAATCAATTGTAACTACAGGGCTGACCTGATATACAGTGTACACAAAGACTGAAGTGTATTGAGATAGTAATCAAGGATATGTTTTGAAGACAAACACAATAAGGAAAAAGAAGGGACAGAAATTTAAGCATGTGTCTAATTCATTGTAACTAAACAAATTACTGTACTATTCTCAAGATCTAATCAGTATCCAGAAGATAATCAGGCAGAAGGTTTTTCTCACTGTTTTTCTCTTTGGGAAAAAGTGCTTCACATGATCACTTTTATATCTTATGAATAACCAATTTGAAATTTATAACACGCTGCTCATAATATGAATATGCTTTAAGTTAAATCTTCGAAGATTTGATAAAGAAAATTGTAGTCTCTTCAAAATCAGGTAATTTCAGTCTAATGCCTTCTGATACCTAAATTATTGCAGAAAAAAATATGACTGATGCGGAGTTCCACCACTAAGTTGCTTACTATCTATGCCACTGAGTCTTTCTAGACAAAGATACCACGAAAAAAGCAACCAATAACAGCAATGACCAATATCAAGTTAAGAGATAAAGAAAGAAAGATGATTCATATTTTACTTAGACAAACATCTGTTCAGGATTGAGCTGGTCATTACTTATGATTTACTATTCTGGTTACAGGAAGTATAGTGAAAAGCTTGAAAGATTATGCCACATTGTAAGACACTACATCCTCAAGAAAGAATGTATTGTTATTAATATAATCATCCTCTCAACCATTCTTTAGGAAGGATTCAAGCAAGAGAGGTTCAGACTAGATACAAGAAAAAAACTTTTTCCCCCCATGAGGACAGTCAACTCAACAGGAGGTTGTGCACTCATATCCTTGGAGGTTTTAAAAACCACACTGTGCAACACCCAGAGTAACCTGGTCTTACCTCTGAGTTGATTTGTTTTGAGCAGGATATTGGAATAAGGACCTCCCGAGGTCCCTTCAAAACTGAATTCTCCTATGATCCTGTAACAGTTTTCCTGCATTCACATTTTGAGTTCCAACGTCAATTAAGATAAAACTACTTTCTTAAATAAAGAAACATACACACACAACCCACCCCAAACAAACTAATTTCTCAAGAGTTGTATGAACAGAACTCAATAGAATAATATTATTTTAAAAAGCAGAGGCTACACTGTAATGAATGCTCCCCACTGCTAACACTCTTGTACAAGTAACTTTAGGTGGAACAACGGAAGTATTATATTTCAAGTCATTAAAGTTTTAAAAATATTATCATCAGGTCTCTACTGGAGTCAAGAATATCTCAGTACAAACAGGACTGGTATGCCTCCAAACAACTCTGTACACAGAGATTTTAAACTAAACTAAAGAGATTTTATTATTTTGCACCGTAAGAAGCACATGTATTTATTCCATTAGCCTATATATATATATATATAGGCTATATATATATATATATATGTAAAATGGCAACAGGGAAAGAAGGAATTAATCCTACTTACATTTTTTTTTTAATATTATCTAAATTACATTAAATAGTTAAGCTATATCTAAAAAACATTGTAATTAGGAGTCCAATACTATGGTCTCTTATTTCTGACACCAGACATGTCCTTCCACCAGAATTTACACTCATCTTTTAGCCAACTTTCTTCCATGCCATAAAAAAATACTAAAATATTGTTGCAGTAATATTAGTGGCTAGAAGGGTAATAAGTTACTTTCTTCTACAAGCATCTCTAATTACAAAGAAAAAAGCAGTTACGAATATTAGCCACTGTTTCAGAGTTCAGAAACTGGAAGAGTAGAAACAGCCACCCTACTTCCACAAATGCAGTTAACTTCCTTTATATACACAGCTCTTCAAACAAATTCTCATATCTTCCCATAACACATACGTCCAAATTCAGACAACTTGCTCTGCTTCGTAAATGATAAATGGATTCAAAGTATTTAAAAGATTCAATATTTCACGACCAACAAGCATTTAGGGTGTGTAAAAGGAAAGAAAGGACTAGCAAGAATATTTGTTTTTGCTTGTACATTTTTCAACTTTGTTTTCATGCTTTATGTGGTCTATTGTGTGAGTTTATCAACAATTCCTGTTCAATCCTGTTGAGTATGTAATATCATCATTCACATTTTGCAAGATACTATTTTCTCTCATCTTTTTTATCAAAATGAAGTTGCACTCAGTTTTTACTTGTGGTGAACATTTGAGCTTACATTTTAACTTGCCATGTTAAATTGAACAACAGTAATATTTCATAGAGATATAAAACAGCACAACAGATATCTGGGGCAAAAAAATCCTTTTACTGTGTAGCTATCTGTATAGCCTGAAGTACTGCTCAAATAAAATGTTCTTTGAAAAATAAACTTATTTAGAACCAGATAAACTTTGGGTCACAGAAATGAAAATATTGTAATTAGAAAGGTAACTCATTCTAAATTTCACTCCCAGATACTTACACCTTTTGTCACATTAGGGAATAAAAATGATGTGTATTTAACACTGTGCCACCATTCTCCAGGAGTGTGATTTGAGTACTCCTCTATCAAATACGTATATTAACATCTAATAAAACACAGATGAAAAATCATACCTTTCATGACTGAAACCTAAAAAGGAACACTCATTATGCTAGTGTATTTATTAAATCTTCACTTTGTCAAGATTTTGCTAAGCACTATAATGTTCACAACACACACCTTTTCCTTCCTTCTTTCAACATATAAATGTTTAGAACATAGCTCAGTATATCAACTCTGTTAATTATAACAGCTGGAACCTTAAGTTACTGTATTTTCTACAGCTTTCATCTGAACTTTTTTTTTTTTTATTAAAGAGTTTCCTCTCCAAAAAATCTGATTGCATCTCATCCTATTACCGCATTTTGTACCTCTAGGGATCAAAGCATCTTACAGAGATGGATGTGCTATATCGACAGTCTGATATAAGTGTATTGCCAACAGTTATATAGAAAATTTAAGCAGAACCAAGAACAGAATATAGGAATTAACCTTCAGGACTTTAATCTTACACCACACTCATATGCGTATACCCATTCTCATCTTCACTCCTCAGTTTTGTTTTCTTTAGAACAATACTGTAGTATTACAATAAGAAATCTTCAACTTTCATTACAAATTTTGTTCTGAATCTTGTGCAATTTTATTGTAGAATTATTATTTCAGCATACTAAGCACCATTATTTATCTAGCAAAATTAGAAAATACTCCTTTCCTTATATAAACTTGTAAGCAAGTACAGATTCAATAACATACCGAAATATATGTCTGAAGAGATGTTTTGTAACTTCATTTACTCTAATGAGACTGCTGGATAAATCATTCCTCAGTGCTTAAAAACACAGAAGCTACAATAGCAAACTAACACAGAAGCTTGCTCAAGTATCATGTACTTGGAAAGTGTTGATGGAAGAAAAAAATAGTTGCAAAAAAAAAAAAAAAAAAATACAAACTGTTCTCTAAGTTCAACCAGAACACAGTAATAGTAGCAAACCACTCCTCTTAAAATGTGTTTGGAACCCATCAAAAGTGAAATAGGTTGCCTAATTTTCAGAAGTATTCATTACCAGAAGCTCGGGAAACTTGGAAAAATTGGGTAAACTAAAAAATGACAATGAATTAAGTCTTCAGATGTAACAATAACCAGGGCAAGTACAAATGAACAACAGAATATATTGTCACAGGATCAATTAAAAAATTGTTGTAACAAGTCTCAAATTAACACAAAACTGAAGCTGGTTTTACTGTCTGTGTATAAAGTAGTCTTCTCAGTCCACTTCAGGAAACAAAGTTTAGCAGAGAATAATTTACACTTATGTGTTAAATTCCTATGACAATATGTTCCATTAATGCTCTTCTTGGTTGTTTTTGTCAAACTGATATTTCCACACTTTATGTGTCCAGACAATCCTCTTAATATTGCTTTTAAACTTGCATTTGATATACAACATTACAATTTCAGTCAGGCATATTAACATATGTACATATTTGAGTTTCACAGCAGACATTTTTGCTTTGTGTTTATAAAGCCAGTTCATGCTTAACAGTTTTCAAAAAATATATAACCTTTGTTCACACTTATTTCCAGAAAACGTTAATTTCTTATTGCCATATTTACCACACTCCTACAAATACATTGCATTTCTCATTCTTGAGTCTGTTCCTAATTAGCACAATCAGAACTCTGTTTACTTCTTTTCTTTCTTGTCTGTCTTTACTGAGCTTTCAGAAATTTTGGCTGGATTTTTAGCTATCTTTTTTGTTTCTTTGTCTTTTCCCGCCTGAATAGTACCATCCTTTTCACCAGCTGATTTTTTTGTCGTCTCCTTGGATTTTACATTTTTGTCTAGGCCTTTTTCCTTTTCCTTTCCTCTGTCTCTTTTAACTTTGTCAGACTCTCTCTTTAATTTATTTATATCAACAGCTTTCTTGTCCTTTCGATCAGCAGCATCTTTTCCTTTCCTGGCTTTCTTTTTTTCTTCCTCATCTTTCATTTCCTCCTTCTTGGATTCGTGCTTCTCCTTTAATTTCTTGAGCGGTTCTTTAATTGCTTCTTTTACTTTTTATTTTTTTTTCAGTTAAAAAAGGGGAAAATGTTCAGTAAGAGAACCATTCTTAGATCAGAGAACATATTTTATGAGCAACAATCTAAAAGCTTTGATCATCCTCACACTCAATGTTTGTTAGACGCCAATTTAAACTTGTATATATATGCACATATATTTAAGATTTAAGCAATTTAAACAAACTAGTTTTGACTTTTGGCAATACCAAAAACATGCAGCCAGCCAATAACCTCGGTTTAATATAACTGCATCCAAATAAAGCATTAATCTAGGAAAAAACCATGCCCCTATTATCTTACTGTTAACCAACTTCTGCAGAATACTAAAGTCAGTTTTGTCTGAGAGCCCGAAAATCACAATAGATTTTGAATCTTTGACAAGGGTATGGGCATTGTAGGGTCTGGAAATGCCAGGACCATGACCAAAAGATACTTTTTTCACAATTCTATCAACTTCCTAAAATAATAAATGACATTGTTGTAACAACAGAAGTGCATACAACACCATTTTCCTGACGTTATTACCTCAGATTAAGCCAAGACTTCAAAAAAGTATCTTAATTATATATTTCACAAAACTAAGAAATAAGTACAGTATAATTAAGAATAAGAAATAGTGATGTCCTGGTGAATCAAATCAACTCCAATAAAGATGTTTACCTTCATCTGACCATATTAAATGAAACCAGAGCAACAATGGTAGATCAATTTGTACATCTGTTTTTCATATACAGTGTTAACAGCAATACTTGGGGGGTGTTTTGGTTTGGGTTCATTTTTGTTTTTAACTTTTGGAGTTCTATCTCTTGTGCTTATTTTCTCTACTTCAATTATATTGCACATCCGGCATCTAGATAATGTACCAGTAGAATAGTCAGCACAGCATTCTTGAAACTGAGAAGTTCAATGTTGACTTCCAGTTTGCTCAGTTTTGAAAAACATTGTCAGTACCAGCAGCGTTCCCCAGAATAAAGAATTTTTAACTTTCAATAAAATTTAGAAACAATTCCATTAAATGTGTGCAATATTTGTATTTAAGATAAGAAGTAATACTCCCACATTATTTAAAAAAACAATAAAGATTTGATATGTATAATACAATAGCTCTATTTTTATTCAGGCTTTTGACAGAAACTAGAGTTGAAGTAGAGAGCAGGAAAATGACAACATTTCTCTTGTAACAACTGTCTCTAACACCTGTGTAAAGTTTCTGTGAAGCGAGCAATCACACAGCTCAGTCTAAAAGGAATAATATATTCCTTCCAACTGTTTTTTGGCATAAAGCATTTGGAAATTATCACACCATTTCTTCATTCTCATACCAAACACCTTTGAAAAATAAGCCAAAACACAAGAATGAATTGTTAAATGACATTTATTAAGTTCTTGGAAACACACAATTTGCCAAAAAGTCATAGCAAGCACAATGTGGAACAAATGCTAAAAACTTCAACTTGCATGCAAAGATGCTAAGAAAGTCACATTCATATGAGCATGAGAGCTTCCCACAGCATTTTGTTTCTAATGAGACTTTATATTATAAGCAACCGTCATTTCTCACATACTGATAGAAAAACAAAAAAACAACACAGAAAAATCTAACTATCTTTAATGCAACAAAGAGACTGCATTCTTTGTATAGCACCATGCTGTGGGGAGGTAACTCAGCACCTCTGAAAAGTTAAGCACCTGAAGTATATCTAGTAGTCCGGTGTTTCACTTAGGTTAATTAGCTTTTTAGTGTCTTTGTTGCATTGAACACATTTAGGCTATTATGTGTTGCTCACACAGCAATGTAATTATAAATAAATATATGCCATAAACTGGTTGCTACTTTAAGCTTTTTGAAAATTTATAAAAATCATCACTGCAATTGATCCTGAATATCTTATTAAAGTGAAAGTTATTGAACTTTACTTAAATTTCTCCTCCCATAAGAAAAAAAAGATTAAATAATTTAAAGTATGGACCTAAGCAGAAATTAAGGTAATCTAGTCCAATTACAACAAAATAATATCATGAATTCATGAAAAATAACAGAGGATTTGGCACTGACCAAAATCTGCATATATCAGAAGTTTTTTTTTTTTTTTTTTTTTAAACATGAAGAATATGGAGTTCAAATAGAATACTTACAATCCAAACAAGACAACTGTTGTAAAAAAAATCTGGAGAAAAAAATCTCTAGTTAGGAAAGCATTCCCATTGCCATTAAATGGCAATAGATGGTTAAAAAAATTTACTGAAAAATGGGGAGGATAATAGTTTGCTGCACCATTAGACAACACAGCCAACACAGCTAGTATTAGTAAACATTATTACAATCTGCAATCTGTGTTTGCAACGTGCATGCATTTCAGACATCACTATCTGCAGAAAGTTCAACACAAAAGAATTTTAAAATACCTTTGATTTTAGTTTTTTTCTTGACTACCCCTCCTGGCTCCTCACCTGATTTGTTGCAAAATGGAAATAGGTTATGAACATATCTGTGATGTTCAAATGTGACATAAAATTTTCAAATTAGCCATATAAAAAGTTACCTTTACATAGCACACCACAATGCTATGGAGAGATACCAAACATTAGCACAATAAGAATAAAGCATCTTCAGTAGCAAGAACAACACAGGTACTGAGATGGAAAGCTAATTAACCCAAGCAAAGTACCACCTCACCATATGCATCCTACTTGAGATGCTTCTTAACTTCTTAGAGCTAGCTCAGTTCTCTCCAAACAGCATGGTGCCACGACCAATATCACAGCTGATTTCTCTGCTAGGTATCATGCCAGTTCTCTGAGACCCACTAAACTTATATTTCTATACAATTCTATACATATTTAATAAACTTATTAACTCAAGATCTTCAAGTACCTATGTGCTGTACATTCTATAAATGGATTTTTTTTTCTCACAATGTGTTACAATCTGTATTTTACAAAACTGATTAGAATTAAATTCACAATTGAAAAAGGAAGCTCTGGAGCATACAGAGTAAAGGAGGTCAGATTATTTCCTTGGTGTCACAATAATAAAAATATATGTTCGGTTTTATTTTATTCTCATTTCTAATTCTAGCTGTTTGGATCCACTTTATCCAATGGAAATATATACTCTGGAAAAATATGTGTTTTGAAATATAGCAATGTATTGCTCATATTCCAAAAAGCAACTGCCATTTTATCTCAGTCAAAATACTTGCTGCTTTACTTAGGACTACTTAAGACTGCTAAGACTTTATTAAAAAATAAACCTTACTCTCCAGTCAAAGTCAGGTGCCACAAAATGCTGACTGCTCTCTTTCCCCATTGTAGTTAACAGAAATTGAGGTCACTCAGCATCTTGTGGAACTAGGCACAAAGCACATATGGGAGGCATGAATTGGGCAAAAGCCTCCTCCAAAATATAAAACATAATTAGCCTTGGTATCTTTCTAAAACCATAAAATCAGACTGGATTATCATGCTGCTGTGGATTAAGACCTAAATCCTATAAACACAAGTACCTTAACCATAAAAATCATGTGCCCTGCTGGTTAAAAAACAACCAAAATTTAAGAGAAGATATGGTAAATATACTTTAAGAATCTTATATAGTTCTGTTAAACAAGAAAAGATATTCCAGCATCTCAGCATTAGGCTTCACATCCAGACATAAAATGGGCCTACATTGGACACCTGAATCTTGAACTTAAATTCCCATAGAACAATTCACAACCACTTGGACTATGTCAATATACCTCAACATTTAGTCTTAAAAAATGAACAAACAAACAAGAACTCTCCACACCAAAAAAATAAATTTTAAGAAAATAGCAGTTAAAAAAGTTACTGCGATCTAGTTGCATCTAATTTCTCTTACATGTTTTCAAAGTATTGAGCACTGACATTATTGCTATATTTCCTTTAAAATGAGTTTGCCAGATAAAAGTACAATATTTTAATCAATTTCCTTACAAACTCAACCTGGGATATGAAAGTCTTGTTGAGCTCTTGCCTCGCAGATGACCATCATTGCTGAAGTACAGCATTCTAACTCAAATAAATTTGTTATTCAACCTTATTACTTCTAAGCAGTAAGCATGTGTAAAAATAACAAAACAATTTCCTAATATAGAAGGAAGAATAGACTCCATCTTTGTTACACTACAGCATCAATGGAAATATTAACGATGAAAGCTACTTGGCTAAGCCACATAAAGCCTTATTTAAATCTGAGCCCCAGCCCCTCCCCTGTTTTCACAGCAATAAAAGTGTTCCTGGATGTTTTAAGATAACAATCTTACCAGCATGTCTTAACAGGAAAAACAAAATTTTACAAAGCCTTATGCATATAAAAATATCATATAGATTTTTGAAATGATTTTTAAATAAAAGTATATGCACTATGTTGAAAGGCAGATTACAAAATATCCTGTTCAATGATCACTGATTTTCACTTGTAAAATATTCAAGCAGGCTGTAATTTGTTTAAATCTGCTTTTTATACAATGACTAGTGTTAAGACTGTCAGCAAACTAATAATGCCTTACATAATTATGCAAATTGTATATTTTTACATAGTATGAATAGACTCATTTACAGGAAGATAATGTAAAACAATATAGTTCAAAATCTTAATATTATGTAAAAATCGTAAGACAAATCATGCTGCATCTTCATTTCCACCTCAACTGGATCCCTACAATGACTGCAGCACAGGTAAGTCTCATTTGTGAAACTCAAACAGCCTGAAGTAAGAAATGGGTGCAAAACACTTAGCTTTTCCAAGATAGCAATGTGATTCCAGGGAGCATGTGATAAATTCTGGCACCTAAGTAAAATCATTAGCACAGATGAAGGCTCTTACAGTCTCAAGGCATACAAACCAATGTGCAGAATTTTATGAATCACAGAACTGAACTTATGGACCCTTATTCTAAGTTACAGTTTAAATATCTGTTTTTTTGATCTCAAATGCTTTTTTCTGAGCAACTTTTTAAGTTCCTTCCGTTTTCCACTTAATCCTACATTATAAAGATCCCCTGTTGACAATATAAAAGAAATAAAGACATTTATAAGCACATACAAAAGAATGCAGCGATCGCTACTATCGCTACTATTTGAGTCAATGTATTAAAAAGTAGACTTCAAAGTTAACATATTTTGACAGATTTCCAATATTTTCCAAAGATGTGTTTTAAAAAGTCATACTAAAACTTAAGTATTCTTGTCAAAGTGGATATTTTTACATAATACTTAGCAGTAGATAATTCATATCTTCACTTAACTGATTCTTTAAAACTTAAAATATTATAAAACATTCTAATTCTGCAACAAAAACTAGTTGAGGAATAAAGAGGAAACTTTTCTTTCCTCATAAAAATCTTCCAGGACAAATTCCACATGAGAAACCTGAAGTTTCTTCTTGTATATGCAAGTTATGTTAGTCACATAGCAATACTGAACATTTTAATATCATTTCTATGCAAAAGGCTTTGACATACAAATTCTTATAAATTAATTTCACCACAACATCTACCTGCAAAAAAAACTTTTAACCTGCAGCATCATGCGGCAATTGTAAGTTGATTTAAAGTGGATTATCCACTTACGTTTGAAAAAGAAGAAGCTATGTCACATTCATCACAGAAAGTATATGGTCAAAGTTAGCACTAAGCAGCTATCAAATAGCAAATTGCTACCCTACTGCAATTTGTGCAAAGCCTCAGTAATAGAACAAAGTGTCAACCTTTATCTATTATGGCTTGCATTCTCACTCTTCCCATAAGTCACAAGGTCCCATCAAATGTGAGAACAACACAAAGGAAAGAATTTCGTGCTATTCCACCAGCTAGATTTGTAACATTTTGTATACAAAGCCTCCCTAATCATACAGAAAATTATCAAAAGATGTTAAAATTGCAGAAATCAAAAAGTAAAAATACATCTGAAAGTCAAAACTGTTATAAGCCTGCTTTTTTGTCTCCTTTTATTTTCCGTCTCCAGAAGAACTGCAAGTCAGAAAAAGCTATGATTGTTTGAACACGCACCTGCATATAATTATTATTTAGCACTTATAATATACTACATTGGATACACAAGGTCTTCTGCCAAATAAAATAGCTTGCTGACAGAAGGCGAGCACACACTTACCTTAAATTGAATTCTATTTATTACCTGTATGCAGACTGCTAGGCATACTAAGCCTGTAACCCTCCCAAATGCAAAACAGCTTTTTAATTCCCACAACTGGCACAAAAAAAAAACTAAGTGGAATACTCTCAATTCATTCTCAGTAAGTTGCTTTAAAATTTCATGCTTAACTGCCTGATTTTAGAAGGAAAATCCAAATCAGAGTCAGAGGGCAGAAAGCAGTTTCTTTTCTGAAGTCACAAACGTGTATCTTGCATCTTGTATGAGAAGACGTAAGAAACCAACAAGCAAGTTTTTTGTCTTGATTAGCTTCATCTTGAAGAACTTATCCTAACTATATGAAATACAGTATTTATTTCATGCTGCTGTTCCACCATTATGATAGCTGCTTACCTGATGGCAATTGAATGGGGAAAATAGTACGCATCTGTCCATAATAGCTGAACTGTACAAAACAGCTTTCAAATGTTCCCAAATACTAATCAAATCATGTTTACAATACAGATGGTTTCTTTTCTTATCTATTAACTATTATGAACTGAAATGAAAATCCTCCTAATGTTTCAATGCATTCTTCTCCATAAAACTGTAACTCTTGAATAACTGTCATAAAAATTTAATTTCTTCTAAGGCAAATCACTGGAGACTAACTAGTAATACAAGATTAGCATAGCATAAAACCTACAGGTGATAAGCCTCATTCACCAACCTTGAAACAAAAGACTGAACAAGCTCTCAAAAAGCTCATTTTCTGAGAAAAAAAGTACTGGCAAAAGTGTTTGCCATCATTATTTCAACAGATATACAGCATTTTCCCGTTTATTCTATTCAATGCTAAGTTAATTTATACATTATGAGCATTGTGTGTTTTTTTGTTTTTACACCATGTAAATTTCCCTCTTGCTTTCAAATTAAAGATTGTTGAAGGTGGTCACAGAAATCCAGGGTTCAAACCTTCCATAAGTTCTCAGCTATTTCAGACATATGGGTATTAAGGTTTTTTTCTTCCTTACAATTTCTTTACATTAATATCACAAGCAACAGCTTATGCTACTAAGGTTAATGCAGTATTTTGTTCAAAGCATGTAAACTTCTGCTGGAGACTGGCAGTTAAAACATCAAACATTTACCAACACTAGAAAAGAGCAATGCAAAGCATCCCACGTACTTATTAAAACGCTGGCAAAACTGAAAAACTGTAACTTTAGTCACAGACATTTCCTTCTGTAAAATTTAATTTAATTGACCTGTAAGGAATATGAAAGTGGCTAATGAAAACCATTTTCAATTTCAAATAAATCACTAAATTTTCTAATTACTACTATTTACACATTATATTTTCCTCAAAGAAAACATTTATTATTTGCTTTTACTCCTATTTTAAAGTTCTTAACACAAAAACTGTAGGCACAAAGTAGCTACTTTGTTTTCCAAAATTATTTTAATTCTTAAGCACTTTGAAGTTCTTTTGACTTTGGTTAAGGGTTAAGACATTAATTTACTGACTCTATTTTGTATAACTGATAGTCACCCCAAAGCAAATTAAAAATTTAGGTTTAAATTTCCTCAACTATTTCAAACACATGCTGTGGACTTAGAAGCAACAGTCAAGATGCAGTTCATTTTTCCTTGCTTATTTGCGTATCATATTCAGCTTAAAGTTTTGGCTGTTAAATTGCCTTTTTTTTTTTTTTTTTGAAAATTGCTGTTGAAGACTTATCTAAATCTTATTACCACCCTTATTGGTCAAGTAATGCTTGACATCACAATAATTAATGCGATTCATGAAAATTGAAGTCTTTATCTTAAACTTCAGGAGAGTTTTGAGCAATCCTGAAGCAATGCTCACCACTGATGAGTGTTTAATTGTTTACCCAGCAGGAAATAGAGTACACAAAAACTAACACTTCTGAAAAACCTACATTCTGGAAACTAAACACTAGAACGTTATTTACTGTTCATTTTCCCCCCCTATGTCTTTTTGTTGTTGTTGTTGGTTTTTGGCCTCTTTCTCCCCCTACAAATTCTTTACTCACACTTTTTTTTGAGTGCACTTCCATATGGAACTTCCATATCAAATCAGAACTTTGCCTGCATTTAATTTCATTAGCTCAAGCTGAAATAAATTATTGTATACTGATGCAACTATGCCCTATTTCAGTGTTTGCAACTTTCTCATGGTTCAAGTACTCTCTATTTCACAGGAAACTTCAATGTATATTTTAACTATTTTGTACAAATTCCATGATACCAAATTTTCATAATGTATGGGGTTTTTCTCTTTGCCTTATGCTTCATATATCCCATAGTAACAAAGATTAAAGTTATGCATTATTAACTTTCTCATATAGTAATCCACAAATATTTGAAAGAAAATGATTTATGTTCTTATGGCTCTATTTCATATGTAAATCTTAAGCAGCACACTTCACTTTTAAAAAAATCATGCTTTTTAAACACTTAACTTGCTTAACACTAACACTTCCTGTTGTTTATTACTTTTTAAAGATTGAGTAGAACCTTCTTACAGCTGGATGGTTTAATTATAAAGTTAGTTTTTGAAACATGCAAGTGAAATAGCTTTCAAATTACCATGTCAAAGCAAGTGAAAATTCATTTAACTTAAAAAGAGGTTGAAATATCAGCCTGCATCCAATAGAGTTAAAATCTGAGCATAAACTTTATATGGGGAACAGATACAAATGTAAGCATAGCAGGAATCACTATAAACAATAAACAATTTCATATATTTTTAATAATAATCTGATTAAGTATGCTATTCCTGTATTAAAATTACAGCTCAGTTTCAGCTTTTAGGACTTGATGCAAGCTGCAGAATACAGTTACAAACCTACCCTTTCTATACCAGTAACTTTATGACAGCAGACAGAACTCATGTACACCAAACATATTTTTTGAACAACTGTCAGAAAAGTTTCATAGAAAAAGGATTAAAATTTGCAAACTGCATTAAGTTCTTGAATTTAGCAAGGAATAGAAGACATTACATTCTAATTTCTAATTCATCTTTAATATATTCAGCGTTACATAAGAAATATACAATTACAGCTTCCCACTTCCTCAAAAGGCCCACCTTAAAAAAAAAATCAAATTCAGAATAGCCCTTGCAGTGCAATTGTTATAAAAAAAAAAAGACTGAAAACTTAGTTTGAAAACAGACAAGTAAGGGGGAATAGACCATATAATGACATATTACCTTCGGAGTACAATAGACGTTAGCTAACTTAGAAATAGATCTCTTCGTAAGGATTTCAAGCACTTTTAAATAAAGCGCTTTTATTTGAATAAGTAAAAGGTATCATCAAATTAATTTATTAAAATTATATTTCACAAGAGAATTATCATTGTTATGTCTACGTTAAGGATTAACATATATGTATTTACATAATGCAGTCATGCCAGAATACTTTACAATCAAAGCTGTTACAAAATGCTTGTTAATGTTTTGTAGAAAGACAAATGTTACAGTGTTAACAGCAGAGCTTATTACACTTAGTTTTGTAAGTTTTGTGCACAAAGTGCACAAATTAAAGCACATACAGAAACCAACTACACAACTGCAGACACGTTTTATTCTACATATTTACACAACTGTGTAGTATTTGTCTTCCTGTCACAGAAACGGAAAAGTCACTGAAAGGCTTTCAACTATCAAAACTACATTGCATGGCTGACTTTAGTTCGGTATTTATAGTGTCCATTTGGGAGTTTCCTCTCAATGCCAGAAATTGCTGTCATATTAAGACTGATGATTTCATGGACATTTTTGAAAGCCAATCAAATTAGTCTCTCAGTCATTGGTTCTGTAAATCCAAAATAACACAAGTCTTTTTTCCCTGAACCCCTTCATTCTGTGACGTACCATCAACATCATCTGCAGCTTCGCTCTCTTCTTCTTCTAGTATTTCAAAAGGAGTCAATACATCATAGAGAAATGAGAGAAAGCCATAAAACCAATCAGAGCTTTCCTCTGCTAAAATATTAAGGACTTCCTCAAGGGAATCAATATTTTCATTACTGCCATCTTTGGTCAGGCCTACACAAGAATAGAGGAAAGAGAAAAAAAAAGGACAGCAGTTAGGTGGAAAGAGGAAACTGTAAAAGGAGTATCTGTGAAAGACAACTCATGTCACAGACAGCAGTCTTTATAGGAGAGCTAATTAGGAAATAGAAAGATGTTAGGAAAGTTTAATCTTTCAAAGTATAGGCTATAATTTGGACAATAACCATGCACAATATTATGCCAAAATCTTAAAACTGAAGGCAGCTTTGCTTTCTCATCTACTCTCTCATCTTAAAACCAAATTAATCTATATTCAGTTCTCTTACTGTAGTATTTGCTTTCAGAAAATTTTTAAACACTAAGACTTATGAATCCTGCACTACTTAAAATCATCCAATTTGCGTTTGTTTTTTTTTTTTAAACCATGTTCAACTTTGAGAGCTTTGCAATAGACAGCTGAGAATAATATCTAAAAGGAAACAATATTTAAACAAAACTTGTAAGAGACATATTGTTAAGCATCAGATTTATTCTGTCATGCACAATTTTGATTTTGCTTAGAAGTGAGGATTGATTGTTGGGGGTGGAGGACGTTTTTACAATTTTCTTGTTTGGTTGTTTTTTTTGAACATGCTTCTCAATTGTTTTTTCTATGACCTATATTTGACACGATATACTTGATCCTCAGGAATTAATTTGAGTTATCGAGAAGACTAAATAAAAACAAGTAAGTATCCAATATAAAGGGAGATGAGCTTTTTTCTTTTTCTTTTTTTTTATTATTTAGTCTTTATGAATTGCTCCATAGAAATTCTAAAGCAGCCTCAAGATGGTTACTGTAGAGATGTAGTGATGGCCAGAGCAGTGAAGAAAGAGCTTGTCACTTCTGAACTTTGAGATCAGGACTTGCTATCTTGGGCTGCGAAACACACCAATCTAACTGGTGTTTGAAATACAAACAAAGGCATGGTTAATGATCTCTCTCTTTTCTTTTCTTTCTTTTTTTTTTTTAAATTAAAATCTACTGTTTTACAGTCGCTCGATAATAATATTTCAACTTTTCCATTCAGGGAAAAGTACAACAGAATGACCAAGCAATGATAAACATCAAAAATTGGTAAGCTTTAAAGCAGGAGAGGGAGGAATTTCCCCCACTTCTAACCAGAACAAACCTTCGTTTGTGTTGGAAGGAAGAGCAGAAAAGTGGAGTAAGGGAGAAGACAGATTGTTGAGACACAAAATTAAGTGAACATGTTGCACATGCAGACTACAAAGCAATATTAGGTGCAAGTTAATGAAACATTCAGGATAGAGAAGTTTATGGCAGAGACATTTAACATATTTCAACGTATTTTTCTTACAGCACATAGTGAAAGTATCAATGATAATTCTGAGGAAACTTCCAAGTCCATGATGTTCCACATCCTTGTACCCGGATGTCCAGAACCTCTACTTGAGTGACCAGCCATTCTCTTTAATTTTTCACTGGATAGCCCAAAAGGCTTAAAAATGACAGACTGAATCCAGGAGGCAATCAAGGTATTATAAATATCCCTCTCCAACTTCTTCCATGGCTTAGTTCTATAAAAATTAAATTTTATAGACTTAGCTTTATGTATGGTAGTCAGTCATCATTCTAATTTGTTTTCAAACTTTGGACCAAATGAGACAAACACATTAACCAAGGTATATTTACTGAAGAATGAAATTTCAATTTAAGAATGAAAACTTGAATCTAAAAAAATAAAATCAAAGTTATAAACACAATTATAAAATATTTGTATAACTCTATTCTTTCGGAACCTGGTATTAAAAACAAAAACAAAACCACACAGGCTTTAGATAGTATTTCTGTAAACATGAAAATAACCATATAGCAGCTCCTATTCTTGTCCTAAGTCAAGAAAAAGGCTCTTGGACAATTAAGTTTATAAAATATAACAGAGTACAGGGGCATATTTCCTCTGAACATGATTACGACACCAAAATGAACCATGAAAACTGGGAGATATCTTGTATTCTTTATAGAAAAAAACCACCCCAACAATAACAAAAATGAAACCCAAATCCTTTCTTTATAACTCTTTACAAAACCTATCCAAGATGTATATAATGGCTTTTAAATCTAAAAGAAAAAAAAATTCAGCCTGAGCTATGGAAAATACACATTATTTCATATATTCTTCATTTTTCTCTCTTAGAAAAAGTTGAAATTTAAAAGAAGAAAGCACCAGTAATCCATACTCAAGCTATTTTTGACTTCAATGATGGACAACTTCTGGGAGACAGGCTGAGGACTGCCTATATTTTTCATTCCCATAATTGAGAATAACTGCTTTTCAAAGTAAAATTCATGTACTGATAAGCACACACAAGAATGGTAAGAAGTACCTGATACTGATGAAAAAAACTGCCCCACCAGGCGGCCACACGACGCTAAATTAGTGACTTATAAGAAATAATTGTTTTACTTCAGGAGAACTCTAAACACTGCCATTTAAGTCAAACACAGATCTAGGAAATCAAAATCTTTATCTGTTCAACAGCGTTAATTCAACTACTTGCAGGTTGGTACATTTATTTATCAAGAGGAAGAAAGCTTTTCTTCTGCAAACACCTCTTCTAGGAGAATAAGCATATGCAAGACTTTAAAACTTGAAGGTGCTACAACAGAACATGATAAAATAGAAGGATATCTTAAATACATAAACAAAACATAAACCCAAATCTGTAACTCCTATCTAGTCACATATTTTCTGAATGTTCAATCTTCGTTTGATTGCTTGCAAATACTTTTTTCTACTATAGGCAAGCAGAGGGAAAAAAATCTTGGCTTATAGATGCTAGGACTCTACTGTTTACTTCCCTTTGACTGTTCGCTGATACACTAGGTTAATTTCTTTTCCCCACTTTCCATTTTCTGCATAGCCCCGGTACAAGAACAGTATGTTGATGACTTTCTGTAGCTGCAGTGCAAAAATTGTACTAACTAGTGCAGTCATTCAAGTGGAATTTCTCAGGTGATTGTTGCTTTTTAAAAAGAACTGAGGTATAAAAAACAGCTCCAAGGATTCAGACAGACATTGGTGCTCCCTATTTTTTTTTTTTTTTTTTTACTAAAGCTACTGTTCCTCTACACTGAGCTAAAGTGAATACAGAGATATGACACTCCCCCTGTCTGGAGAATCAAACTTTTTTTGAATTTTGAAAGACCATCTTGTCTTTCCTAGTTAAGAGGTTAACTTCTTTCAAAGAACAATCAAAGTGAGGTGCACAAGAAGCGGGTAGAGAATAACTGATAACGGAAGCCTTCAAAGGAGCAGATTAAGAAGCCTCTCTTGCAATCGCCAAAAGAAATTCAGTACACAGATCCTCACAGATACCTGGGAAATAGAAAGAACCTGCAAGATAACTGTAGACCTGCTTCAATACTTTTTTCCATAATGCTTGTAAGTTCCTTCACATATGGAAAGCATATGCATTTCAACTCTGGGTAATTTCTAAAAAATGAATACAAAACTAACTCAACAAGCATTTGAGTTTGGCCAGCTGGACTTTAGGTTGTTTTTTCTTCTTCTTACTTTTGGAGCAGGATGGGGGGAGGGGAAGAACACACTTTCTACACACAGTTTTCAAAATTACACAAATACTTAAAACAGAAGTATAAAGAATCATAAAACCTTCTTTGACTTAAAAAAATAAAAAGAACAGACCCAATAATAACTTACACATACAACAAATAAAATGATAAATTTCAATCCTTCTACTTAGGTGTGCCCAAATAATACAGAAAGCTAAGTAATCAGCTACTAAACCAATCTTTGAAACATAAGGTCTATAGAAGTATTTCCCAAAATTAAATGAACTTCAAAATACATTAGTCATTAAAATGCAAATTAAATCTTTAAATTCCTAGTAACAACTGAAGATTAAGGAAGTGTACAAGAGTAAACCACTGCAGATGCCAGAGATCTTAATATACAGTGGTTTGGTAATAGCTAAAGACTGGAACATAAAAAAGCATACGACTTCTTAGAAGTAAATAAACAGCGATATCTCTTTTGTAAGTCAATGTTAGCAAAGAAACCACTTGTTGTCTGACCCAGAGAAAAATCCCAGGAAGTCACACATCTTCAAACATAATATATGTACTAACAAAAGCCCCACAAATAAAACATAAAGGAGCCATGCATTCAACTTGTAGAAAGTTACCCTAATGTAGTTGAATACAGGCTTACTGTATGTTTTCTTTACTAACTTCAAAGACTTATTTCTGGAATACAAACTCCTCAAGAGGGAACCTAGTCTTTCAGGTTCTGTATCAACAATTTAGTCTGCATAAATAATACTGCTGTTCATTTTTTTTTAGTATATTTTTAAACACCAACAAGCACAGTAACTTCCTGGGAGCTTCAGTTGATATTATATGCCCATTATTAAAAAATATATTTTTTACACTAACAATTTTTATCCATGTTCAGTAACTTTTTAAAACTTACGTTTTCCTTTGTACTGCTGAAAATAGTCTTAAATTTACATGATATGAAATCTTATTTCTAAGCAAGTGTTCAAAAATAATAAAAAATAACTTTTGATATGTGACCTTCTAATGTCACACTTGAAGTATGAAGTTTAAATGCATGATAAGGCAAGCTTGTAATAGAAACACCGTCATGTACTGGCAGAATTCCCAGCTATATCGAGTTGCATAAAACAGATGTAACAAAGCAGGAGTATGTTTCTGGCTACCACCTTGGCAGTCTGAATGAAACTAATATGACCCACAAGAAATTGATATCCACTTTCCATATGCTACATAACATACAGAGAAAGATTAGGATTACAATTATGCAAAATGTTATCTTATTCACTATTTAATACTTAATTTCTACCTCTGAAGACATTCAGAGCAGTGGAGATCCTCTGGAGTGCCTCTCACATTCACACCACTGCAAACAGGTTCAGTAATTTTTATTGCATGGGTTTTCTTCAACTGTGATAGGATTAAACAAATGCCACCCTTAAAAGACTTGCTTATAACTTCAAGCACAAGTGTGGAAAAAATAAACTGACAAGAAACTGATTTTTACAGAGTGAGACTTTCCAATAGCACGCCATAACATCTTAATATTACTATTAATAACTTTGACCAGTTCAAGACATTCCAGCTTGCCCTCTGCTCAAGCTATTATTAACTACACTAGGGGGTTTTGTTGTGTTGTTTTTACTTAGCTTGACAGGTTTGTCTGATTAGAATAGGTTTATATTTCAACAAATCAATTAAAGAAAAATAAACTAATATCACTTATAGAAGTATCTATCCAAGGCTTGATTGTGAAGTTGTAGATGGTAATGCTAGAAGATGTAGGTAAAACGGCACTATCACAAAGCATGTCTGGCAATTACAACTTGTCTTTGAAGAAACCTAGTGAGCCGAAAGACATTCTCCCAAAATACATGGAAAAGTGTGCTTAAAACCAGTGTTTAATGTCGTGTAGGTTTTGAAAGGGCAAAGAAAACAGACAGACACTTGGAGAACTCAGGATAGAAGGAAGACAGTACAAAAATACACTACACAAATAATAACAGTCACATAACAAAGGCTTGTTAGGACTCATTTTGAAATAGACCTGGCTTAACATGTCTACATGAACGTTTCAACTCCTGAAGCATCTAAGCCCTGCCTCCCATTAATTTATTAATAATCACAATGATCTTGCAATAACTGATATAGCAGCAGCAACCACTTAACTTCAAAATCATTCTGCAAGTAACTACGTGCTTTCCACTTACGGTGCTGTAAGTCCTACAACTTGCATGAAGCAAAAAAACCACCGTGACTAAATCATTTTAAATTATTCAATGAGGAAAAAAACAAAATCGTTTTGATACTAAACAAAAGCAAACATGAATACAACTAAAATATATACATTATTCCTCCTGTGTTTGTACTTGCCTAGCAATACTTTAGCATCTTCCACATCAAAATCTCCATCTCCATCAGCATCATATATCCCAAGCTTGCCTAAAAATGCAAAGAGAGAAAAGAAGAGAGAATTAGGAATTTGCTAACTTGTTTCCAACACATTGTTTTCAATACATGATGGTTGACTGTCCATGCTAGGCTGTTACCATACCATTTTTGATTATTTAGTCCTGCTTTTCCTAACCACATTTTAAATTTTCTGGAAAATATTACAAAATATTTTAAGTCCCTTTCTTCATTTCCTATACTTTAGACTGAATACTGGTTAGTCTTTTTCCACACACTTACTTCAGTGCTCACAGATTTAAAACAAATATATAATTCAATGATGTGCTTGATCTCAACACGCTTTGCTCAGAAGAAAATTTAACATCACAAGAAACAGTCAGTAAGTTTAAGGATGGAAAAGAAATATGAAAACAAAAATTAATCAAATAATCACCATTTGTTTTCAGATTACATGCTTCACAGAATCCTTAAGGTTGGAAGAGACCTTCAAGATCACCTAGTCCAACCTATGACCTAACACTAACAAGCCCTCCACTAGACCATGTTGCTAAGCTCTACATCCAAACGTCTTTTAAATACATCCAGGGATGGTGACTCGACCACTTCCCTGGGCAGCCTGTTCCAATGTCTAACAACCCTTTCGATAAAAAAATTTTTCCTAATGTCTAACCTAAACCTCTCCTGGCGCGACTTCAGCCCATTCCCCCTCATCCTATCACCGGACACGTGGGAGAAGAGACCAATAGGCTCTTGCCATTCTAAATTCTGAGAATAAAGATACGTATATATTTTTATTTTCAGTGCTAAGTTAATAGAAAGAAAGCAACCTATTTCCTGGACAACAAAAAAACATTCCTAACTTTATCAACAACTGTGTAACATTCAGTGCAAACAAAATTTTATCCACCCTTTTATAGGTGACTAAGAACAGACATCTCACTTTTACTCTGGTAACTGCAGCTCTACCAGCCTTAAATATAAGCAAGAGGAGAATCCAGTTTCTCTTCAAAAAGAATTTTTAGCGCAGAATTTTAGTATCCAGGATTAGAAGTGTCCTGGGATCACCAGGTGAGTAGAGAGCTAATTAGTTTTGATATAATTCAAGGATAACTTTTAATATGATAGAAACTCTGTGCACTTTGTGTGCAAGGACTCTCAGACCTTACAGTTTGCCCGCTTATCATTAAATTTGTCCCTCTCTAAATGGAGGCAGAACTTAATTGCAAGTAAATTAAATATAGTTCTTAATATGATACTTATAAAATTAGAAAACAGTTTTGTGGAAGGAAAAGTTCGGCTTTGGGTCTAGACTAGACAAAAATAAGGTCATCACCACTGTACTGAAGCTAACAATTGGAAAGGATCTTCATTTATTTATGGTTAAGCACAACAGACTAGTGGAATAAATACACTATTCTAAAAATAAGAAAATAAGAATAGTATCGTATTCAAAAACAAAAGAATTAGAAAGATGAAAAATGGCTGAGTTTCACGTCACTATAGTAGAAAAGTAACTTCTTAAAAATTAAAAACAAAAAAAGTAAAACAAAATTTCTAGCCAAGGGACAGTAAAGCAAGCTTGTTTCTCTAATATCCTACCTTGTAGTACCTCTGATAAGTTATAACGGAAATCCTTTGCTTTGGCTGCATGCATGGTAAAAATATAGAAACCATTATTTGCATCACTATACCTAATTATAGAAGCTTCTCTTAAAATCAGTCCAGATCAAAAAATTATGTACCAACAGACTTGTAAAGCTATAAAGCCTGTAAAACCAGCAGCTGTAAAACTGCACTTTGAAGCCTACAACATGAGAGCTAACAGCTCTACTTATGGACATACACATTGAAATTTGAGACATTAATTTCCATCCTTGCATATTATATTAACAACACTGTCTTAACATTGTCATACTGAGATACAATTAACACTGTTATAAGCTTAAAACTGAGGTCATTCAAACAGCACATTCACAAGATGACGATGACGAATCGTTTGTCCTGACACTATAGCCAACATGTCCATCAAAGGAGCAGTAACAGTATTAGTCACCTACTTTTAACCAAGTGCTGCAAGTTTCTGAAAGCTTACATTGAAGCAACACATCTTAAGCTGAAATTCCAAATGAACTACTGTATACACATCACAAAATGGTGAAGATCTATCGTTGTGGATTTCTTCAATTCTTAAATGTACGCACTATTTTAATAACCTTTTTCAGTCTTAGAATCCCATTTGTACATCAGAATAGAGGTCAGCATTACAATGTACTTTTTGAACTACACTGTGTATTCTTATGTAGGTCATTTACAAACACTGCAGTGGTCGACTCAGCTCACTAGTGATGCACTGCTCTGTAGCACCTACACTGAAGTTTAATATTTAGGTTTCCTAACCAAAATGCAAAATGGCACCCATTTAAGGCAAGTCACAGTAATTGTTAGAAGGGTCTTAGTATACTGTATTAAGATTTAAAATTCTTACCTAGGACTTCTTCATAATCTATAAGTTCAAACCAGACAACTGCTACTGACGTCCAAACTCCCAGCAAAGCAATTACCATAAACCAGGTGAAAAATGAGCTTCCAGAGAGGCCTTCTTTCTTTCCATTCTTGCTTCCTCCATGCTTAGTCTCTGTTAAAACAATGCAAATAAATAGAAAAAATGGATTTGTATAAGAGTTATTAAACTGTGACTAAGCACATAATTACAAATCTTGTGGGTTTCCTATGACTTGTAGGTTTCATATCACTGTGAATCACAGTGGAAAGCTCAATGATTATCTATGTGGTAAAATCCTCTATAAGCAACCAAACAACAAAACAAAAAAACACGTGCAATTTGTTTAACAACTTAGTTGGAAATCCCTCCTTCTTCCCTTTTGGTGTATATTTACACAGAGCTTAACATTTTTGAGGTATTTTGCATTTGTGCCAATACTTCTCAAACCGCCACCAGAGGGCAATCCAACCAGCAGAAACACTTTTAAAGAAAACCATTTCTTCCGAAGCAATGAAGAGTTCCAAAGCTAGTTAGTACTGCAAAGTTAAGTTAGCTCACGAAATCAACATGAAAATTCAAATAGCCTAAGAAGAATATAAAATCTAAACCATATTAAGGGTAAGACTTCAAGTTGAGGCACTCTACTAACTAAAAACATCTCCCGTGTTTCTTAGAATTGAACAGAGATTCACTACTATTGACTACTTTAAGACTTCAAGTCCTGTGGAACGCACAAGTAAAAGGATGACACAGGGACTGAATGCAAACCATAGCTTCGTTTATAACAGCACATGTGGAAGTCAGCGTATATAAAATACGCAGTAGTTCTAAACAAACCACTGGGACCCCAAGCTAGCTATATGGGACCCCAAGCTAGCTATATGGGCAGGGGGGTAAAAATGGATACCACCACTAGAGAAGACAAATTGCTTGGTCCAATTTAGGATCAGTTTAGGTAAAGACATAGTACATGTGCATCCAAAAAGATGCGCCTTGCTCTTCACCAAAGCCCAAGGTCTGTTCCTCGGCTTCCTGATATTTACTGCTGCAAGGCAGGCGCTCAGCTGCAGTTTCAGGTCAACCAGCCCCACCTCGCTCCCTTCAAGCACTGGCCTTTGTCCATTCAGCCACATTCAACCCCACTGCTAGGACAAACTGGCCAGCAATCCACCTCCAGGTTGCAAACAGACAGCTGTCATGATTTACTGACTCTTCAAAGAAAGCAAAGAAATCCCCCTGAACTATGCCAACTGACCACATTAAAAATATTCTTTTTCACTCTGCAAATGATGATGACCAAATATCTTATATATATAAAAAGAAATGCCCTCAAGTAAACGTAAGTAGAAGTAAAAATGTTAAAAGTAGTGCATGAACAAAAAAAAAAAATCCAGTTTCAAGTACAAAGACAGAAGGCTGACAGCTCAAATCCAGAAAAATAAGTATTTGTAGCAGTATTCAGTTAGCACTTAAAAACAAAACAAAAAATAAATAAATAATAATAATAATAACTAACTGTGATTCATCCAAAGCTCAAAATTCACTGTTACTCTTAATGTTTTCAAGATAAGTTCTTAAAACTTCACATAAAGTTTGGGATACATATAACTGAAATTTTACATTCAAATAGAGAAATTTCATTGAAAATAATGACCTTTTATACAAAAAAAAAATCAAATGCAAGATATATCTTAAAATATATACTGAATGATAGCAGAGATTCAAACAAGAGAAAGCTCTTCCTAGACTTCCCAAAATTTCCCTTCTTAGCCTTACCAAAATTAAAACAGTATAATTAGAAGCAAATAGCAACTATTTTGATCTTGACCACTTATGTGCACTTCGAAATCACTGGAGCATTAAAATACTAATGTGAACATAATTTTACATATGGTTAATTTTGAAAGAAGTTACCTAACTTTTGAGTGTTGGCTCATTTCATCAAAGGGGCAGGATAACAGCTGAAAACCAATAGTTCAAACTAGTTATTGAAGTAAAACTATTTCTTGCATATTTTGAAGTATTCTGACTATAATAAAATAGGGAGTTAACTTTATCATTCAAATTGCCAAAAAGTGTTTGATGTATTTATCAACACCAATCATAGAAAAAGATTAAAATACCCTGAATGCCTAAATATTGGCATGATTCTTCCTTAGAATAAAAAGGAGTAGCTTTTTAGAGATGAGTAATGAGAGACCAGTGGCTTATTTCCCTATTTCTGTAATAGATATTATATAGAAGGACTTTCAGACCCTGCTTTTCATCAGGCTCATAGCTGCAATAAACTAACTTTTTATTACATTCATTGTGCTATGTTCCAAGTTCAGAGCAATAAAAAATAACTGGCCCACTTCAGCTCTTACTGATGCAGCATTTAATTTTTAAAAATATTTCATTATTGCTACTCATTACAAAGATCAAATACCACATATTTGGTTTACTTCCTATATTAACAAAATTTCCTCTGTATAGACCATCAGTAATATCTAGAAACAGACAACTTAACCTCCCCCAGGCACATATTACTTGCTAATGCACAGTACCCTAATTACATGTGCACAAAGTTATGATGAGTTATATACATCTCTCGTAGGAAAAATGTACGGGTACCTTGAAAATATGGTACCTTGAAAAATTGCAAGCATTTTGTGATAATACATTCAGAAATTTTATCAACTGTAAATGAAAATTGCTTAAACCACCCCTGAACTGGAAATTTTAATATTCAGAAATCAACAGCAGAACTTCGCTACTCCTGTGTTCCAGTGCAGTCAATGGAAACTTTACATATATTTAAAAGGAAACCTTTAGGCTAAAAACATTTTAAATGATTCCAGGTTACTACTTTGTTCTAGGGCAAACTATGTATTAGAAGAGGCAAACACAAAAGAGTATTTTACTGTATTTCATCCTTACTCATTTACCTTACTGTTTTGTACTTTCCTGCTATTTCCCTCTGAAGAAATGGGCTTTATTTAACAGAAAAGAATAGGAAAATGCAAAAAAAAAAAGGTAGTTTAAGTAATTAAGCATAATTGTTGTTCTTTTTTTTTTTCCTCCAATCTAGAAGTTGTTTCATGCAAATCCCTTAAAAACAGATTCTGCTATAAAAACATCTTTCACGAATTACAAAAACACATTTTTATGCTGTGGCTTCCTACCTTATGGGTATATTATTTCCAAAATTCTTGAAAAATTCTGCTAAGAATTCAACCATGGCAGCTTTATCAGTTAACACTAACCTAAATGGAAGTTATGTAACATAAAATTTGTATGTGATCTCAACAGACAGCCAGGCACACTGAACAAAAAACTGCAAGCTTTTACAGAAGACTGACTCTTGCTTAGAATGCATTCCAGACAGTTAATTCCAAATTCAAGTCCTTTCCCTGCATGTGCTGCCGGCCATGTCAAAAGTAGGTCACCTTCCATATCTGGTAAGCTTTTGCTTACACCACCAGATGGCTTTATGCAGACATAAAGTCTTAAATTTTGCTGCATGCCTCACCAGCAAATTTTTAAAAGACCTACACCTCACTTGTCCAAATTAACAGTCATGCCCAGATAACAACAACAACAAAAAGCATTAACAACGTTTTACCTTTACTTCAGCTTACTTTAAAGACAATTAGTAATTTGGCATACTTCAAAAATAACTCTTAAGTCAGGTATTTGCATACAAACCAATGTCTCTTACATTAACATGTGCCCTACTGAAGCAAAAACTAAGTTACAATTAAGCATCTGCCACAAACCCATGAGATATCCGTACTTCAGAAAACATTTAATCAAAAACAGAGGCAGTCTGTAACGCAGACTCTAACGGTAACCTGACTAGAAAACACCAGCATACCACAGCAAGCTACTTAGTTTGCTGATTACAAAATCAAGTATAGCCAGTATTTGCAACTATGCATTTTTTGTTTGCTCACAAAAAGGTTAGGATTATACCTGTGTCGTCAGCCATAACATTAGCGTTCAATTTCCAGACAAAACGAGTGTGGTGGTATCCCCCAAAATCAGTCTGGTGTTAGAATAAAAGTGATTTATCCTCACTGTAGTCTTGCAACAGGAGCAAACAAGTTTCTTAAAGCTAGCTCAGCTGGAACCTGAAACTGGACCTAAGTGAAAACTCTCCTCCAAAAGTCTATTCTTAGAGCAGTTATCTTCATGAGCCAAACACTTTTCAGAACTCATATGGCAATCCAGTTCTGACGACAATCAAATTCACTTACTCCTCTTAACAGAGCATCCTGGGTAGTTGATCCTTTCCCCTCCCCTTAATCCTTAAACGTCACGCAGCAGCGAATGAAACCAAACGCACTGTGCTGTAGTACTTTTGCTCCAATATATGCCGCCTCAGTGCCCGAGTTCTAAAGGCTTTAAATCCACCAGCACAAGCTGAAACACAAGCCTGGACACAAAGCTTGCCTGCTTGCATTTGTTAAGCTGGCCCTCACCCAAGAAACTTTCTCCATGTTGGCACTCCTCTAGCAGGCTTCCCTAGCGTCCAGTACAGAGTGATCATTTGAAACTTGCTAACTACTTCAAAAGACAGCTAATTTCTCAAATATAGCTTTGAGTGGTCTGAGGGTTACTTGAAACTGATTACGCACATTCTTGCCAAGGAATTTTCAGATCAGAACTGTCCCCCTGCTACACTTCATACTTGCTTCTAGCAGACCCAAAGAAGGGTTACTGACAATTTTGCTAAAGCAAAGCCCGTTTCCCTGTAGTGCAACACACCACGTACTGTAAAACAGGCAAAATTTCTATTGCATATTTGTTAAAAGCAACTGAGGTGTTGATTTTGCTTTGCTCCCCCTCCCCCTTTCCAAAATGGATTAACTAACCCCTTCAAATTCTGACAACATGCACACTACCTTTACAATTTAACGCTAACACAAATGATTAATGATCAGCACAGTCTTCTTCTTAAGGACCAGAAAAGGAGAAGAAAAAAATAAAACACTAATACACTATTCAACATATTTACATTTTCTATTTCAGCAAACTATTCTTTTCCCATTGCATTTCAAACAAAAGGTAGCTCCTTTTGGTTGGGAGGGGGGGAGAGAAACAAACTCAAGTCTCATCAAGAGTAACCCAGATAAAAGCTTTAGTATTTAGCACTCGCCCTTCCTCCTTTACCCTTGTTTAAAAACAAGTAAAGTATTACAGGTACTTGGAAAAACATCATATACCTCCTGTGGTTTTAAGATCCAGCAATTAATCCCCAAACACAATTCCCAATAGCTTAAGGGAGAACAAAGGTGAGAAATAATACTCAAATGAGTTTAACTTTTCAAAGCGATATAAAGAAACTACAAGCAGTTGATTCTATAGCCAGCATATCTTTTAACGATTTTAAAGCCACTTCAATACAAAAGAACAGGTGTTTTAAGAAAGACCTCCTGACAAATATGTTCCAACAACGTATGAGAGGCACAATGGATTTATAATAAAATAGAAGGAAAATTTAAACAAAAGGGAAAATTCACTCAATATATGGAGAAATCAATAGCTTAAGGGGAATAATTTTAAGTGCAGTAGTAGGTAGTTTATTGCATATAAAACATTGTTTTGACAGGTTTTAGATTAGGCAGTTTGTTGCAAATTCAACTTGGTTCCATCTGCATTTGCAGATACTGTATTTTATTACAAGTGGATTTACAGAGCATACAACTGATGCAGAGAATGTGAAGTCCACATCATACATATTTTGGGGGGTTACTTCAAAACTAGAATCAAAAACATATCCTGGGTTGGAAGGGACCCACAAGGATCATCGAGTCCAACTCCTGGCTCCACACAGGACCACCCAAAAATGAGACCACGTGTCTGAGAGCGTTGTCCAAATGCTTCTTGAACTCCAGCAGGCTCAGTGCCATGACCACTGCCCTGGGGACCCTGTTCCAGTGCCCGACCACCCTCTCGGTGAAGAACCTTTTCCTGACACCCAGCCTGACCCTCCCCTGTCACAGCTCCATGCCGTTCCCTCGGGTCCTGTCGCTGTCACCAGAGAGCAGAGATCAGCGCCTGCCCCTCCGCTCCCCTCGTGAGGAAGCTGCAGGCCGCCATGAGGCCTCCCCTCAGCCTCCTCTTCTCTGGGCTGAACAAACCAAGTGACTTCAGCTGTTCCTCATGCATCCTCCATTCTTGACCATTCATCACCTTTGTAGCCCTCCTTTGGGCACTTTCTAACAGTTTTATGTCCTTCTTATACTGTGGCACCCAAAACTGCACACAGTGCTCGAGGTGAGGCCACACCAGGCAGAACAGAGTAGGACAATCCCTTCCCTCAACTGGCTAGCAATGCTGTGCCTGATGCACCTCAGGATACGGCTGGCCCTCCTGGCTGCCAGGGCACACTGCTGGCTCAAATTCAACTTGCCATAGACCAAAACCCCCACATCCCTTTCTATGGGTCTGTTCTCCAGCCTCTTGTTCCCCAGTTTGTACGTATAGCCGGGGTTGCCCCATCACAGGTGCAGAATCCAACACTTGCTCTTGTTAAACTTCATATTGTTGGCGATTGCCCAGCCCTCTCATTTGTGAAGATCTCTCTGCAACCCTCAAGGGAGTCAACTGCTCCTCCCAATTTAGTGTCATCCACAGACTTACTCAGTATACCTTCAAGTCCTACATCCAAGTCATTTATGAAAACATTAAAGAGAACTGGCCCTAAAACAGAGCCCTAGGGAACTAGATATAATCTGGCTGATTGCCGATAAGCAGTTGCAGCACACCTTTGTTTCATTTCCCTCAAAACAAAGTATATTCTGTGACAACTGCACAATGAATAACAGCACAGAGAGTGGAGACAGTCAAGAAATTCATTTCAGATGTGCACTTGTGAGCTGAACTGATACACTAACAAGTATATGTTGACATTTAACCAAGTATCCACAGCTTTCTCTTGTGCCATTTAAAGTAAACTGATTACAAGAACAGGTATTCCCAAGACATGGCAAACATATTCCTTCCTGAGGGGGAGGCTACAGCTAAACTTGGGAAACTCTTCAGACCCACCAAAAGGAAGATGGACCAAAGGGGAGGACAACAGAATTAATCAGACTCACAATGAACAACATACATTATCACATACCTGAAAAAATATAGTTTACACATATATCTCCGGATGCTATAGTTCAAAACACACAAATTAATGTAATTTTGCTTAGTATTATGCAAGACAAAAGTTAATTGAATAAACAGATATTTAAAATAAAATTCAAGATTGGGATCAGATAGGTCAACAGCACAGACTTCTTGCACAGTCTCATTCTGCAGTGTTCAGATGCTTTGACTGTTTTTTCCCTTGCTTCTTTTTTTGAAGAAACAAATTTGTTTCAGTGACACTCAGAATCAGTATTATTCACATCACTTGTATAAATGTTTCAAATTTCAAAACTATTTTCAAAATTATGCAAATTAATTTTGCTATAACTATGCACTATGCTATTTCTATGCATTGCTATTTTAGTTAATTTTAGAAAAGCATAACTGACCAATCAAGACTTCGAATATACAGCAGTAATGCCACTTGATATCACTACCAAAGTGCAAGCAAAGAAGCATAGAAGAGAAAAAAAGTCAACTATGAACATAAAAACAAAGATGGCTTCAAAGCAACAAGCTAAGCTGTTCTGATTTGTATAATTATTTCTCACAAAGGTGAATTAGGAAGTAATATGGAAGCAATTATGGATTATCACATGAAGAGAAGGCTGCATACCAGAGGGTGGTTACCAAAAATTAGAAAAACACAGTAACAGGAAAAAACAGCAAAGCTCTAACCTCAACAGAAAAAATACCCGAAAGTAGCATTTCAGAAGGAAAAGTTATGTCAGCTAGATGACGTTTTTCTATGATTGTCTATCTCTGCTCTGTACTTCATATAATCTTGTCTACATGATTGCATAGATACTTTTGCATGTACCAAAGGCCTTTAATAAACTAAATCAGAAACAGATTGAAAAGAAAGAGGTATAGTTCAAAGAAAACACAAAGAGTAGGACTTAATGTTGAAATAATAAATCAGCTAAATGAAAGGCAATTTTGTCCCTTGAACCCCCACCACCCAGATTTTTGCTCAAGTGTTTGAGGAACTTTTCTTTGTTTGACATATCCTCATAAAAACCTTTAAATTCCTTAATTTTCAGTCCCTACAAGATTTCTTGTAATAAACTAATTAACTATTAGAACATTCAAAGACAATCATAAATGGTGAAAAAAAGAACTAAGTCAAATTCAGGATTCAACAACTAAGCAGGCTGATCACAGAGATGCTGAGAGAGGCCTGTTAAAAAAAAATTAAACAAAGTATGTAAAACACTCTAGGATCAGAGGTGTCCTACTGAACTGCAGAAAGCTCCTCCCTTCATTAGAAGCATTGCCATTGAAGCGTCTCCTGCAATTCAGCACTTAATCAGGATGTCAAAGAGCTGAGGTTCAGTTCTCTCCTCTGCAGTAGAGGACTGCTTTTCAATTTCTTCAGAGATCTAAAACACATTTTTTAGTGTACCACAGGATACAAGAACAAAACTATTTTAGTCGTTCGTGATGAAGCTGTTCATTCTTGTAGTCAAACAGTAACTGATGAGAACAGCAATTTGTAAGGGAGAAGCTCTGTGGAACTGACTAAAGCCCTGTTTTTCCCCTCCTTTCCAGGTGAAAAAAGACAACTTTGGACATAACTGGCCTATGGTCATGTTCACTGTCAGCAGGCTGAAACATGGGATTGGAACAACAAGAAGAATTTAGAAGTATACACTCTCACTCCAGTTCAAGTATATCCCATAAACAGCGGCTGCAACACTGGAAGTCAACTAAACTTCCTTAAGGAAGAAAACTGAATTAAATCTTTTTCTCCCCATCCCAAGTGAGAGCTCCAATTACTAAAGTATTGTACAGAAGTAAGAAATCTCCCTCTGTTCTACACAGAATCAGATCTGCAATCCTATTATCTGGAAATATGCTTCGAGTAAATGCATCTTTTCCTTTTTTATCTTCTATTTAGATATAAGGGAGGACAACATATTCGGCATCATCAAAACACCACTGTTGCTGTGAAAATTTTTTTTCTGTAGGTAAACCATAAAAATCTAATCAACTCCAGAATCAGATGGCACAGGACGCCTTTTGAGATAAATATCTACACTTCCACCTCTGTGCATGAGTAAGGTACTGGTATAAAAGTTTAAAAGTAGAGAGGCATTCATCCATCATCGGCATGCTTTATTTTTGCTCTGTATACAACTGCAGGATGGACACAGCTAAAGAAAGACAGGGCATCCATAACAGCATAAACTTGAAGGATATGAGAAGACAAAAATACATGAAACAACAGTTAAGGATAAGCAGGAGGAGTTATTTGTTTTTACTGTAATAGCTCCTACAGAATCAAGCTAAGAATGGACAATGTGGTTTGCAAACACACAACTGAAAATCTTTTGACTGAAGCGCTGAGTCTAGTCAGAAGCAGAAATCAAAGTTATGTAAAAGTAAAATAAAAAATGTGCACGCACAATAGACTAAAAGAAGACCCTAGCGATCAAAAGTTTCAATGATATAAAGAGAAATGGTATTCTCTCCATGACTTTAAAAAGTCAGCTCATTTCTCAATATAAGCTGTTACAGTTCAAAGTACTTGCAAGTCTATAGATAACTTTCTGGTTCACAGGAAGCACCACAATATTTAGAAGACTTGTTTAGTTGCAAGCTAAGATGATTCGTTACTAAAGAATGAGAATTAACTAATCTTCAGAAAAAAAATACAAAACAACACTGTGATTATCATTTGCCTGACTGAAGTCAATCATCATTCTTAGTTTTTTTTATTCTTACATTTATCCTGACAGTTTTCCATTTAAGTGATTTCTTCTTATGCATAGACAACTCAAAAATCATAAAATTTATTCAGAAAGAACTCTACTCATAGAAGAAACATCATAAGAAAAAATAAGCAGTTTACTTCCTTTTTTTTTTTTTTTTTAAGTTTTTCGTTCCAAGAGGAAAATAGTCACAAAATACAAAAAGAAACTTAATGATCAATGCTGTCCTGTGAGATTGTACAGTTTTGTAAGACTTGTCAAAGGCACTTTATTTAAATACAGCACAACAGTGAGTTCTACTTGCAGTACTAACTCCATACTTTTCAATGAGGTTTGCAGAGACCAGCTGTTTTCCACAATAAAGCAACTTTTCTCTGGAGTTCAATTAAGCAAACATAACTGCTGAAGTCAAAGAAGGTAAGAGTGAATACAGAAATACCCATTAATAAGAAAAAAATCCTTTTCCAGAAGTGGTAGAAAGACAAACAATTTCAAAAGCTAGACAAATTTAGTCCAAGTTTTGTTTTTCTTTTTGGCACTCAGATGAACACTTTTTGGACAAGTTCTTCAATTACGATTTATTACAAGGAAAAATACACATAGATGTGCATACAGCTTGAGTGATTAATAATGACACAGCTTACAACTTGAAAGAGTTTTATAATGAATACTGTCAACAAGGATATGTTTAAAGTATTATTTAATGCATCCATCACCTACTATCTGAATAGTTTGGATTACTTTTCTTTTAAACCTTTTCTCCACAAAGGTAGTGACAGGCTTAGAGGGTTAGCACTTCAGGGAAAAAAAAAAAAAAAAAAACATACTGTAAAAGACAAAAATATTTTGTTATCTATTTACCTAATCTAAGTAATTTGAATAGAAAAGTAAACCTTCCCACACTCTACAGCATTTTTCAAAAAACACTTTAGTTATTTTTCTCAAATATTGTTTTTACATGTATACAAACACAAAATTTAACGTCCACAACTGAATTTACAACTTTTCTCTTGTAAACTTACTTGATTCAACCTTAGTTTTCAGACCCATTTTACTGTCTCCCCCTTTTTCAAACCAACCTCCAAACTTCTATCTTTTTTATCTCAAACACGAAGCCAAGGAACTCAAGGTTACTACAGGCTTACAAAGAAATTTTAGTTTGTCTCAACACCAGATCAACATATCTGAGCTGTATTTAAAACACTGATGAGGAGACAAAACTGTCATCTGCACAATTAAAAGCAGAATTAGGTTTTAATATCTGCTATTTTGACCAAGCAGCTCTCTTGTGGAAAATTTGGAGATAGGTAGATTGTATAATTCTAAATCATCATGGCTTGTACTTGAATGTTCTAATGTAGCCAATATTCCTACATAATTAATAGGTTAATTAAATATTTGGATGTATTTAGGCCAGAGCAGACTTCAGGAAAGGTAACGTTAAGGAAATACAAGAAGTGTTTTAGCTCAGAATATAAAAATTCTGCTGGTTGTGACCTTTAAAAAAGTTTCTATTACATAAAGCTGAATATTCTCAATTTTCCATAATAGCATACTGGCACTAATTTTAGTGTTTTTTTTTTTTTTCCCCCTTGTTCCATTTTCCTGTCCTGTAATGTAGGTCATATCAACTTGTTTTAGTAGCGAGTCCCAATTAAGCCACAAAGGAAAGAAATCAGATGATGTAGTTTCAGTTCGTTCAATTTTTCTCATGGTCTGAAGGAGTTTCAAATATAACCAAATAAACCTCTAGCTGCCAGGCAAGTCCCTACAACTCTGCTATATACTGTTTTCTGCTCATAAGGAAAAAAAAAATTTTTTTAAATCCTTTTTTAATGCCTAAAACTTATCGAAGTTTCAAGTCTGTTACCAAATCAATTTCATTAGGTGTTCGCTTCATAGAGGTGCAATGCATCTGAAGTTCCTACAGAGTTCAAAAGAATTTGTAGGTGTCTCATACCTACACAGTCTTGAGTCTATAAATAGTTTTAAAATTACATTGTTAGAATATCTTAGCTGCAGAAGTAATGCTTTTTTCACAACTTCCTCGCTTCAAAAGATATAAATGTTTCCTTCACTTACTATGGAAAGAATTTGTTCCACAGTTACCTTCTTTAATAATACCAAAAACCCAAACAAAACAAAACCACAAACACACTACAGTAAAAAGGGATAAAGTGAGAAATGTTACATTAGTAATTGTTTATTATCAATTAACCAGAACCTCAGGAAATAAAATTACAAAGCAAGAAAACCGCTACTTAATAGTTATTAAAACCCTAGCTTTTAAATATTTTATACTGAAAGTCTTCAAACAGCTTGTTAGCATTTGTTACACTGGGTAAGTACATGCATAGTAATAGTACAATCACATATGAAGGAGACAGAACTCTTTAAATGAAAGAAGTTTTGCTAACAAAGCTGAACCACACACACTACAGTCTGTTTAAACTCAGTGTATAGATACACACATCTGCATACTTCACTTCCAGTGTGTTTAAAGACATGTAACAGAGTTATGATTTGCACTTCAAAGCATATCAAAACTTTTCCATGCAAAGAGCTAGGCTGCAGGATGCAGTTAAGAAAAAGATGGCTGCAGGCTGTCACACAGATTACCAGTTTGTGATCTTCAGCAGGGAAAAACCACTCGGGGTAAATCAGAACTTCACTGCACAAGTTCTCTACAATGAAGAATTCAACACAAGAATTAGCACAGGAACACCTTTTACGTGTTTTGAAGTGATTCAGAAAGGTCCAGCTGAAAGGGAATTCCCCTCCCCCCAAACAGGTCATCAGAAAAGGTGTTTCCAGCTTCAAGGAACAGCAACATTGAAATCTCATCTCTTTATGCACTTTGTAATTAGAGATGATCTTAACACACATGATTTTGCATCCCTTAAACACCCAGCCATCACTTCAGCATATCCAACCAAACCTTCCTTGTTCACAGCATGGCTCCATGATGACAAACATAAAACTGCAAATTCGACTTCACCCTCTCCTGGTGCCCAGCCACCCACTGCCATCTCTTCCCTTCTTCCCAAACTACCTTCCACAGAGCTGCGCACTGAGCCAGTCTGGGGAAAAAAGAAGTCAGCTTTCAGCTTGGCCGGTTCCTGTTGCAGTTCCCCTAGCACCTGCACAGCTACGCAGCCAGGTACAGGGACCCACATTTGAAAGGTGAAAATACATTAGACAACACAGAGCAAGCCTGAGGTTTCCATCTACACTGGATCGAAAGGGGCAGGAGAACCTTCCTTAATGTCTTTATCATGTGGCAGAACCTCAGGAGGGGGGCGAGGTATCTCCCAGCGCTCCAGAAATCTCCAGAAGAAAAAAGCACTGATGCAGGGGAAGTATCAGCCTGTGTTTGCCTTCATGTTAGTCCTGGTACACTTAGGTATCGATTTGAAAATCTGAAGCAATACTTTCTTTAGCAAAAGCAAAGGCAAGAAATCCAAATATCAGGCAATATGGACAAATGAGTCATAAAAGCAAATTGATTTTCATTGCAGAGTGGTAGTCAGTTACCATACCTTTCAATAACTAACAGCATATTGAAAGTTTCATTCAGATGGACCTAAAAGTTGACAGTGTTGCATTGCCAAACCCACTTAAAGCATCAGAAGAAATGATGTGAAGTTCGAAGGCCAAAATAGTCATCAGAAGAACTTCATCAGGAAAAAAAAAAACAAGACCTGTTTAGCTGATGAACTTCCTCTGCTCTTTAGATAAATTAAAAAGCTCACACAGAGAAAGTACACTATAAAGCAGCCTTTACAACAGAGATGAAACAAAATGTGAAAGTTCATGCAAATCAGCATGCACTTTTATCTTTGTAGAAGTGATACCGTTAACTAAAAAAGAATATTAGCATAAAATTGCACTTGAATAAGGACATCAGGTCAACTTGAATGCATACAAAAAAAGTAAATTTGCAGAAAGCTGAAAAAAAGAAAATAACGAAAGGACTACATTAATGGATTTTCGGATCTTAGGAGGTCCAAAAGATGAGTAAAAGGAGTTAAATGCATTTGCATATATTAGGAAACTACATGGTTAAACCAGGAGAAAGTGAAATCAAACATCTTCTGGGATCTTGCAAAGAAAAGCAGGGTATGTCAGAAGGTCATCTCAATTGTTGTTACGGAGATTAAAGGAAATATATCAAAGTAACAGTAGAGTTTTTTGACTTCAAGCTGTGTAATAGCCTCAGAACTGGCAAAGGTAGAAATTTGTTTTGTAATATGTAAAAAAAAAAATACAGTTGTCTGTAGATACAGGTGATGTCTTAGGTTAGAAATGTGTTTTTTCTACAACGCCTAGCTTACTGGAGAACTACTCTCCCACTCGAGGTCTTCTGTAGCTCTCACAATAAACTTGTTAAATGTTCTTTACAGAGAACATAGACCTCTTACCTTTCAGCTGCCAGCTGCCAAAACCCAAACAGCCCGAGTTAGAGGGATGCTTCTCAGTTTTTATCACAACTGCCATAGGGAATATTTTCCCACCTTCTTCCAGAGACAGCTCTAAGCAGCCACTAGAGAAGCCTGATACTAAAGCAGTGGTAAAGTAACTAAGACCAGGAAACATCTGGATGATATCTGAAAAGAAAATCGAGGACTTCTAAAATAAAAAAAGTGTGCATTTACATGGGTCATGTTTCTGTTCAAGCACTGAACAGGTCTATTGCATGTAAACATATTTTACAAACTGTCTAAACAGGTACATAGCATAAAATTCTTATTACACCATTACATAAACTAGTATCGCAGAAGTGACACATCAGAAATTGCATGTTCAGTTTTAACGTCAAACGGACCTCCCTCCATTCAAACACAGATAGAACCAGAAAGAAAACAGACAGCAAGTGCTGCACAACTATATCATCAGTAAGAATTATATTTAAGTACTTGCTTACGTACCATAAGAGGAAAGACACCAACACAGCCACATGAAGGTAGATGCCTTGTCATCAGTACCCTTACTTCCACAAGCAAACATGGCTTATAAAGTCATTCAGATTTTTTCATCCACCTGTACTTTAAAAGGAATTATGTTGCTGATCCTCAGTCTTACTGGAAGGCCTCTCCATAACCACCTGCTAACACCCCAGACATTTCCAAGTTTCCTGCCTCGTGAAATCTGAGGCAGTTAATTCATGACCAGGTGATACACATTTGTTCCTAGACCAAAACTGTCCCTCATCTAATGAAGCTTTAAGCAATATTTCAGCGGGTATCTGTTACTTCATTTAGCTGTTTAAAACTGATTTTCTTCCTTTTGAGAGGCCATAGTTTTAACAATGAATTCTGTAGTTTAGTGAAAGCAAGCCAGACTTTCCAGCAAAGGCAATAACAAACATGTTTCCCTCTCTAAGTATCCCCAAACTGCCAGATTTTCACCTGTTTTTTGCTTCAGTACTCCAAATAAAATCATTGAGACACACAACTATGGAAACCAATAGAAGCACAAAGCTTAAAAGCAAAAAGATTTTGTTGTTAGGACTGATTTGTAGCTGGACAGTTTTTACTATATGACTTTCGAAAGTACGAGGTAGAGTTCTATTTCTAAAGAATACTCAGTTGCACTTCTGATATTTCAATGAAGCTGCAAACAGTTATATAAACACTATAGCTACTACTATTCCAGACTTTAGCAAATGTTGACAGCAATCTTACAGATAATGTGGAAACCTAAAAGCAGATTACTGCGTTCAGATTCAGGCACCGTCTTCAGCGCACAAATTTTGAGATCCACCGTGAACTTCGTGGTTTCAGAACTATGAGCAGTGCCTTGGCAAAAAGCCACGACCTCTCCCATGAATCGCTGTGCAAGTGCTACAGGGCGACCAGGAACTGCCTCAAAGCTGAGGTTTCCATGCCTCATAGTCTCAATTATCAGCCACCTCAGAATTATTTCTTCATCTCATTTTCACATCCCTTAGCTGTGGGATCTCACAGCAGACTGGCTGCTGTGAAGGTTCTGCTCCTCTAGCTGTTCCTTTATTCGCATGGGAGTCATCGTCCAACACCTCCTTCTGCAGCTGCAGCTATGAGAATGGCATCAGCTTCATGCCGTAATTTCTACACTTTTCCAAGGGATTCTAACTAGGAGTAGCTGAAACTAGCAAACCATCTGTCCAAATTTAAGAGGTTACATCTCAGGAGAGTGCTTTACACATTACTCATAGTGCTTCACCCCCTCAGAGATAACAGTAAATAAGGAGTTCTCTGTGCAATCGCACAAACCAGATAGCTTTTAATACAAAGAAATATGACTTAGGCTGAAAATAAAAACCTACAGAATGCTTTTATACTTCGAAATTTAGTTTCCTGATAAAACTATTTTTAAAATGTTGACCAACCTTTAAAGGGATATTTAAAATATTAACGGAACTGTTTGAATATCTGTAGTACTCAAAATTATACAAGGGATGCATGTTCTTAACACATTACCACTGGACATCTGCTTTTAGCTTGCTTAATACTGGATGATGACCAAAGAGTACCTCTAGTCCAAGAAAAAAGTGTAATATAGTCTGCCACCTATGCCACGAACTGAAAAAGGATTAAACAAAACACAACCACTCCCTTCAATGAACACTGTAATATCATCTCTCTTATGCTTAAGTTGTATTTGTAATCTTTTTCTCTTATTTTGTCATGTGATAGCTAAGCTAATCCTATATGGTTCATCCTTTAATTAACACTGTTCTGCACTGTATTGCTATATTCAAAGAGGACAAACAGATATTATTTCAGCGTCATCACCACATTTCACCATCAGAGCTCTGTGCATGTCAAGCTCAAAATCAAGTTATAGCGAGCAAACATTCAAACCCTTGATAAGGGCACATCCTTTATTCACGGCAGCGCATGCTTGCACCATGACTCCAGAAGTATGTACACTTTCTCCTCATTTGGAGATGTTCCGTTATGCTTAGAAAAAGCTAGCACACATAAAGCTTTCCCTACCTAAATTGTCACCACATAGCAGTTTGTTAATAGGCAGGTTTGCTAAGGTGTTCTTTAATGGAAAAAAAGCTATCTCCGCTTGCATTTTTCCAGGATTACTCCTACGTGCTCCTGCACTTACAGGAGCCATCAGGTTAGCTGGTACGGCTGTAACAGACCCAACAAATTTAGACCGGTGTTTTTAAGCACGGCAGCGTGAGAGAGACACGGAGATATTCCAGCCCCCACGACTGAGGACACACCACCACCAGCTGCACCCCGAGCATCGCTTACCGGGCACCCCGGCTCCGCTCCAGGCTTCTGGAAGAGGCCCGAGAGCACTTTCCCGAGGCACCCACAGACCCCAGGCCCTGCGGGGGAGCTCGGCGGGGGCGTCTCCACCGCCCAGGCCGCGCCGAGCAAGCTTCGCCTCCGCTGGA
>VXAA01000894.1:338134-371451 GCA_013399115.1 Anseranas semipalmata
GGAGGGGCGGGGCGGTTGCGTGCAGGGTGCGCGTGTCCGCCACGCTCCCCGTTGCCGGCGGCTTTGAACGTGGCAACATGGAAGCTGAGCGGCGGCCTCTCGCGAGGCTTTGCTCGGCGCGCCCCNGACCGGGACCGGGACCGGGACCGGGCGGCGGTGGTGGGGAGGGTTTTCTGTGCGGCCTCGATGAGGAATGCGAAAGCGGGAAGCGGAGGTGCTGCTGACTCCTGCTTTGTTCAGGCGTTAGTAACTCGCCCCGCTAAATGCCCGAATTAGCTGGTTAAGCCTCTCAGGTGGCACCTCCTCAGCCGACCCGGTAAAACAGTCTGGTGTGTGTTACATCCACAACTGAGTTCTCAAACAAGCTTCTGAGCCTTTATGATGTTTCAAATAGGCTGTGGCAAAAGGAGCCTTTTTTTTTATTTTCCACAGAAATTCAGGATGCTTCTTGTTTCTCAGTGATTTGGATGGAAACTCACTCAAACAGCAGTTTGGCGTAACAATAAGTTACACCTGAAACAAAAGCAAAGCCCACCTTTGAGTCCTGACTGTAAATACAAAGCTTCAGGTTAAACAGTTCTGGAAATTAGAGCCTTTGCAAATGGCTGTGGAGAGAGAAGGCTTTTCCTGAAGCAAGGGTTGGCACTGCCTTTTGAACCGAGTAATGCAACAGAGCTAACCAGAAATAATAATTTACCAAAGAGCATTAATCAGTAATTTTTCATGAGATCTGAACTTAAACGCTTAGTCCAGTAACAGGATGACAATGTGGGTACTTCAGCCAGTGAAGGTAAAAGTAACTAGTCCTGTGAACACCAAAACTAATAAAGCCTACTCCTTGGTATCCCTTTCATGTTACTCTACCAAAATCTTGTTTTTCTCACAGTGTAAGGACTTAATATTTTTGAGATATACTCCTTTTGTCTAGTGAGGCTGAAACTAGCAAACAAGTTCATAAGTTGCTAGGGAGGAGCAGACATAACTCATGAACGCATACAGTTTGTCACAGAAATGCCAACAGGGCGAATTATTGTTTCAACAGATCAGAAGGTACGATGTAAGGAACAAATCATCCTAAGGAAAGCAATCAGAAACTGACAACTTGTAACTGCATTTATTCAAAAATATACAATTAATAGAAAATAACTGCCTGTGTGACTATATTCTTGGATGTAGTAGTTACCACCAAGTAAGAAGACAGCTTCTTGTGGTTGATGTGGGGTACAGCTTCCCTACTGCTGTAGGAAGAGATATTAAGAACATTTAAGCAATTGGGTGAACAGTGACACTTAGAAGGATATTGTTAATGATTTACTGTGAAACAAACTTTTGACTGTAAATGGACAGTAAAATTCCTACTTCTCTTTTCATTGGTACACAGCTGCCGGCATTTAGTATTTGGTGTATTCAATGTCTGCTTGTGCACTCTTGTGTCCAAGTAGACTCTCTTGCAGAATTAAAACACACACACAGGTGCAAATGCTTAAAGCAGAATTGTACCTTTGTGCTGATCACTAGCCTTCCGCATAGTCTTGTGGTTCAAAGGTTTCTGTTGATTTCCTATAGCATCAGGAAGATTTTTTCCTTCCAGTCCACCGATAACTCCAGACAACTGGAAAAGTAAGTTAGGTATGAGGGGAAAGTGTCTCGAGATTAGAGAAGCTTTCTCTGATATTCCTGCCTGATGTTTCTGATCACATACTTAAAATCTAATCATCAAGTGTGGTTGTGGAATAAACAGCCTTTAGATCTAGCCTAGATGAAGTTGGCAGATAGCATTAAGGCTGGTTTCCCTACTGTGGGATCACCTGAAAGCAGTTCAGGTACAGGCTATGTGATCCATGCCATTGAAGATGCTTGGGCATCAAGCTTGGACAGCTTGGTGTGATTTATACTTGAGATGGTAATGCTTAATTTTGTTTAAATTTGCTGGGATGACTGTTGCAAGAAATGACAGAACAATCCCTTCTGAACTGAAATTTAATGAAAATTTATGCAAAATTTTAAAATGTCATTTTAGAAAAGATACTGGAGAGAAAAGCAAACAATGTATGTATGTGGATGCGCATGTGTCTGGCTTGTCTCTGGTTTTAATCTACTGGTTTCTTTTAAAGCTAAATGTTTGGCACTTTGTAACAATACAGTAATCCACAAGAAGATAAATATCCTTGTATTTGTAGGAGGAAAAGAAACAAGACACAAAAAGAATGTAACAATGAGGAAGGAGCAAGTTTGTAAGGCAAAGGTAAAGCAGTTTGCAAAAGAAAAGAAACTAGAAAAAGATAATAATAAATGCAAGAGGTATGAGACAGTACCCACTGCAGTCAGTTGGAGTCTTTCCACTTGGATCAGGCTTGTTTAAAGCACAAAATAAATTAAAAAATAAAAATAAAAAAATCCCTGTTGGCAAAAATCACATTTGCCCCCTATCCAAAATGTCCTAGTTGACTGCTAGTTGAGACTACAAATAAACTAAATTTAAATTATACTGCATAACATAAATCATTGTATTGTTTTTACTGTTCACTTTATTTCCATAAATACTTCTGCGTTAATGCAGTCACTGCTGTTTGGCTGGCCTGATTCATTCAACAGCACAGTGACTCTGCTGTTTGACAGAAAGAAACACATCCAAGGTGATAAATAGAAGCAGCAATGAAATAATTGCACAAGAGGAGGATTCTGTCTCTAGTTTCCTAATTTCTAAAAGAAGCAAAAACATACGATCTGTCTGTAGCAGGGAGAAGAGATGCTGAATAAGAGAGGCATTATTAATATGAAAAAAATTAGTGACACCTGCTTAAAGCAACCATGAATTTAGCTTTATGTTTTTCACGTCTTATAGCTGAAAAACTATTTAAAATTCACCATCACCTGTGCCAAATTTGTTGCTATGGTTTTCTGATTTTAAGTTATATGTTCTATTGACAGATCTACTTCCATTCTTGATATCTATAAAATTCTTATCAAAATCCTTGAATGTATCATAAAGTCATCTGTTATACTTCTACTAGGCCATTACATGTCTTTTATGAAAAAAAAAATATGTAAAAAAGAATAATTGAAAGCTTAGATAATGAAATTTTATTATGTTGATACTCCTGAGCTATTTTATTCAGATGTTGGTCATGCAACTGAATTATAGTCCTCCACTGGATCATGTACATTTCTCATAAATGAGTAAGTTTCAATTGATCATTAAAGGAAAACCAACTTTCCAACTAGAGGAGAAAAGTGGTTTTATGACAATGCATTGCAATGTAAAGAGCTGGGGAATTCTCAAGATAGGGAATTCTCAGAAAGTGTTAAAAATTAATACATTAAAAACTTCCTGATGTAGTCTAAGATTTTCAATAGAAGACATTGGCATTTAGAATTTTAAGGTATTTGATTGGCCAGATGATATTTTTTTCTGGGATGGTAAATGAACTAAGCACCTTGCTAGTAAATTGGACAAGATATTTCCACCAATATACTTTGCATTCAAAAATGCGTCTTGGATGAACTTAGGGCAAAGAGGGTGATGCGCAGGTTTTGCTGTTTGCTTTCTGCATTATCAAGTGGAGACTTGAACTGCTGATCACCTTTCTAGTTTCTGACAGAGTTACAGGCTGTACAGAGAATCAGCATCCAGCTCTCTGCATTTGTCTACCAAAATTCACTAACCACTTGTAGAAAAACGGAGACACGTTTTGGGAAGAGGGGGAAGAAAGAGAAAACTGAGAGTGTCAGTTATCCAAACCCAAACAACTGCATTGATTGTGGTGGTGTTCTGCTTACAGCTGGTTAAACCTGCAGCAGAGAAAGTTGAGTTGGTTGAGTTTGAGTTGGTTATTCTTAAGAGGAATTCTCTCTCTCTCTCTCTTTTTTAAAATATATTTTTATGGTGGTAGACACCTATTCATAGATTTGTACATTCTTATATAACCTTAGAACATTTTCCAACTAGTTAGTGACGTGACTATTGGAAAGTGGCTATTTGTTGGACAGCAATTCAGAAGGTTATAATTATCCAGAATATAACAAGTGGAACCAGGTGAAGCATGTCTAGTTCTGGCAAAGCTAAAGTTGAAGTGAAATTGGTAAGGTAAAATGTAGACCTTTTTAAAGTCTAGGTCAAAAGCCTGCTCTTGCTCTCAGCAGATTTGCGTTGACCCCACGATGAGTAATGCAAACAGAGTTTGGCCTTTGGGGCAGTAGTGTGGCCTGATAGTCTGGAATTTCTAACAGTATTGCTTGGCTTCTGAGAGTCTTCCTGCAGATTGTGCCAGGTCTGATTCAGCTACATTGATCCTAGTGAGTATAATTACAGCTGAGAATGTAGCAAACTTCTCAGAACAAGATTTTGCATCTGTTGATTAGGTGGGTAAACTGTGAAGATTATTTGAAATTTAGGTGAGACCTTTTGTCATGTCACTATGTACCAGCGCAGGAACGTGTGGATTTGTCTCCTATAGCGTGAAAGGCTCAGAAGAATAGGGCAAAAGTTTCTTTGTGTGCCTATAACTGTTACCTCTGATACGTATTCTTGCAAGAACAATCAGAAACCAGCCGTGAAAGATCTTTAATCTAGAAGTAGTACTTTTCAGCTGGATTGTGAGCAACTGAAGAGTCCAAGTTAGTGCAAGACACGGGTTGGCTGCAGGTAAAGACTAGGACAAACCAGCATCGATATTATTTCAAGAATCTTGGATAAAAATAAAATCCTCATTAGAATGACAGCAGGAGAATGAGGCTTAGTTGACCATTACCAGCACTTGCTATCATACCTGTTACTAAAACTGGTAGGAAAAACAAGCAGGAAAAGGTACTTTACTGCCTGCTCTTTTCCAGGGACTTAACATTTTTAGCAATGAGGGCATCGAAGCATCAAAATCATTTCTAGCCTCCAACCACATTTAGTACACTAGCACATTTAGCTGTACAGACTGCAGCTAAACTAGTGACATTGAAAGGGTTGTCTCAACTAAAAAATAAAAAATAAAAAAAATAAAAAGCTGATTAGAGGGTCTAGAGGTGGTTTTTTGTTTGTTTTGTTGTTTTAAAGAAAAAAAAAAAAACCTGTGTTCACCGTAAATTAGGATGTTCTTAAACGTGGAGGATGTGCAGATATGAGCAGGAATAGCAGTGCACTTAATAAATAGGTTGTCCTGCTGGATTGTACCTTACTGTAAGTGACTTAGCAGCTTTCCAGAATCAACCTGGAGTATTCTTATCAAATTCTTATCAGCCACCACCTGTAGGTTCCTACCCCACATGCCACATCTGAACTAGCTTTGATTTACCCTCACGTTTTCTAATAAAATAATCTTGTGAATTTGGCACATTGGAAAATAAAACAAATTGTCTAAGGAGCAGTAGAATACAGGATGCCTGATTTCCTGGAGATTTGTTTCCTTTGTCTCTCAAACCTCTCTCCCACCACTGCTTCAATAGCCTCCCATCTTCTGCCGAGTGTTGTGATGATCCCCACGGGATGTTCAGATAAGTTGCGCTGTCTGCTTTGTGCAGGGCTTTAAGGCTGGCATGTTCTGGCATGGCTAGCCAGCACATACTTGCTGATTAGTCAACCTGCTGGCAAATTAAAGAACCACATTCTCTCTAATGAACTTTGTATCTTCAGTTATAAATAAATACCGCGCAAGTTTACTTAACATATAAAATGTCCTGCAGCCTTTAGAAGCTTTTACATACTTCATCATTCCGGAAATAAAGTAGATAAGCTTCACTTAACTGTATTTAAAAATAATTGAAAAACTGAAAGCACCTGCAGGAAATGGGTAAACAATAGCTAGTATCGTTAAAAAGCTATAAATAGTAGAGCTTTCCCTGTAAGAGGCCTTTTCAGTACAGAGCACTCACTCATGGATCCCTTGCATCCAGTTTCAGTCTGGCAGTACTATAGGATCAAGGCAGCAAATAGGGTTAGTAGCATTCCCGCCAGAATTACATGCTTTGGTAAACCAGGACTGAACAGATGCCAGATCTCACTCGTGCCCACGTCTTTGCAAGTCGTTCTGGTGGCACATCTTACAACACAAACTCACACACCTCCAGAGGGATTTTCCCAGCCTCTGGAGCCTACTTCTGCCAAAGCCAAGAGTAAACCCAAGAAAACAAAGATGAGACTTCCTAGTATGGAGACAAATTCTTGGATGTAATAGTGCTAGCCTTTGCAGGACTCTCATCAATTCCTTCATTTTACAAGGTGAAAAAGTATAACTTAAGGTTGACGTTTTCATTAAGTAAACTCTATTTTTATTTCTCTCTAAGCCTACTTCATTTTTCAGTTATATATGTATGGCAGTTGAAGAAATGTAACTTCAGGATCTTGGCACACGCATGACCCTACATTCATTATGCAAGTGAATTTCAGAGTTGAATTATTCCTTGTGTTTCTTCCATTAATCTTTGGAGCCTGATGATATGAATAGGACATGGACAGATCTGAGAGGAGTTGGCCTAAAACTCACTGTATTTTGATGCCTCCTTTGTGCTAAATAATTAACTTTTTTTTTGCATGTTTTCTGTCTGGTTAGCATGTGTCTTTGTGCATAACTGTAAATAGGTTATTTTAATACTTCTTTTTTAACTTGTGGGTTTATTAAATGTTGTGTAATAAGCATTTTCTGCCAGCCGTATGCTTCCAGTATCTCTGCTTCAATTTCCCGCAGATCTCTCTTTCCATCTTAATGGAGCAGAATACTTTAAAGACTGGTTTATTTAACTGTTTGTTTAAATAACCCTTAGTTTTTTGTTGTTGGTGGTGTGTTTGTTTGTTTTAATTCTTCTATGTATTTCATTATAATAGTTTCAGAAACTTCTATGAAAAAAAAAATTATACTGAACAGATAGAATTTATACCTGGTTGCACTTACTGACAAGTAAAACCCAATTTCTTGCCAAACTTTTCAAACTGAAAGAGTAATTGCTTCATTTATTTAAAGCAGTAGGCATGCTAACTCTTGTTTAGGTGCAATCTAACTCAAGAAAACAGTTGGCTGCTCTGAACTTTCAGCACAGCAATATGTATACTTACAATGTAATAATCTTGTCCCCCCTCAATAAGAGGGACAGGAATACATATTAGTAATCCCAAGAATAAATTCTGTGACATAGCAATGTGTGGTTGCTTTTATTTGATGCGACACAGCAAAAGCAAGTGTGATTTTCTTTTTTTTCCCCATAAAAATGTTATTCTGTGTAATAATATTTCCAGAGAGAACATTGATTACCTGTCAAAAGGTGCAAACAAACCGGAAGCAATGTCTTTGACAAAATGTGTGTACTTAATGTTTGCTGTGATAAAATATATGAACATCAACTGGGAGGGAACAAAAACTAAGTCCAAGATACAACCAAAGTGGGGTGTGGGAGCCAGAGATGTTTGGTTTGAAAGGCAAGGAAACAGGAAGGCAGACGACGTGTGTTTGTTAAGAGGCTATTTGAAGAAGGTCTTCGTGGGGCATCGAGCTGCCGCTGTCGGGTCCACCTGGCAGATACAAACAAGTGCCTTCCTCTGGGGAGCACGTAGTAATAATTCTCCTTACAAGCTGGGTATCTTGTAGGTGTGGTGGTCATGATTGTATTTGCTGTAGATTATGAGGAGAGACTTTGCTTTGCGGGGAAAGTGCACCGTCATCCTCGATGAAAAGTTTTCTGTTTTGCAGATACATAAAATTGGTTTTATTGAAGGTTTGTCATTCACTATTAGTAATTTTTGTGACTGTGAACTTCAGCACTGCTCCTTTTTTCATCATATTAGTCAAACTGGTCAGGATTAAGACTAAATCCAGGAAGACTGACATTTAAAGTGGCAAGTTCAAAAAAAATAAAAAAATAAAAAAAGATTTCAGGCAGAATCTACCAGCATTATTCACGCTAAAGCTAGCTCATTTTCAAGGCCCTTCAGCTTCCCTCCTTCTTCTTTGTGTGGGATGGAGGTGGGGTGCCAAGTTATGTATTTGATGCAGTCAAGAAGGAAGACTGTCCTTCAGAGCATGGGTGGGTCCCAGCTCCACAGGCTGGCATATGCCTTTCGTTTGTTTGGTATCTGCCTTTCCATATCAGGATTAAAACTGACTGCTTCTCCTCAGTGAGGATGCTGACTTTGCCCATATGTTAGATTTTATAATAAGCACCGGACTATTTTCTTCCACGCTCTCATTTCTTCTTTACACCCCATCTGAAAACTCTTTTGCCCACAAAGCAATTAACCCATGATGAGGACTGGTACACTGTACTCAAGGGGATGGTATGGTTTCCTAGTACTCCTTGACAGTCCATATGTGGTACTTAATGCTATCTTATGGTGTGAGTTCCTTTTGGGGGAGCCCATCTTTTGGCGTGTTTGTATAGTTCCTGTTGTTCTTGGCTGCTACAGAAATACAAGCAACTCAATGGAGTAATGGCTGTGACAGAATCTGGCCTGTGTTATCGATTCTTTTTTTCCCACATGAAATTTGTAAGTGTGGTTCCTGTAATGGCTCTAAGATTGTGGCACCTGGCTCTGGATCATTCCAGCTGTAACTGGTGAAACCTTACTGATTTCTGTCTGTGAAGTCTCTGGCCACAGGTCTGTAGCCTTCAAGTTATTTTAGCTGTTTTGGAATGTACTGTCCTGTAGAGTCTTAAGAGAAAACTACCATTAAATTTTCCGTGAGTGTGAAAACATAAAATTCTTATTATGCTTTTTCCTCAAATTTCTTGTGTGTTTCTTTAATGCAAACTCACATATTTGTTAGAGGCAAAATTTCCGCTGACCTCAGTTTGTGAAGTTATGCTTTATATTTCTGTTTTTATCAGGCCATTGCGTTCTTTCTAATAAGCTGTTTTAGAAATTCTGCCATTATCTGTTGCCAATAGGTGGAAGGTAGTGCTGTGAAGACCCAATTACACTGCAATGTGCGACTTAAATACAGATGTACAGGAAGATGGTAATATGAACCTACAACACCTATCACAACACATTAACTGAACTAGTCAAGTGTTAAGTCTAAAGCTGAAAAGAAGATATCTTATTTCAAAAACCTGTTTGCTTTACTCATGACTGGGTAATAAAATGGCATGAATGTTAATTTAGAAAAACAGCCTGTGAACCCTAAATACGGTGCATGCTGGTACAATTGGAACAATATATTTTATTGATGAAAACATATTTGGACTTTGGGATAGAGCAGAAGAAGATGAGGATGCAGTGAAAGAGTAGGCAAGGAAAGGCAATATGAACCGAATTGGGGAATTTTATTTTCTGTCGTTAGGGGGGGGTGAATATGATCCAAATAAAATGTTATCTGCTCAAAACCATATCAAGTCCAAATTTGTATTACTAAATGGTTTTAATTGTCCTTAATTACATTTTGTATACAACTCTGGGTAACTTGAAATGGGGGCATCATGTGGAAGATACCAGAAGAATACACAGTAGCAAGCAGTTCCTAACTCCAAGAACTTACTCTGCACAGGGAGGACAGGTGGTAAGAACAAAGAAAAGAGGTAAAACACACCCACACCCAAGATTAGCGCGATGTGAGCAAACATGGTGTATGCAACAGGATCACGGGGGGGGGAGAATTGGTGGTTGTTTGGAAAGGGAAAATATTGGGACATTAAAGGGAATATGAGGGCCATTGAAAGAATTGGCATCTGTCATGCTTATGTTCAGTGAAGCTGGAGAGGAAGTTAGATTGATGGCACTGTGCTTAGCTAATCCAAGGCTAGGAATAGGGAGCTAATGTTCCGTTAGACAAATAGACCCATCACGCCTGCCAGTGACCTGGGGTATTTTTCTGCCTCCTCTGGAAATCCATGGTGTTTTTCGTCGTAATTCCATCTCACAAATTAGAGCAGCTTACAGGTGCTGGATAGCCTTACAGCCAGAGCTGAGTCCATGTTTTGAATCTCTTAGTGTAGCTCCCCACCTGTAGTATCCAAGTACAGACCAGCTGGGGCTGTTTCTCTTCTTCATAGCAGGCTGCCATTTCCATTTGAATTGCTAATAAGAGAAGAAAAGGATAGAGCAGCATGACTGTAGTGCACTGACAGAAATGGGCTGAGGGATCTGTAAGGGAAGGCATGTGACCTCAGCCTCTGTGAAGGCAGTGTCTTTAGAGTTTTATTTGTGAGAGAAGGGAAATTATGTTTGCATCTCATCTCCACCTGGAAGACCATTGTCCTGACCCATTGGGAGAAACTGCGCAGAGGTCAAATCAAACCAAAAATACTCCTTTGCATGCCTGGAGTGTCTTCTTTCAGATGGGTCTGCCCACTTCTAGCTCTGCATCATCCCAGGAGCCTGTAGTGAAGGAGGGACCTCCTAAGACATAGCAAACCTCACCCTCAGTGATCAGGTACTTAATGGTTCCCAGCATTTAGAAAGCAAGTCTCTCTGCTGCCACCTCCGCTTTCTGCTTCAATCCAACCCACTCCGGGCTTCTGCTTCAATCTTCCCCAGCCCTCCAGCATGAGTTTTAACAAGATTTTCTCTTATTACAGTGCGCAGTTACACTTCTGCTAAATAAGCAGGCCGAAGCTGGCTAATAGGGTTTCAGTGAATCAGCCCACCTGACAGTTAACCTGTCTGGCTGATCCCTAGCTGATACAGAGTAATTGTTAGAAAAACAAAAATGAAATAAAATACCCCATACACCTAAACTGTATTAGCCTGTTCAGTGAATGAGAGCTTGCCGTTGCAGACCCACTGTATTGGTACCGATAAATCACGCTGCATTTCCAATGCCTTTTAGTCCTGTTCCAGGAGTAGCAATATACCTGCTGGGAGGGCTCAGGGAGTGTGCCTTGTCAGTTCTGCCATTCCTTCCTATTTTAGTGTTTCCCCCATTGTAAGAGTCTTCTTTTTCCATGACCAACATTGTTTCACCTATTGGTTCTGATCACTTTCTATTTCCAAAATGGGGCTTGTGTATGTTTGTTTGAGCAAGTGTCCTCCTCCGAGTTTGATTTAAATGCCCTATAGAGGAAGAAGGAAAAGGAGGGAAAACTTGTCACTGACACTTTCGCTTTGTTGTCAACAGAGCACAACATTGTTCAGAGCACAGCCCTAAAAATTATTCTCCTTCCTTTCCCTAGCTGTCCAAAACTGTCTTATTCACATCATTCAAAAGGCAGTGTATAAACACCATTTTTGAGTTTGTTACAGTGTATAATAGCTCCGGCTCAAATGTAGTTTGCATGTAATCCTAGTGTATGAGTTTGTATATGGTGGTTTTGTGTGCAAGTGTATATATATGCGTATGTGTATGTGTATTAAAGTCTTCCTATAAACAGACTATTGATAAACTTTTTCTCTTAGATCTTCATAGGTTTAAAATTGATGGTAAAGTATTTGCTTGACCTATAGATAAATAAATATCCTAAGGTGGGTCTGAGAACGTTTGCCATCCTATTCCAGCCTAAATTGTTAAAGGAAGAGCTTGGCTTAAAGCATTGAAATAAGAAAAGAAAGTAACAGGTGAAGTATTTTCCATTTGTCGTTCCAAGATCAGTGAAATATCTGAGCATCCTGGTCTGATTGCAAAACTGGCCCTTCTGCTCACCTCCAATAACTGTGAGAAATTGGATTTTCAGTGGGGTTTGCCAGTGGCAATGTGGAAGCTATGGTGAGTAGCAGTCTGTTTACTTTATGTTGTTACTGAATTATCTGATTTAGTCTAAGGAGGATTTATTATCTTGTTCATGTATTGTGGGTAACTTTTAAAAGTTTATCAATGATACCTACAGCATTGGAAGGTGGCCTTTAAATCATGTTATCTAGTAAGTAAAATCCAATTAAATTACATAACAAATATATACACAGGAAATTATAATCAAGAAAGTCTTTTATGTTTTTTCATGTATTTCACTAACTTTATGATACTAAGCTTATTTGCCTAAGTGCAAAGCTAAACATTTTTATTTTTTATAACATGCTCATTTACAGTGGCTGGTGGATGATGAAAATAAATGAGAAGCACAACATGTAATGTAAAGGAAGTGACCTTGGAATACAGCTGCATATTTAAGTGTGTAATAGGACTGTTTTCTTTCTCAAGTACACCAAAGAAGCATATACCAGTAAGATGATAAGAGAATAGGATTTGATATACCAAACCAGCTCTGTTGTGTACCTAACCTAGAAGTGGTGATAAACTTCTTCTCAAGGAAGAGGTTAAAAAAACAAGTGTCAAACTCTGTGACACACAGACCAGCTGCTCAGGTCCACACGTGGGGAACATTCCTTTCTAATCCTTGTAGGTGATCAGGTTATGCCCTGACATGGGACCCTGGAGTGCTCATATTACCCTAAGCTGGCTCAGCAGCAAGTGCTTTTGAGGTGCCAGCTAATCATCCAGCTCCTTACAAAATCTTGCAGTCCATATGTGGTATATTCATGTTGTAGGAAATGTAATGATGCTATTATAAAATAAAACCCTCTTATGTTAAATTGGGTGTCCTTTAGTTTGAAAGGTGAATCATTACCTCTAATTCCACAAAGCAGAAGCTTGTTTTCATTAGGAATTTCTTAATTTTCTGGAAATGTAACTTTTTTCCCCAGTTAAAAAAATTTAATGTTCATTATTCTGTATTGTTGGAAAATCTTAGTATTCCACTGGCTTTATTTTTGGTCATTGCTTCTTTTGATCATTTACTTATGTTAAGTTGAAATAACTAAGAAGACACTGAACACTTTCAATGAGCTTGTAATATTAATATGTTTAATCCTTCTGGACAGAAACATTAAAGCTGGAAGAGAGGATTAGCTGTTCGACATTAAAGGCAAAGGAGAACAATTTACTGTGTCTAACAATTTACATAAATTATTGTGTTACTTATTTTTAGTTCCACACAGTACTTTTTTTCTTTTTTTTCTCTGTTTTAGATGTTCTGGCTAGGTTAATATTTTGTACTAATGGGAGATAAATAATAATGTTTTGCTTTGTTTCAGGGTTAGAGAGTCATCCTGACTTAACAGGCAGGGAATTCTGAATTGGAAATGATATTTAAGTTTGACAGGATGACCTCCAAAGGTCCCTTCCAGCTGAAATTTTTCTGCCATTTTGAGAAAGGAAACAAGATAAACCCAGTGGCAGCAGTCTAGCAGTCCTCTTGTTCTCAATCCTTCATCTGCAGGAGAGAAGCATACCAACGGTTCATGGGTCTGGAGGATCTGTTTTGGTTCAAGGAATCCTATGGACCTGGACATGGGGCATGGGGCCAGAGTGAACTAGTGGCAGCTACTGCGGTGCAAAAGGGATTTTTATTGTCAGATTCAAGAAGGTGAATTATAGTTGCCCAATAGTAATACCAAGCTGATTTGCAGCAAGGGTAGTCTAAAACATAGCTCCTCACCCAGAGATGCAATACAAACCTGAACACTACAAACCAGGCAGCAGTTGCAGAGTTCATGTCGCAGATATTACTTGTGTTAAAACACACTGGAGCGGAATTATATGATACATATGTTGCTGGACTGTAACAGATGTGATAAAAAGAGCCAACTTGAGGATAACAACTCCATGGACCTGTGGGTGCAATTATTTTGTGACTAAATTGTAGCTCAGTAAAGCAGATAGCATTAGGAATGCTGTTATGACCATACTTCTGTTACACAGTAGATTTTACTTCTTTTATTGAGTGTATGGCTCATAGATGTGCACATTTAATAGAAATATGATTTTGTACCTTCTTTCCTCACTTCTCTTTTCCCTAAGTACGGCCAGCTCTCAATTTTCCAAAGGCTGGATAAGACAGAAACATAGTAAACGTAAATAGTAGACAAGCTAACCTAGAAAATAGTAATGCAAGATATGATTGGGAAAAGGAGGAAACTTCATTGGCCATGGAGTACAGAGATCCTCCAAACTGGTAGGCTTTAAAAGTGCTGGAGAGTGCCCATGTGGCTGTACTGCTTTTAGACCAAAGCTGGCCCACTCAAGACTCTTCAGGTGATTCTGCATCCAACAATGGTTGACCCACAACCTCGATAAAGTCACCAGAGGCATTCTTAACAGCTGGATCCATGTTCCCAAAGATTCTCAGCATTTGTGACTAAGGAGGAGCAGAGAGATGGTTTAGTTTCTCAGCCCAGTAGCACAATTCTTGGTGGGGACTCCAGTAATTTTTCTTTTAGAAGAGAACACCTAGCAGATTGCACCTCATCTTTATTGTTCCGATGTTTGTATTAACTATAGTTATATGTTACATCTTTTATTCGCCCAAGTATCTTTGGATTTTTAATTGTTGTTGCGCTACTGGGATAGAAGAAGGAATTTCTGAGAAAAGTTGTATAATCTGTCCTGCACAGGGATTACAGTAACATGATCACTGTTATAATCATTTAGGGAAAGATTTTCCCTGAGCTTCTGGTGTATCTTATGTTTCTTCCCCTTAACGTACAGAGCAGATTGCTGTGTAAGATGTGACACAGTAGTGTTGCAGAGAACAAGTAATCCCCACAGGATTGGGCTAGGATAGACTTTCTGAAGTGTTGTGTGACCGTAGCACCCGTGTAAACAAAGGGTAGCTGCAGGAAGAGCATTACTGCAGCAACATGGGGGTTTGGGGCTGCTCAGACCTGTAAAAGCAGTCTCTGGGCAGTGCTCAGAAAGCTGTTGTAAATGGTAATGGTTCCTAGCTGCCTGTCAGTGTAACCAGGCACTGAAGAGTGACCTGTGCTTTTGTGCCAAAATAAAGCAGATACACAAGGGAACGTGAAAAATCTATAAAAGGTGCTCACCGCAGGAGATCTGTACAATGCTACCTGCACATACATCTGCACACTCAACCATTGTATTTAAAATGTTAAATTTTTTGAAAGAGTATACCGGTAACAGGTAGTGTCATAGACATATGTTTTGCATGTGTAGAAAGGTTGCATCAGGACTGTTGCATAGATAGGAATAAAAGGTCAAATTCTTTTGAGGTGTAACTATCTATATGATGCTTAGCTTTGAGAGTCATTTTGTGCTTCCTCAGACCTCAGTTGGGACTAGAGGGGACTGGGAGACAGTCATACTGGGAAATGGCATAAAGTGTAGAGATGCAGCTTACTGGCCCGCAAGTAGAGTTCAGCATTTCACAGGCTTAGCAGCTCAGCTTTGACGACAGTGTGTATATAAATGAGCTTAGCACAGTTCCTGAGCTAATGAGCTCTGACTCTTGCTACTGCACAATACCTTGAGCGTAGAGCTGCACTAATGCAGCTTTGCTGCTCTGTGGCCTGGAGCTGGCTCATTGATCTTGGGTTCCTATGCGGCGTGCTCGCCCCACATCACATTCAGTGCGGTCAGAGCCAGTTTAGGTCTGTCTGCACCCATCAGCGCAGCGTGGTTTGGGAGTTTGTTTTCAGTGTGTTTTGAACGAGCCCCAGATGAGCTCTGCTTGTTCTGTTCTATAGAGCTCCTTTAGTAATTTTTGGACAATAAGTGGAGTGTTCTTCGGGCTTGTGATTTACTAGTGTTTGATAAAAAAATAAAATTATTATTTTTTTCTTAAAAAAGTTGAGTTGAAGAGACCTTACTGGATTGTGAAACAGTGACAAAAGCTGGTTTGAACTAGTTTTTTGCTGGTGTTTTTTTTCCCCCTTTTCTTTTTGTCTTTCACCTCTATTATCAGATGTTTGAATGTGCCATTTTGGCAAGGTATCATTTTCCAGTTCATTGCTTTGGAATGCTATGTGAGAAATGTGCATTTGCACGGCAAACCTCTTTAATGGGTAATTGGATAAGTGCAATTTAATGAGAGAAATGAAATTTTTAAAATCAATGTTTATGTAATTTACCAGTCAAGAAATTACCCTTATGCTATATCATTAAATTAAGGTAGACAAAATAAAATAAGGGGATGAATAAATTAACATATACTGAACTTTTGTGTTAGAGTCTTTCTTTCCTCTTTCCAGTCATGGCTGTTGGTAATGCTTTTGCAAGGAAGGGAACTTGTGATGGGGCAAATGAGTGTTTAATAGAGAATTCCATTTTGCATCAGGCCAGATTTTGACAATGGCTGTGCTAGGACTGGCTAAGTCATCTCATTGCTGGGATTCAGAGCCTCAGATGCCCAGCTCCTGATGTCCACAACTAGACCCACAGCAGAGTCCTGAGGACTTCCGGTGTTGCTAAAGATGTTATGCTGCTAAGTTTAGGTTTCTGCTTAAGAACAATCTCCATGGTTCTGTTAAGAAACATGGAAAATATTCTTGGACTTTCTGAAGGTTAGAAAAAAAGAGGAGGCTTGGACTTATTTTGCCTAATGTTGGTGACCTGGGCTGCTTGCATTCAAAGATCAGAAGCAGACACTTGTCAGAAGGCAGAAGGTTTTATGTGAGATGAGGATAAGCAGAGTTGCCTGCCTCCATAGGCTGTCAATTGGGAGGCTCCAGCAGAGAAAATTTGTCAATCTGTGTGATTACTTCTGGCTCTGAAAGTTAGAGGATGTTGCACATTTTCATTTGATCCTAAGAGTGTTCACTCACTAGTGCTAATTAAACATTAACTCACCTATTTTCCTGAAGCAATATTTCCAGAATTCTTTTGTACAATGGTTGTCCTTTTGGCCAATGTTTTGAGATGTGAACTAGGGACTACCAAATGCACGAGTGGGAACCAAAGAGGCAGATTTCATACCTTAGAAATAGAAACAGGCTGTTATCTGTTGCAATCTGAAAGCAGAGGGTTTTGCATCAGCCTCTCTAGGGACCTATGTACTACCCCACTATAGAGGAGCTTGTTGGTAGTCTGATAGTTGAGTCATCTACTCTCAGCATCTCACTGAGAGCTGATTCACTACCTAGGGAATTTGTCTTTTGATTCTATGGCAACAAATAAGTCACACTTCTTTCTATTTGTTTACATTTCAGGACACCTACATAGCACTGCTTACTTTTTAACAAGAGAAGACTCCAAATGTTATTTATCTTGGAAAAGGAAAAGTATTTTGCTCAAGAATAGTAGTAAAGAGCTTTTTAGATAAATTAATATGAATGCCTTTAGGACTAGTTAACATAAATATTTGCCTTTTCTGCTGACAAAGTGTAGAGCTTTGGAGAAATACATAAAAAAAACATTATATTGCTATTTAACAGTCTCTAAAAAACCAAAGGGGAATTAACTGTTTTGTTTTTCACGGTCTATTTAAAAAAAAAAAAAAGACAAAACACTGTAAAATGAGTTATATCGTTCTTTATACAGAGGTGTCTTTTGCAGTAAAGGCAGAATTGTGTTGTTATTTTCAAACGTATATTAGAACTTATTATCCTATTTGCATCCTAATTATTAGTTATGTTGCACTCTTCTGTTGTGTTAATTTTTCAAACCTGAGATTGAATGTTTTGAAAGTAATTATAACCATGCCAGTTTTCTGCTATGAATATGATTTTTGCCTCTAAGGAAGAGGAAAAGTAATTTTTAGAAGTTACACTTGTACAACTATAATTTCATAATACCACTCATTTTTTTTCTATCCAAACTGTTCCAAAGCAGGGGTTAGAAAGCTTCCTGGACTTCCTCCAAGGAGATTTTTGCCTGACAGTAATATTCAGTTTGAGGAGGAGGAAGTTGTGAGTCTCCCTTTGCCAGTTCAAGCTGCCATTGAGCACAGGGAGGCTGCAGATTTGGTGGCTCCCAAAGGTGACTTCAGAAGTGTAACCATGACTTGGTTCCTGCCCAGGTTCTGTGGCTGTGTTAGAGCTTCCCATCACCTTGGGGAGGATGCAAACACTGCGTGAGGTTTTGTTGATGTGGCAGCGTAGGGTAACACTGCAGTGTTCATAAGAAAGCACTGATTTCAGTGATAGTTCTGACAAGAATCTCCAGGTCTTCCTGCCTCTCCCCAGCAGGCAGCAGCAAGGGAAATGGGTGCTCCTATCTCCTGCTGCCAGTGATTCAAATGTTTCCAGTGTCTGTCCGCAGCACTATGGTGGGCAGAGAGCTCTTTTCATAATGCTGTCTTTGTGCCGGTGGTATGGGTAACATGCTGCTTCTCCCATGACTTTTACCCATCCATAATCTATGCATAAGTTTAAAACTGTCTAAGGAATACCCCATTAGGACTGTTTACTCCAGGATACAAATATGTTCACCAGTTCAGTGTTCAGATATTTCAGAAAAAGGCACACAGAGCTGCTCAGCACTAGCTGTTGTGAAATGGCTTTTCGCAGAGCATCTGGTTTTGGTCAAGCTCACTGGGTGTTGCTCAACCAGAGGGACTGTGGCCACAGTCCTCTGATACGGGTGCAGATCTACCCTCATTTCACAATATTTCCTCTCAAATTTCTTAGCGCACAACTGACCCTGTCCTTTACTAGCACTGGTACTCCCCCGTCCCTTCTTAAAAACAGTTTCTTCCTCTACTAATTATTGCCAATATATTTTGGGAGATATTATATCTTCCTTTGAATCTTTGATGGAAGTTGAAATGGTTAAGACTTTATTCTTTTATTTTTTAATCCTGTGAATGTCATTATTGTCACAGATGAAGACAGCTTGTAGGAATTTTCAGGTATACTGTAGCCTTCCTGGGGATTGAATTGTTCAGTCACAAGAAATAGAAATGGTGTATCAGACTGATTCTACAAGGCACTAGACCTAGCAAAATTCTCCTGACTCCTGGCACCCTAGATGTGGGAGCCCTGGAGAGGTGCTCACAATATAACAACACTGTCAGTCGCTGGACATGTCAGACATTGTCTGGACATGGAAACATCTCTGGTTTATTCTTAGCCTTAAATGGAGGTTCTTTCAATATCATGTAAAGATAGTTGTGTAGTGCAAAAATATGGTAACCTTAAGAGACTTCTTGACAGTGGAAGGACTGTAATTATGAGAGCTGTTAACCTAGACGCTGTTACAAGACTGTTAAATTATGCAATAATAGCTGTTAATATCTAGGATAAGGGATAAACAACTAAAACATTAATACAAGCATTTAAAATAAATGAATATTAAAACTGAAATTACATTAGTCATCTGAAGTCTATTTAAAAAGTAATACTTTGAAAATGTAATATGGTTTTAATGTCATGTGCTTGACACAGTATACAATATTCCTCGGGAGCAAAATTCCTGACCAGTCAAGCGCATACCAAGGGATATATGTGTGAGACTATTTCAATGGTGAGCTATTTTTATAATATACTACAAAGCTTCTTCTCACAAACACCCGTGTTTCACTGTATTCACATGAGGTTTACAAACCCGATGCTGGGAGCACTCCCGTCTTTGAGTGTCATTTCCTATGTTTGCAAATTTAACTTTAATCTGCTGGTATCTTTGAAATTTTATCAGTTCACAGTGGTTAAAAGAATACCAGCTCCCAGTTGTATTATAAGTTCTTCTGGAAAAAAAAAGCTTTTTGGGAAAAATAACCTAGGAATCCTACCCCGTGATTCTTGCAAGCACTCCTACTTGCTCTGAAATGATAAACCTATATGAGAAAAAAAATAAAGTTAATATTATATTTCTCTATTAATATTACATTTCTCTATAAAGGGGTAAGAAATTCAGGCAATATGCTTACTGCTCATTAGAGGTCAGTAGTGAAGCACAACATAAAGGAAGACTTGAGCATTCATTTAATGAACCCAGCTCAGTGCTGTTCAAAACTGATTCTATTGTATTTGAGACAGAGAAAAAAATCTGGTTTCTAGAAGTGGAATCTCCCAAAAGAAGTTTCAGGTTAAAATGCATTAGGATCTGTTTTCTGAATGTTGGATTCAAAATAAAGGTCATTAATTCCGTGGTAATTTTATGTTATAGTATAGTATTTGTCATTTGAATGCAAGCTAGATGATTTTGCAGGCAATGTAAAACAATTAAACAAACCCAACAGATTTAAATTAAAAATTAAAGCTGTAATATGCCTACAAACATATACACGACATGACAGAAAGTCACATTACTGCATTAAGGACAGGGTACTTAACTGTCATCTTCAGTTCTGACAAATCAGCACTACAGAGACATGGTTAATAAAAGAGTTTTTAAAGTTTTAGATTTTATGACCTCCATTGTATATTAATGTGGATGCCAAATGTTCACAATATAATGCTCACTTGGTCTTCAGTGTCCCAAACTGCACATCTGATCTTCCAGTTTCAATATGCATCATTAAGACCTGTCTCCTTTAAGGCATATTATGGCCCCAATCCAAACCTTGCCATCATTAAGACTTCACTGACTCCTACCAGCTTTTTGTCAGGACCTTAAAATAATAGTCCCCAAGAGATGAACAGTTCATATCAGTAGAAATGATGAAGCAGTTTAACAGTTTAAAAATAGTGCTTTTTAGCATTCTTGAATAATTTACATAATCTGAAAAAATGAATCCCTCTGTAGACATCTAATTCCAGAGTGAGGAATCACTGCAGTTTTCATTTCTATCTCAGGGACAGAATTATTAACATACTAAATCAAGTAAATTAGATATCATGCAAAGCTCAGTTATTTTTCAGGATTTAATAATGCAAAATCAATAGAAGCATTTACTTCATTCTGTTGCTTTCTGAATCTGGTCTGAGATGGTTTTTCAAACACCAATTTTTCAGCCCATGGGCTACTGTGACCTGCTGCCAGAGGCCTCTGCAGTTGAGCATCCTCCATTCCCTTGGCTTTGGGTTCTGCCCAAGTCTCTAACTGAACATTTCAGCCTTTACGTATAAGAATAAAAATCGCCATTGGTGAGCACAAACATATGCCTCTCTCTCATGAAAGTTCAGGGCTTCCTTTTATTTTTGAAAAGTTTGTTAGCTTTGAGGTGAAGATAGAAAGGGTCCCCTCAAGAATACAGAACTCTAGTCCTTGTCTTCTCCATGCCATTCTCTCAGTTTGGCAAGGGGCTGGACTCCCTCCTATTGAAATCAAAGAAATCCTCTTTTTCTATATTTTAGAATAATGTCTGAAAAGGGAAGATCCTTTAAATTAGTATCAGGGACTTATACCCATCTCCACTGTCCTTTCCCAGCTGTCCGGCTGCCGTCATGTTAATCTCAAGTGTAAAATTAATAGAATACCTTGTTGTCATTTTTGGTTCGTTTTTATTAAAGTATGGCTTGTGTTAAACACAGTGCATAAAATACCTAAACAAATAAGGCACTCAGAACTGAATCTTGCTCTGATCAGCAGGACAGAGTTAACTTTATACTGCAGTGCCAGGAAAGCCATTAACATATTCTGTTTGCCATTCTGACGGAAGATAGTCTTGTTTACCAGTCCCAGGGACATCAACATGTTCAAAATGAGGTGGTAAATGTAAATCAATGAGTTCTTGAAAGAATCTCAGTGAGTATCGAGGTATGTACTAGGATCCTGGAGTTGGTCCTGTTCAGTGGAAGACAGCTAAAGATGAAGGTTTGATTGTGGAAACATCCTAGCAGGTAGCTAGCTAAATAAAACACAGAAAAACATTTCAGACTTGACCCAATAGATGGGCCTTAAAAGTGGGACATAACTGTATATGTTTTTAGTGAAGTACAGATATTGTCCCCACCCCAGCCCCACAAAACTGTTAGAATAAAATTCCTTAATTTTCTTTTTCCTTTGAGTAAATACGGGGCCAGGTTTTCTGCTTACTAGATGTGACTTGTATAGACAGCTAGATTTAATTTGGTTTGAATCAATATTCGGATTCCCCTTGTCCAGGGTTGCTGTGAGGAAAAGAAAGGGTAACAGTGGTTATAGCAGAGGTGTTTCATTCTGCTCATGAGTCTTCCTGAATGAGTCCTTTTTTTTTTTTTTCTTCGGTACTTAGAAAAAGGAGAAGAAAAGCACAAAGAAAGTTGAATACTGTTCTCCAATCCTTGTCATGTCACGTTTACTACAGGCCAGTCAATCTCACCTCTGTGCCTGGCAAGATCAAGGAACAGATCCTCCTGGAAACTATGCTAAGGCACATGGAAAATAAGGAGGTGACTGGTGACAGCCAACATGGCTTCACCAAAGGCAGATTGTGTCTGACAAATCTGGTGGCCTTCTGCGATGGGGTTACAGCATTGGTGGATAGGGGAAGAGCAACTGACGTCATCTACCTGGACTCGTGCAAAGCATTTGACACTGTACCACATGACATCCTTGTCTCTAAATTGGAGAGACATGGATTTGATGGATGGACCACTTGGTGTGTAAGCAATTGGCTGGATGGTTGCACTCAAAGAGTTGCAGTCAATGGCTCAATGTCCAATGTCAATGATGAGTGGTGTTCCTCAGGGGTTGGTATTAGGACCGGCGCTGTTTAACATCTTTGTTGGTGACATGGATAGTGGGATTGAGTGCACCCTCAGCAAGTTTGCCGATGACACCAAGTGGTTGACACACTGGAGGGAAGGAATGCCATCCAGAGGGACATGGACAGGCTTGAGAGGTGGGCCCATGCAAAACTCATGAAGTTCAACAAGGCCAAGTGCAAGGTCCTGCACCTGGGCCGGGGCTTGATGGGAAGCTCAACATGAGCCAGCAATGTGCACTTGCAGCCCAGAAAGCCAACCGTATCCTGGGCTGCATCAAAAGCGTGACCAGCAGGTTGAGGGAGGTGATTCTCCCTCTCTACTCTGCTCTTGTGAGGCCCCACCTGGGGTAGTGTGTTCAGCCTTGGGGCCCCCAGCATAAGAAGGACATAGACGTATTAGAACGAGTTCAGAGGAGGGCCATGAGGATGATCAGAGGGTTGGAGCACCTCTCCTATGAAGACAGGCTGAGGGAGTTGGGGTTGTTCAGCCTGGAGAAGAGAAGGCTCCAGGGAGACCTTGTAGCAGCCTTCCAGTACCTAAAGGGGGCCTACAGGAAAGCAGGAGAGGGACTCTCTCAGGGATTGTAGTGACAGGACAAGTGGTAATGGTTTTAAACTGAAAGAGGGGAGATTTAGATTAGATATTAGGAAGAAATTCTTTACTCTGAGGGTGGTAAGGCACTGGAACAGGTTGCCCAGAGAAGCTGTGGATGTCCCATCCCTGGAGGTGTTCAAGGCCGGGCTGGATGAGGCTTTGAGCAACCTGTCTAGTGGAAGGTGTCCCTGCCCATGGCAGGGGGGTTGGAACTGAATGGTCTTTAAGGTCCTTTCCAATCCAAACCATTCTGTGATTCTATGTTCCTATTGCACATAGAAGAGAAGTGACCACAGCGTAGTGTAGAGATTTCCAGTACAGTTTTAATCTACCTAACAAAGGCAGTCCTAGTGCTTCTCTGTGGCAGCACAGAGCTGCATTCATTTAAATCATGGAAGAATTATATTCTGTATCCACTTGTATTTCGTAGTTTGAAGCATGGGGAAAAGTACATTAGACATCAACTTTCAGCATTTACAATGTCATTGGCTCTTTTATCCTTATTTCTTCTTCAGTGAAGCAGCAGGGAAAACATGCCAGTCTGCCAGAGGATTTTAGCTGACTGCCAGGTACTGTGGCTCACCCTAAAAATCTCTCTGGCTTCACTGGCACTCTGCGTTTGGCTCTCAGCAGCTGAGCTGCTCTTCTCCCCAGGAAATGTCCCAGAGAGATGGCCTAACACAGAAGGTGTGTGACAGGCCTTGTTCCTTGCCTTGTATTTTTCTGGCACTTTCATCTATGCAAAATGATGTAAAACACGCCAATGTGTTGAAAATCCTGATCTGAAAAGACTTCATGGCTATGACAGTGTGACTTCAGTGTTTCCTGAGTGACTTCCTAGTGTATGACCCAGAGGAAAAAAACTAACTTAATGAAAAACAAGATCAAAAGGAAACCAGAAAGTCCATTTAGGTGCTTTCTTATTTGCTTTATCATGTAAATGCTTTTGTCAAGATAGATGTCTGAAGGAAGGGCCATAGAACATTTTTTTCCTTTCTACATTTCTGTATGAGTATTTTTATATCTTCAGCACGACATCCTACCTAACTTATCAGAAAAATGGAATCCTCAACACTTTAACTCTGCTAAGACACTATATGTTTATTACATATTTCTTTCTGTCTCCAGTCATCTTTCTAAAAACCTATCCAGACCTGTTCTAATTCTACTGCCACTTCTCCACCTGTGTTCTGGAAGGAAGGGGGTCAGGGTAGTACACAACTACATACATTTGAATAGATGATAACATGTTTATTACATGAACTCTTTCCTTTCAAAAACACTCTTCTGAACACAAAGGCAGTGTTTCCCTTGTATGCATAGTCAGACTATGCTGATGCTCCTGCTCAGTAGGAGCATACTGAGGAATAAGACACCTTTGCCAAACTACGGTAGAATTTGTCCACTAATTATTTCAGTAATTTAAAAATACATATATACTATATATTTGAAATATGCTTGATGTTACATTTCTGAAAAGTGATGATTTGGTCAAATGATTATGACTTCACACCATCACTTGCCAGTCATCTACACAGTAGCCCTGAAAAGATTTTCTTTAGACATCTGTTATGCTATCTGTAAAGCACAATATTTATCTTGCTCATCTGTTCCATTAGCATCTCATGGCGTAGTGATTACTGAATGATCAGACCTTAAGCCAAATGTCATTGTTTTCTAAATGCCTGAAAAGAAGTTCTCCTCCTGGAATTTTTGCTCAGGGATAAGGGGACAAACGCCTTTGAAAATGAAGCTTTGGGGTGCTGAGAACATCCACACTGGCCAGAAATATAGGTCAGTGAAATGCAATAGGTAGTTGTGGTTCGAAATCCTTTGTTAGAAAATGATCAGGAGCATACTAGAAATATAATATAATTGCAATGTCATATAATAACATTGCAGGTTTTATTTTGTAACATTTACATTGTTAATAATTGCAAAGGGGTTTGGGGTATGGTTGTTTTTAGATGGCATGTTCACGACCCAACTTTTATGTTATAATGGCCTTTTTCTGAATGAGGATTAACATATCAGGCCTTTTTTTCAAGTGTAAGTCTTTAGAAGTTTGTGAGTGATTACTTGATTTCTAAACAGCCAAGGTGATTGCAAGTGTACTTTAATACTCTTAACACAGACGTAGCAACAACCTCCACCAGTAGATTCAGAACTGTTTGTAATTTTCCTTTGTTATTTAATTCAAAAGAGATTAATTCCAGAAAGATCAGAAAAGTGATTCTCAGCCATCTGACTGGTTTCTGCAAAGCCAAAGCAGCTGGAGCACTGTTACCACATAATTCATCAAGAGAACCCATTACCATTAGTCACACTAACATCCGATCGCACCATTAGCTTAAGCGAACTCTCAATCAACATCCATTTATTTTTTCTTTCATGAGTGTTTTTTTTCTGTGAAGGACAGGTGGCTGGCTCCAGCCTTAACACAAGTTTGAGGGGGACTGTCCTTCCTCATGCTTCTGATATAACATTGAGACCTTCTGCATATTCTGATCTGTGGTAGACACAGGTTGTACAAAAGTGGGGTAAAAGTGGTATGTTCAGTAGTAGCTTGAAAATCCCAAGTGACCCATAGTAAATTACTGTGGGCTAAGCTGTGGGCAGTCTTTTCACAGATCCACGAGATGTAGGGACAATCTCTCTCCCTCTATGGCTGTTACATGACCTTCTCTGAAAACCCCAAATGCCTTGTACATCTTTACTGCAAAGAAGGAAGCTGTAGAAATGATGGAGAGGACGAAGTCCTGAGAAGCATTCATTGATAGGCCTCCTAACAAAGGCTGAATGGCATTTTGGTGAGCAGAGCAAAGGCTACTGCCTATAGAGTAATGCAGATGCACCAGGTACATTGTCCTGGGTTTACTCTAGGAGTTGGACTCGATGATCCTTATGGGTCCCTTCCAACTCGGGATATTCTATGATTCTATGATTCTATACTACTAGAGCAGGGCAGTTCTGACTGAATTCTGCCCAAATCAAAAATTGACATCTGTATCTAAGTGGGTTTTTAAAACAGCTTGTTGCACAGCCAAACTGCTAACCAGCAACCCAGAAAGGGGCAGTTTCTGACCCATCCTGGGGGGAAGATGGGCAATTTCATAGTTTCAACAATGCAAATAAAAACAGCATTTGACTCATCAGGCGGGGATAGATTAAACTGATATTACTGCCAAACTATGACAGTGTCAGCCCAGATGTATTGGAACATCCAACAACAGGGACCCATATATGAAATGCTACAGCTGGAAGTCCTTTGAGGTTTCCCTCTTGAACTATTGCTCAATTACATGTGGGATAGCAGTAGGCAATATAGCTCCATGTATTCGAGAAAGAAAGAAATTAAAGAATGCTAATACTCTTGCCCATATCTATTTAAGCTGACTCTTCAAGTCTTAGGGCTTTATAGAGTTTTTAGAAAAGGATTTTTCTGGGATTGAGAAAGAAGGAAGTGGTAGTAACAGAGGAACATCTCACAAATGCAAAATTTCACTAGGAAAGTATGTTGGATCATGGGTGATGACAGTGTCCTAGTATCACAAATAGGAAGTATGAATACATCATATCAGTGCTAAAGTAATTTAATACTTTCAGATCGACAAGATCTTTTTATTAAGAAATATACACATGAGCTTATGAGGTTCTGTCTCCCTTACACCAAGTTTCCTGCAATGATCTGGACAAAGTTTTAGTTTGCAGCTCTGCCTTATAGTTTTCTGTTCCTGAGAATTGTGGTTTAAACTTTTTTGAAAGCAACCACTATAGTTTGCAGAAGTCAAACTGAAGCCAGTTTAGAACACCAATAGAACTGGGTAACTGTTTTTCCTATATGAAAAAAAAATCAAATATATATTCCATTCTTCCTGACAATACTTACGACAGAAAGAATGTCAGGAATTTTTTTGTTTATATTTAAATTTCACTCAGCTGAAAAATCCTCTACCCATGCTGCTCTAAGGAACGCTTAAGTGATGAGATACAAATATACTCTTAAAGATAAGCATTTGATTCAGGGAGCTGATGCAGAATTTTTACACGCTTAGAGCTTTGACTTTGATTTCAAGTCCCTTCTTTTGGGAATCTCCTAATTTTTCCCCGGGAGGAAGCCCTCTTAAAATAAGTGTTCCATGTTAAAATATTATCTATTGTGAAGTGGATTTTGAAGTGAAATTTAAACTTTATTTTTTGTTGTGCTTTAGTTTGCATCCAAGTATTCAGAAACTTCATCAGCTGTGTTTTCTGTTGGAAGACACTTATTGAAATAGTTAAAAGAGAGAAAATTTTCAAGTCAGAATTCATTTACCTTTCATAATGTTCATAACAAATTTATAGAGACAAAAAAAAAAAAAACTTTTGCATTTTTTTTTTCTCCTCTGTGATTTCATTACTAGCAATAGAAATCTTTCAAATTCATGAAGGTAACAGATGACTGATTACTCAATGATGCAGCAGAATAAATCTATCGTAACCATAATTAAAGAGCAAGTGTGTTCTACACTGCCCATGCAGTGGGCATTAAATATGTTACAAATAGGAAGCAGACACCTTATTGATTACCAACAGTTCCCTAATAAATTGAGAAAATTAATTTCGGCTGAGCATCTCTCATACAAATGTAGATTTAAAACTAGTAAAATTATTTTTAGAGCTCAGCACAAATTGCTAGTTTCTATTGTTAACAAAGTACTTTTTGGCTATAATCTTATTTTGCCTTTTTCAAAGTTGCTACCATTGAAAATAGCCTTGAAAAAAAATGTATTTCCACACCTGAATATGTGTATTTCTTTTATGGCTAAATAAAAGGTTTTCTCTGGAATCATAGCCTCCTGAAGTAAGACTCATTGGGAGCAAACAAAAAAGAAATCTCTTTATGCCCCTGCTTTACAGGTTTCCCAACCTGCCTAACATTGAAATAATGAGGAATCTCTGAAGGAGGCAAAAGTTTCACATCCATGCCTTAACATAGTATTGGAATGTTATGTTAATATATGGGGAGATCAGCATTATTTGTGAGGCTACCCAACACCCCTCCCAGAACTTGGTGTTCTCTCCAGCCCTTGGAAATAAGACTGCTGGGATGTGCTACCAGCACAACTTAAAACCATAGAATCATTTAGGTTGGAAAAGACCCATCAAGTCTAACGATCACGTAACACTACCAAGTTGAGGTTCACTGAAAAGTGATAGATTCTGCGGCTGTTTTATTATTTTGGTGAACTCCCCACAGGCTGGCAGCAGTGGATGGTGTGAACATTTTTCATCCTGATTTTGGTTTATTCTTCTTAGCTATGGGAAACCAGATCCATGGAGGAGGATCTTTGTGTTGTGATATGTTTATCTTAGCACAAGAGAGGTGAACTCGAGGCACTTGCAGGACATAAGTTTTCTTTTCCTCTCACCATTTTTAATATCATCACCATCAAATATTGGGCAGATAGATTTTATATCCACAGACTCTTTTGCACGGGGATATTTTAATAATGGCTTTGACTTTTGTGTCTAGAACAGCTTCCCTGAACCTATTCCTCCAGGCCTTTTTAAATCATGATCCCTACAAGAAATTAGCCAGTTAATCAGGAAATAATGACCTGACAATGAGGCAGATAAAAATAAAAGAAACACAGATATATTTATATATATATAATGTATGTAACTTACAAATTTGACAGTATATTTCGCTGTTTTCTTTCCATTTGTATGATGCTTGTAGCAATATTGTATGGGGTTGCTGGTTTTGCTGAAGTCTAACTCTATTTCTTCATAAAATGAAATGTTCAGATCAATAAAATCACAGCACTGAGACTGTGTACAGCTACCTTTATCAATAGAGCTTTTATTAATGGGAAGAAGTTCACTGCCATAAGAGCTTTCTGTGGAGTTGTTTAGCAATTGAGCTGTATGTGTAGGTATGCAGGGACTTGTCTTGCAGTTGTCTTTTGTGGGAAAGTTTATTCTATAAAAATGAAAATTTTGTTTGGGAAAATTTTTATTTTGGAAGACAGTTTTGATTCTCTAAGAAAACTGACATCAGATCAATGCTCTTCTTGTTTGTTTGTTTGTTTGTTTGTTTGTATTTTTTAACACTTTGCTAAACCACTGACAGTGCTCTAAATATCTCCAGAATGAGTAGCTCAGAGGCATTTCCAGAAAATTGCAGGGAATGGCACTGTGCTTGTACAAAACGTAACTCCTGTTCACAGGAAAATGCAGAAGTTTGCTTCTTGAAATATATGTTTGTAGTTTGCTAAGTCAAGAAATCTGGCCTTCAGACATTTTCCAGAACCCTGACTTTCAGATTAGCCTTTGGTTTGCAAAAAAATTGTCACACACCTTATACTTCCCATTGTATTTGGCCTGCACTTACTGAAATTTGGCCATCGCTGGTCATAAAACATCAACAGTGATGAAGTCCTTTTCAAGATGGTGTTATTCTCCGAGTTTGAACATCAGTAAAGCAGAGGAACTCAGAGATCAAGCAGAGAGAGTAAAGTAAAACCATGACCTGTCAGCATAATTATGGTAACAAATCATATTTATAGTATACGCAGAGCTAGACGTGCCAGATCTTGATTAATAATCAATTGTAATTACTGTTTAGAATTAATTGCATTCCTGAATTGCTGACTTGAAAAATGATTCGGAGGCATTTTTCCCACACCTTTCTTGCAGTACTACTAAATTGATTTTGAAGAGAATTTTACATTTTGAATGTCATCTCATAAACCTCATATTATCATTACACACCTTTTGAATTTGTTTCTTGAGGATCTAAAAATATACAAACACAGTAATGGCATGAGTCAGTGTGTCGACCTCTAAAGTCCACTTCATTTCATTTCTTTCGTGGCCTTTCAAGCCAGCAGAAATGTGTTGCGTCCCACAATGACACTGAAATATTCCACAAAACAGAGCCTTCTTGTGGTAGGTGCCACCATAGTCAGAGTCTAGAAAGCTAGATGCATTGAGTGGACAACAGATATAATCAGGTCAGAGTTGGGTTTAAGGAATGAGGCTGACCAGTATGTATTTTAAAGGATTTATTTAAACAAATAAACGTTTCCCCCTAATTTTCTGTATTTTAGATGTTAGTTCATATTTAAAATATTTTGTTGCTATAATTTTTGTTACTTGAGTTTTCAGTGTGGTTGACTTCATTTTGTCCTTGGTCTGTTGTGATCGATAGGTCTGTGAGGTATTTGTTGCCAACACTAGGTGTCACACTAAGAATGTTTCTGTTTCTGGGATGAAACAAAACTTTCACCAGTAAATGAGGCTGTGCTCTTCCCAGATTGTCATTTTCTCGGTCTGGACTCGAAGTCAGCAGCAGTTTTTCCATTGATTTAGGTGCAGATGAGTTTGTCCCCTTGACGCGTACCTTGTTTCACTCTTCATAGAATTGCAAGAAAGCACACAAACTGCCAGTCTGGCAGCCCCTTGGATTTGGTGTCCCCATTAAATGTACAAGGAGTTAACTAAGGGAAATAACGTTTGCTTCCAAATTTTGCTCAGACTTTTCCAAGATTTGGATATGGAGTTCATTTTAGGTTTTCAACTTCAGTATTCCAGCTATATAAATAAAAGCACAAATGAGCAGTTCTCAAAACGACATTCAGCAGGATGGATTCTGTTCAGATTTGCACGCTCTAAAGAGCAAAATCAATGAATAGGTGCCTGGAGTTTGACTGGAAAGTGTTCGTTAGCCCATTCTTCATGCAGAGCCCTCAAATCCCTCTGTGAACCCAGAGTCCCTGCCTTTTTCCTTTGCAGTGGGTTTCATGGAGACACTTCTCTGGCAATGTTCACGTGTATGTATGTGTGTAAATGTGTAGAAGCCTGGTGCAAGAGCTGGAAGAAGTAACCCAGTGGTAACATAAAGGATTATTGTACAATATAGCACAGCTTTCCTCAAAGTTCAGAGTGTTCAAAGCTTCCAAATGTGTTGCTTGAAGCTTCTCTGTATATAGCTATTTATTTAAGGTCTAATCCAAAGCTTGCTGAAGTTAAGAAGCCTGTTCATTGATGCCAGTGGACTTTGGATTAGGCACTTAATGCAGACATGAAAAGAGATAGGTCTGTGCCTGTACTGTTTGTAGTTATGAACAGAGGAAATAGATGGAATGGTAGATGCAACAGAGAACTTTAAAACTTCTCATTTATTTTTCATTTGAGCTTTTCCTGTTCGAGCAAGCAATTTGTTCACCAGGTGACTTATGCCAGCTCATGCTGATAAATGCAAGAACTTTGTTTTGGAAGTTCTGAAAGCTTTTAGAGATAAAACCTTTATTTGTTCTTTCAGCCTGATACTCTGAGAAAAGGGTTTAAATCCTAAACACTTGCAATTCTCCAGCAACCTGCGATAGACTCAAGTTGAAAGCACTATAAAACTTGTTTACAAGGACTCAGAGAGTGAAAAATTGTTTCATTTTAAATGCTGCAGAGGAAGTAGGATCTGACAACTTTAAAGCCTGATTTTTTCCTGCCTTACAGCAGGGACAGTTCATGAGCATGGAAATTCCTATCATCTCAGAAAGCCCTAACATTAGCTGTGCATATGTGGGATAGATAGCACAAGAGGGTTACAAGGCAATGGGCAGTACTATTTCCATGACATTTGCCTGCATCTTCCTGACTTTTATGGTTTTAAGCATCACAAAGAAAGGTCTTTTACAGTGTTTTCTCTCATCACCGTCTACCTTGATGGTAAGAACAACAGTTGGACAAGGCTACATTCTGTGTTCTTCCTCCTAAGGTAAGACAGGTAGAGAGAGGGAGATGGTGCTTGTAGATCTATTGTGGGACTCTCTATCTCTATTGTGGGTCTCTGATATCTGTTTGCTTTGTTTTGCACCACTCTGATACATGAAAAGAGTGATGGAGCTGTTGATGGTGAAAAATGTTCAATGTCAGGTTGAAGACATCTGAAATTCTTGATGTTTGTCTAGCTCTAGTGTCAGTTGGCATAAATTTGGTGTGTGAATTGTGTTTACCCTAGCACAGGTTAGATAAACAGACCAGTTCTATGGACAAAGCCTTCACAGTAACTTGTATGAGATGGTTGCAGGTTCCATGTTCTGGGATCCAGGCTCACTGTTATGCCCATTAGAATAAACTTGGGTTGTATGTATAATAAAAGTTAAGATAACTTTGTGCAAAAATGGTGCAGGATAGTGTCCTGGAGCCTGGCTCTGCCCATGTGTGTTATTAGTCTGCCACTGGTTTACACAGACTCAGACCTAAACAGAACACTGGTTTGCAGTGCTTTGCATCCAAAACATTGAAGGATAATGCTTAAGAATGAGAGTACACGTCCCAAAAATGTTAAAGTAAAAAGAAAATTGTCACTGTCCAGTTTTGTCCTTCTCCATGCATGACACAAAATGTTGTACATGACAAGCTTATTATTATTATAATGAAGATATCATAAACTATAGCACGATCATCATCATATTCTGCTTCAGATAATGTAGGAAGCTGAGTAACTCTTAACTGCAGCCTGAAGTGCAGAATGATTCTAAGGTCCTGGGAGAGCCTGAGGGCAGTATTTGTACTGACACTGCTTCTTTCACTGGTGTTACCACATAGGCTTCTCAGTGTTTTTGGGGTAGGGATGGGGATTGGTTTTTATTTTTTACAGTGCAGATCCATCAGCAGTGAGATGGGAAGCAAAAAATGATGTGGCTTTTCTCCTTAGCAGATGACACTACTCTTGGTAGGTGAGGACAGCAATTCCTGCAGGCCATCTGGGTGCTTAAGACAGCAGTTCAGCTGGAGGAAACTGTGACAGAGATAACAGTGCAGAATATGAGAGGGGCTATCTGGTGCCTGGTAGTTGGCATGCCTTACGCTATTTCCTAATCTGAAAGAAGAACAAAAAGTGGTCCTTCCTTTCCCAAATTTCTAATTCTCTGAAATGCACTGAAGTCCTACTGTGACAGAATGGAGGATTGTTATTATATGTCTGATCATACGCCTTTGGAAAAAGGAATGTTTCCTCATTAAAGGAAACAATGTTTTGTGCATATCCAAGATTTTGCTTCCTTGTTCAGTCTGTTTCTTCCACATGTATGAGCACTGTGTACCTCCTGGGCAGCAGCTGTACAAAATTCATCATGGACCAGTTTCATCTTGATGACTTGGTTTCCTTCTAGTAGCCACCTAGGGGCAAATGCTTCTCAAACCACTGAGTCTGAACAAAAAACCCTATAACATTTGGAACAATTTGGATTCAAAATGTTTGGCTTGGATCCATTTCTGTATTTCACTCTAGAGCCTTTCTTCTTCATTAGTAGTGCATTAGCTGTAACATTTTCCTTGTTCTGCTTCTGGTATCCACTCTCACCTATACAAAAGCGCTAAGAAATTGTGTGATATTCTGAGCATCATTACTGCAACCAGCTTGGAGTGGAAAGCCCAAGCAAGGCTGGTAAACACAGTCAGCCTCTTTCCGCTGATCCATTCTGTCTGCTTTTAGACTGTTCTTTTTTTTTTTTTTTTT
>VXAA01000894.1:371462-395676 GCA_013399115.1 Anseranas semipalmata
TTTTTTTTTAAGGTGTTAAATCCTGCTTATTTTAGAAGGAAGACAGCAAAATTGAATGTTGCCTAAGGCGCAGTGCCTGGGAGCTACTCTGAATTCAGAAAACAATGTTTACCATCAGTTTTAGTCAGCTGTGCAGCAGGTAATGGAAGCTAAGCACGGTATGGTCTGATGTGGCTCTCAGCAGAGCTGACTGAACTTGGTTTCTCTGCGGGTTTCTTGACCCACCAGCACAGTTCCCATGTCAGTTATGTTGGGAGGTGGCTGATGCTGCAGGTCCTAGTTGCTTGTTTCACTTTGTACATGTTGGAACTCAATGTTAGCATGGTGAGGCCCTGGATTAAAGTGTCTTCACAGAATTCTCAGGAGCAATGCAAAGTGTTCGTGGTTGTCATGTAGCACACTGGGTCAAGCAGGCTTCTGTCTTCTATCACACTTCCAGGATATTTCTGTCATATGAAGAAAAGAGAGTAGAAAAGAGAGTAATCTGATAATAAACACAATTCTATCATGTCTGTTTCCTTGGGTGGCTGCACACAACACACCTATAGATACTGGTTTACATAAAGCTGTGTTGTTTTGCTACAGACTGATCTGCACTGTCAAGGGCAGGACTGTTTGGCAAAGTTAGCACATCCACATCATTCCACATGTTTCCTTTTCTCTAACATGCCTGTAAAGTCCTGAAGAGTGTGTGGTGCCTTTGCACGGACACACTCCCATGCCAGGAAGGTGAGGACTCCAGAAGGACGTCTGTGTGTACAGGACACTAGGTAATGCTGTGGGACCATAACTTACAGCTTTATGTTGGAAACGAAAAGTAGAAAAAGGAAAGGTAAAGGAACATTCTCAGAATGTATTAAATTTTAATTCACTGCTAACTGTGAAGCCAAGACTATTGTCTCCCTACGATAACATTTGGATGAGATTTACATCAGTGCAGAGCATAACAAGCAGCGTGTGAAATGCAGACCAGGCATAGTATTCCAAATACAGGTAAATTTGATGGTTAGCAAGTTTTCAACCCTGGATGCACATTTAACATTCAAATTAATTTGTGGGTCACTTTTTTGATTAGAATGCAAGGGCAAACATCAGGGCAAATTATCCTTACTTAAACATTTTTTCCCAAAGATGCCTTAATTCAACCTGCAGGTATCTTGCAATGCCTTGACTTTAAAACAACAAAAATGATCTTTTGAAAATTACTATTTAATAATCTCTCTTTCTTCTTCTTTTTCTTCTTCTTTTTTAGCTGTATAGCTCTGTTTCTTACTATGACTCTTCTGTTAGCAGAATTACTTTCTGCTGCTTATAGTCCCATTAATTTCTCAATCTAATATATCCTTCTGCTCTCTGCCCCACAGAGGACCCTTTTTCCTTCTCATTTAGCTCTGAAGTCAGTCAATTCTTCAGTTTGATCAACCAATTTTGTGGTCTATAACCTACTGCCTGTTATATTGTAAGCAGTATCTTAGAAATGCATTTCTGTTTTGATCACCTGAGAAATGTTCAGAACTATGTATGTTCAGTCTTTAGAAATGCTTTGATGCATGGGTACATGAATATTTTCCCCTCTGCCTTGAAATGTTTCCAGACTGCCAATTTTTAAAGTACTCAACAAACCAGTTGGAAGAAACAGATGATCTTTTTTGCCATTAACTTTCTCCTGTGATTTGGCAGAGTTGCCATCAATGAAAAGGAAATGTAGAAACAAAAGGACAGATTGCATCCATTTTAGATTCCCAGGATTGTGGCTTAAGAAGACATCCACTGCAATCTCCTTTTCTTTTTTTATTATTTCTCCTCCCCTACTTAAGCGTGCCTAGAAGAGTGTTCCCATTTTGGTGTCTTTCACAATCTTTTTTAATTAGGCACATAAGTGCCCATAAAAACCCTGTAGAAAACCCAAAGCACAGAGCAGCACTTTTATGTAACCCTACTGCCGGATGGCATGCTGCCACCTCCTGCCCCCACTCATCTCCTCTGAGTGATCATTTTGGCACTGCCTCACTTTGACATGAGACTTATTTACTTAAAAGACAACATTTTGCTTTTTGGAGTTACATTTTCTCTGATTATAATTCTTCCACAGATGCCTCCTTTGACTTTGCTTAGGATGCTTAGGATGTACGCTAATCATGTTTGTACCTGTTACTTTTTGGCTGGCGTAACGCTGCTTCTTTGCTGGCACTGTGTGTTGTGTGTAGTTGTTCTGTTGCTTTGACCTTGAAGCCTGGCATTTCAGAGGCTTACAGATGCCACTTCTCTACATACTAAATAGAAATATGTCGATGCCTCACAACATTTTTGTGTCCGGTTCTGCTATGGCAAGATTTTTGCAAACCAATCAGATTGCATAGGTAACAGGAACGTGAGCATTTCAGTGACAGACACAACTTTGTATTACGTGTTGTTGTAATCTTATATTAATGATGTTTCTGAAGGAAAAAGGGAGACAGGTTTTGAAGGTGGCAGCACTCTAGAATATTTCTTTCAGATATAAGATCATCAGTAGCTGCACCTGCACTGCCCTGTCAACATGCCTACTTTGCTGTCTTGAGGCCACCTCTTGTGATCATCCATAGTGATGCATGTGGAATGCCAGAAGATAAACCAAAAGACGTCCTGGTCCTTGCACCCGCTGCTCTGCCCCTTCGGCACTCTGGGTGACCCTCCTTTGGGAGTACCCAGGACCTCCCTGGAAGGAAACATGGCAAAGCCAGCAGCAGCACACCTCTCCTTCCATGATATGATCAAAGTGCACCAAACCAACACTTCTCCAGCCCTTTGGCTTTCCCCCTTTCTCTACCCATTCCTATGTCTACAGCTTTGTTCTCATCCATGGTTTAAAAGTCATACAGAGATATTCCACTTCTGAGCTGGGACATACACATGTATGAGTTTAGTCACTGACAGACATGAAGATTGAAATTCTGTGTTTATTTGGCTAATGGGTGCAACATAAACCTGTAAGCTTAATAGTGACAGAAATGTTCTACAGCTGGAGGGACCGTCTCCAGGCTTGATAGGGTAGTTTACCCACAGTATCTTTGCAATTGCCTGCTAATGGATTGACACAATGTAGTTTTATGTTTTCAGCTACTTAATTAGGTTTAGTTTGGTGTCTAGTACAGGAGCAATGGATGTTATCACAGGTGAAGCAAAACTGAACACACATTCAGCTCTTAGGCAGTTGTCCAAGTACATATGTTTACATGCAGTGTATGAATGTCAGCCTAATTTGTGTTTACTTTGAACAGTACTGGATGCTTAAGTTTTCAGTGAAAGCAGTTCTTGCCCCATACATTGTGGATTTGTTTTTTTCTGATGCATTTAGAGAATGACTATAACTCTAATTCCAGTTTTCACACTGTTAAATACCTACCTATTCTCTGGTGGCTTTAGCTTCAATTAGTTATATTGATTCAAATTTAACATTTTGCACTAACACAGAGTTCTGTTAGAAGCAACTTCAAAACTAAGATTGCTTTACAGAAATAACATTAGTTTGAATGAAGATGTCAACAAGTAGATTGCTATGCTATCAATTTACTTGCATGGTTGAATACAGTAAATTTATATATGGCTTGAGCTGAATACTGTATCTGATGAATATTGTATTCATTAGTTTTGCATTAGTAATTGATAATACATTCTTTGATTTAATTGGTAATTAGTAGCCTCCAATATAGATTATAGGGATTTTCTGGCTCAGAGGTATATCTTTGTGTTTCATGTATTTGTCTTTTACAAACTAGTTTAATCTTTCTGAAACCATGGAAACTCTCAGAATCTACGATGTCCTATAACAAGAATTTCAACTACACATAATGTCCAAAAGTATCTGGGGAAGGAAGCTTGCACCTTTTCTGTATCTCTTTAGAGTTTATAGATCTATGTCATATTCCTCTCAGTTATATTTTCTTTCCAGTTTGAGGAATCCAAGTTGATTTTATCGTGATTCTGTGATTTGTTCCTTGCATGACAGCCGTTACCTAATTTTCATCATTGCTGTTCCCTGTGACGCCACTTTTCCAGGTCTGTTCTGCTCTCCTTGGGACTTGGATTATTACCTAGTAGTAGTGTGTAGTGTGTCACTACATCTTTTTGTTTTCTTTCCTATTTCTTTCCAAACAATTGGTCATTTTTTCTTGTTTTTGTTTTTACCACTATGAGGCACTGAGCTGACAATTTTATAGAACTATTTATTTTAACTCTGAGATTCCATTCCTGAGTGGTAATAGCTAGCTGAGAGCTTCTCCTTTGCTCTATAAAGTCAGAATTGTTCTTTTTTTTTTTTTTTTTCTTGACGTTACTTCCCATTTGTCTTTATTGAATTTAATTTGACATTTTATTGTACAGTGTTATGAAGTCCTTCTGCAACTCCTCTTAGTCAGCCTTCATTTTTACTTCTGTAAATGATTTAAAACTTTGCCACTTTGATATTCATAAGCATTTATGAATAGAGCAAATGACATAATTTTGAGCATATGTCCTCTGTGGGGTCTTCACTGATGACTCCTCTCCTTTGTGACAATTAACCAGTTGCTGTTTCCTTTAGTCAGTCAGTTTTATGAAGACTTTTCCTCTTATCCCAAGGCAGCCTAGTTCTCTAGGAGCTCTTCAAAGCAATCTTTATGAATGTCTTCTGGAGATCCAAGTAGCTATACCCACCAGATTTACCTACCTGCCCTTGACTCCTTCACAGAACTAGGAGAGATTTGTGAAGCATTACGTCCCTTTTCACATCAGCTCCTCCTGAATATGTAGTATACTATAGTATACTATAGTATAGTATTGACTCCTAAATATATGCAGTGAAACAGGTCCTGGGTACCAAAGCAATTAAAAAAAAAATGTACTGAAAATAATGTAATTGCAGTATCAAAATACTACATAAATAATGTAATGTTTTTAAACTTAACAGAAGGGAAGGAATCTTAATATTAATTTTTAACAGGTTTTAAAATATTAAGAAACCCTAACATGTGGTGAATGCTAAATCCTTCTGAAGAATGAAAGGTAAATTACAATGAAGTGAGGCCCTCACATCTACAGATGGGAACCTCAGTATGAATGTAAGTTCAGAGCCAGAAGAGTGCTGCCTGGGGCATCAAATCACCAGTATAAGATTACTTTAATAAAAATAAGGCAAGCAGATATATCTAGCTTTCTGCTCTGTGCCTGTGCACACTCGACTATTTTCAGTCTCACTTTTGCACCCCATGCTTATACGAACCAGCCTGACCATGTCCTATAGTTAGCTGTGTTTCCTGAAGCTGGAAAATCCTCTTGCCAGTGCCTGTCTCTGATTCTTCTTCCCCTGGCACTTCTATTTTGGCCTGCATGTGTTAAACACTTAATTTATAAGCCACAACATAAGCATTCAGAAACCCAACTAAAAGGTCTGCAAAAGTCTCTTTGTGTTACTATATCTCCTCTAGCACTCTGTGTATACTTTTCCTGCTTGTTGTTTGGGCTAGAAGCAATCTGTTTGCTCTGCGCTTTTACACTGAGTGGCATAATGGGGTCTTGGTCTTTGAGCAGGGTTCCTGGGTATTACTGAAAGTTTTTCAGTGTTTATCCAGATGCCCATTTACCCTGTGAAGTGCTACAGCATTTTGCACAGTACAGTATTATTCCTCTGGTGTTCCCTGGATACCTCCTGGAAGCACATCACATTTGCTGACACTGAGGCAATTTTAAGTGAGAGGTTACACCCTGCAATGCTTATTTCAGCTGTTTCATAATTGAGTTGCTCTCACACCAGTCCTGGAGATTTGTTACTGTTCATTATGTCACTCTGACCAAAAACTTTTTCTACTGATACTTCAATTTGAGACAATGCTGTGATGCATCTGCTACCGTGTTTCACTGTGGGACTCTGCCTGAGCTCCTGCATATTGAAGACTCCTACATGACAAAGATGGATGCAAGATCTTTTCTGCCATAGCCTTATCTTTGTGAGCTCCGCTTTGCCTTCATCACCTCTTAGCCTTACAGCGTGTCTGGTCAGCTTCCTCTTCCTTGTGTATTTGAACAAGATTTATTACTAGTTTTAAAGCTTTTGAGAGTTGTTGTCAGGATTTTATTGCCCTGCCTTATAGCATTTTTGCATTTAACCTGTCAGAGTTTGTTATTTTCTATTTTCCTTGTTTGGAAATAATGTCAGCTGAATGTCGTCCTACTCTCATAGGCTCCTTTGGTGAACATGTTAACCCTTCTGGGTTTTTGAGGGGTCAGGAGAGCAGGAAGGAAGATTTTAGTAGATGCTGAACAGGTTTTATGGCATCTCTTCGTACTTACTGCTTTAAGAATGCAGCACTGGCTTTGTGACATCAACACACAGTATTCTGAATACAGCTTCTTATCAAAGAGCTAAAAAATAATACTGGCCTTTCTGAGCATATATTATGGCTTTAGCTCTCATCCCCATGACTAAATATTAAGCAGATAGTTCCATCTAAAAGCTTCAGTTTAAGATCCACTGGACTAGGAGACAAGAGCACAGAAAATCCCCAGGACCTCTTCTGGCTATGAAAGGAGAAGACAAACAGACCTGTTCAGACAGCCGGCGCAACATCTTGTTTTCACGACAGCCTCTCTGTCCTGTGGTGTTGTGACAATCTGCCACGCTGTACCAGATGCCCAAGTTTCTTTTTGAGTTTCCCAGTGAAGACAAAACCCATGATGCAAATGTGCTGTTATTTACGTGTGCACTTCACGCCTGAAGGCTGGCCAAATGACAGGAAAGCCAGTTCGTCTTCCTAGACTGCTCAAAATTTATACCTGGTTTGCAAGAAGCGACTCAGCAATGAGCATTTGCTATTTTACCCCAAGTGCAAACACACTGGGAGAGGGATTTACTTTTATTGTGTGTCTGTACAGCAGCTAGCATAGTAGGGTCCTGATTTATGGCTGATATTGTTAGCTACTGTTGTAGGCTAAATAATGATATAAATAATTTATTGTAGCAGGGACTATGGCAGGGGGTATTCACAACTTCTCTTATAATTTCCTCCACTTGTAACCAAGTATAACTCCAAAGAACAAGCAGGAAGAGTAAGAATGAGGGCTTGCTTACAAGGTAAGGGCAGTTAGAGCCCTCTATACCCTCTTGTCACAGCTGCTTCACCACCAGCTGTAAGATTTCTCTTTCCCTCTCCCTCTCCCATCTCTCTTCACTCTAATTTTTCAATTCACCTTGAAAGGTACCAAGGATTACGTACAGCAAATTCTACTGGCTCTCTAAATCAGCAGGGGTGATACTAATAAACTAGCACTGTTATGGCTCAGTGCTGCTACCAGCAACAAACAAACCTGTTCTGGTCTCCTGAAGTCTTCCACATTCCCACAACATTACTGTACCCCCATGTACAGCTGATTTGATTTTTTTTCTCTGCACAGTGTTTTTTTCTTTTTTCTTTTTTTTCTCTCTCTCTCTCTGTCTTTTTAAATCTTGACAGGTAGCAGGGTATAGAAATGTGAAATGATTCTCCTCGTTATTCGAGAACAGATCCCATCAACAGAATTTTTTGCTGGTTAAGTACTAGTGCATGTACCTAAATGGGAAGAATTTTCCCATCAGCTGCCAGTTTCAGAGCCAATATGTACTGAAATTCTGCCATCAAACATGGGACAATAACTATCACACAGTTACTGCAGCCCGTCATGATTTTCATTGCTCCCATAATCTATGGAAGGATTTTGTTACCTGCCCAAGACAGAATGGTGAGCCATTACTCAAGATGCTGCATGTGCAAAAGGGAAAGGGAATTGAATAAGTAAATAACTAGCTTTTAAGGAAGCTGTTGAAAATGGCTGGAAAAAAAAAAAAAGAAAAAAAAAAAGAATTGAGAATGCTGTATGGGAAATCATTTTCCTGAGACTAAAAATGGTTTGCAATGGGGAGAAGATAAGAACCTAATTAAGCAAAGATTAAAATTGTTAATCTGTTACTGATCTATATAAACAGGATTTTTCAGGGTTCATACAAAAGTGTTTTGAATGTTCAAATTCATGGGACTTAGATCACTGCGTTAATTAATGAATACAGACTTGTTTTCCTATTTCATGTTGGTATTCTTTATTAGAGAAACTACTTATTTTTGCCAGGAAACATTGTTTGGTTACTCCCTCATGCTGAGTCAGTTTCTATATGAACATGGATTGGCAAATTTGAAGAGCTGTAAGTGAAGGAATTCCCCCTTGTTTGTCCACACAAGTCTTGACAACTTTTCATTAGATGTGTTTGTATATCACCTAGTGTCATGGACCTCTGGTACAGGATTGGGGCCCCTTGTTAAGGAATATTTGGCAGGGTTTAGTGATTTCAGGAGACATGGCATAAAAACTGCTAGTGCACACCATGCTCTTGCCCAGCTTTTCCAGGCCTGGAGATCTGCTGGCTGTATTTCTGTCTCCTTCCCACAAGTCTAGGACATTGACGTGTTTTTTTTTTTTTTTTTTCAGCAGCTCCCCGTGCAATTGGCAGAGGATTAGGACACTGTAATGTGGAGCAGTTAAGAGAAACCTTTAGGAAGCGATGCACCCATCAAGGCGGAAGGTGTGCCTGCCTCTTCCCAGCAGAAGTGGCAGGGGAGCTGCAGAGCCCGTGCCGCTGGCAGCATTCCTTGCCTGGCTGTGTGTGCTGACGTGTCACCAGTTTGGGGTGCTCCAAGGGTGCCTGGGGTGCCACCAGAGGTGCGAATGTGACCCAGTGTGGTTATGCTCCTGTTGTAAATCCAAAACAGCCAATTTACCAACTTCTGCTGGTGAGGCAGCTGGGTACTGATGGCAGACATTGCAGTGTGGCCGAAGTTCTATGTTTTTTTTAATTAAAAATAAAACTCCAGGCATGGATTTCTGGTGGAAGTTCGAGTCTGGCTGTGAAGCAGCTATCTGTCTCATTCCTGAATAGGAAAATAACAATTTCATGCAACTTTTACACTTGCAATTTTGTCACACACAATTGACATGGGAAGCAACCCCTTTTAAAGTAGCGCAGTCACCGGTACGCACCCTCAGTGTTGTGGTCCTGTGGCTCCAGGCTTGCAGGCAGCTTTGTTTCCACGTGTAGTTGCCAGAGGCAAAGCATTATGAATGCTGATACCCCAGGTAAATGTGCCACAGGGAAGCACTATAAAAAATAGCAACTGTAGAACTAAGCAGACATTTATATTTAAGAGGAGGCAGTAGGATCAAGTTCATTGAAATAAGTCAAGCAGAGAGTACTTGCAGGAAAATACAAAGCTATATGGGATATAAAAATTGCCTTTCTAATTTGGGTACTCCATTTTCATTGCTATATAAAGTGACACTATCATTGTTATCCATCATTATTCAAGACTGTCTCTATAACACAGGACAAGAATAACACCGAGTTCAAAAGGACCAAAGTGATGGACACTTTAAAGGCTTGACAGAATGTATGCTACGGGGTAAAGGTGGAGATACATAAAACAGATAACATGAATTCATTTAATCATTAAAAACAGAAACATATTGCACAGTCTAGGTGCAATTTACAGCCCTTCCTTGCTGCTGCTTGTCTGGTTTGTGTTACTCTTCACTATATATTACTACGCTACTGCATGATGTTTCTAGCTATGAGTTTTTTGTCTTAAGAAGAGAAGAGAGATGGAGTAGCTACAGAGATTATTTATTGCCCTTTGAAATCAGTTTATATATGTGGGGTTTTCTGGAATATCCCCCTTTCTCTAGTGCATTGAGAACTATTTTTAAGAGACACAGAAATCCTATTAGGGTTTTTGTTTGTTTGTTTGTTTTTCGTTTCAAAATGCACTCCCAGGAAACGCCTGTACCTGTATCACAAGGTTGTCTGTTTCTAGCTAGGCAACGTTCAAGTCTAAAGCCTGGTGTAATTTATCATCTTTGCATTGCAACAAATTAATAACCCAGCTGAGTCACTACAGTTCCTTCCCCAGACCCTTCGCTCTTCTCTGTGTGCCTTCTGTTGTATATTGCTTTGTTTTTAAGTCAGTCTCCTATTTCTTGTTGCAGCATTATCTTTTTCTGCTTTCATGGATATTTCTACCTTCTGTCAAACCTACTTCTTCCCTGAATTATTCCTGCATTGGCCTCCTCATCTGTCATCTCTCTTCATCCACCTGCACCAGATCCAGTCTGTGTCATGCACAGGAACTTACACCTTTTAGACTGTGAGCTAGTTAGGGGTAGATCTCGCTAAGTTTAAAGTTAGTTAATGTCCCTCAGTTAAGGTCCCTCTCACACAAACAATTCTATATAAATAAATAATAATGCATCATTATTGACCATATAGTAAACCCGCAAACACAGTGAAGATAGAAACTTGATGACCAATAGATCTTTTCTATCTCTAACATTTATTAATGAGCCCTAAAAATGCACTGCTCATTAAATCTTATTTCTTAATCATGCTAGTGCCTCTAAATAGAAAATGTGCATGCTCCATCTGGATTATTACAGAATGCATAAGAAAGGCTAAACAAATTCCATGTTTAATTCACTCTTTTCTTTAACACAATAAAGTAAATTAAAATCAATGATTGATTGTCTTTGGGAACATTATCATCAGGGCTGAATACATAAACAATGCACCAAATGAAAAGCTATTTAATCACATTCTTGTGTGTGTCTCAGTCAGTATATTACGAGCCAATAAATGCCATTTATTTTACTCAAAAGAGGAAAAGAAACACATTTATTCAGTTTGACCGTTTCTCCCACATCAGAAATGCTTGATTTGCTTTGAAGTTTCTTTGCTTAAGAAAATGTATGACATATATTTTAAAATGTTTAAAAACATCTGGCATTGTACACAACTTTGATCAGTATCTTCACTAGGCTTTGTGCAGTGCATCAGTCTCCGTACAATAAAACATACCCAATCCCGGGGAGCTGGAAAAGCTCTTCCTCAATGCAAGGAGCATACAACCAGTTAGTCCTTCTGCAAGATGCTCGGGACTGTGCTGTGCTCTTTTCAGTTGGAATAGGAATTTTGTATTGTAAGATGGCTTGAACTACATTGTCTTTTTTTTTTTTTTTTTTTTTTTTTGATTCTATATGTTAGTGCCTTTCCATTAGCTGTGTCAAGGTCTTCTTGTCACTTATGCTATTCTTCAATAAACTGTCCCCCCCTTGCAGAATTTTACATGCCTGTACGTGGCTGCTGGAAGTACAAAACGTAGGTGCGCAGGGATTACTGGTGTGAAGTGCTATTCCACTTGTGGTTTTTAGGAAATTTGATGCATGGATTTTTGCATGTGTATTTCATACTGTCATTCAAATGAAAATGATATCTTCATTACAAAAATGCACAGAAGAGACATGATTTATTGCCTTGAAACAAACTGATTTGGCAATGGAGAAATAAATTTCACAGTGGTAAACTTGGTCATGTGGATTTTAACTTGTTGATTAAGAAAAAGCACTTTTAATCAAGCAGGCATTTACTGGTATGCAGGTCAGAAGTTTGAGCTTTTCTCCTCAGCCAACTAGTACTGAATCTGTTAAAAATTTTGATAGTAGGATGCATCCATCAAGGTCTGATTTATTCCTTTTCATATCCAGTAGAAAGGCAATTGTATGTCAACTCAGAACAGTATAGGAAAGAGACTCCAAAATCCTAAAATGGGGTTTGCAAAGCTAGTAATGTCTCATCATTCATCTTTATTGTCCCTGCAAACACAGAAAAAGAGGATTTGGAATCTCTGAAATGTATATTTTGGCCATTCAGGGACATCTGTGCAGTTGGAGTTTCAGTGGTCACTAACTGACAAAATACCTTTTTCCTCCTTTAATCATTGCTTCTTGTCCATGTGAAGAAGTGGCAGGAACCTCCTCTGGCTAAAACCCATTAGCCCATTTTGTTATTCTCAATGAGAGCCACCCTAAGAATCATTTATTTGATGGTGATTCCAGAAAACTGCCACCCTTTAACAGGTAAACTTGCTAAGGGTACTGTATATTAGCACTCTTGTAGGATACAAAAAAGTTTGAGGCAAGAAGTGTTTTTAGACATATGGTCCTATGCTTTAGATATATGCATGTATACCTAGCACACCAGGTCTTGAAACTGCCTGGGAGCTTTGCAATACACAGCTGTGATGCAAGCAAAAAATAGTGACTTTCTTTTCTGATGCCTCTTAGATGGGACACAGGCTGTATGGTCAGGCCAGACTGCACATCCAGCTGGGGGCTTGGTCCACTGTGGCTACCGCTACAGGAAGTCTGGTTAGCAGAATGAGCCCCCCCTCATCTCCCCCCTTTTTTTTTTAAAGTTTACCATCAACCACTTTATGCAATATCCAACCCACTTCCTGTGGTTCTTTTCTCCCCATGCTTCTTAGGTGACTACAATCTCCTACAGAGACCACAAATACAGCTCACTGGCTGCTACTAGAGGATTCTCAACAAGTTAGCTATTAGTTTGACCAGCAGACCGCCATGCTATCAGATCGGTCAGGTGAAAATCTTTGGCAGTTACATGGTATGGAAACTGCTGCTATCTCGAGAAGTGCATAAGGCTGTGAATTTCTCCACTCCCCTTGCATATAACTATGGACCATGTAAGAAGGAGGGGAACTCTGGTAGGTGTCTTGGCACAAAGTGACCTGAAAGGGCTAGAAGTCTTTCAGCACAAAGTGATACCAGGAAAAAAACAACAAAAAAACAACAACAACAACAACAACAAAAAAAAAAAACAGGAAAATAATGGGCACGTGGGAATACAGACATTATGAAATAAAAGGTAGGGTTTACATTTGATGGAGTGTTTGCGCCTGTATGCAGTGAACTCTTTTACTTTTTTAGTTTAGATACTTTTTTTTTGGCAGTATGAAGGACTTATATGCTCTGATGTGATTTCCCAGGCTGATCCGGGTCTGCGGCTGTCATTAGTGAAGCTGTAAGACCTGTCTGATTCTCTTCAGTTGGGATATATTGTGGCAAAAGAATATATTGTGGAAGAGGTCATATGTAAGGAAAGAAGGGGTAGTAAAGAGGATGGAGTTAGCCATTTGGACTAGTTGGAGTTTAACTAATAGTCAGTGTTTTAGCGGAGTTGACTAACTTATATCTTTGAGTTGTGGTTTTGTAGAAATTCAGCTTCCATTTCAGAGTCTCAAAACATTTCCCACTGTGAACTTACATGCAGTGAATGGTTATCCTCAGCAATCCTACCAGGTAATGTGCTTCATTTCTTTGCACGTCCTGGAAATGATCACAAAGTTGATTTTCCAGCCTCATACTGGACTTGAGCTCTAAGAAGGATGAGGAGTTGAGAAGCCACAGCTCAAATGGGGTACCCTTGTCCCACTGCAATCATTAAAATTCAATGCAAATAAGAGCAGTCTAAAATGTTCTCATTTGTTCTGCAGGCAAACCTGATGTCAGCTTTCTCAGGCCGGTGGAGGGGATGCAGCAGAGAAGAGGTTGGGAATTGTTCTTCCTTTCCTCTTAACTGTTCATTGCACAGCTGACAATACATTTCTGAGCATGCTGCCTCCTAGTCCTGCACATATAAAGTTGGGTTCCTGGGATTTCAAACATCCGTAATTATGCACTTAAAATGTATTGTTTCCAGATGGTAATGCAACCAGTTATTTCAAACAATGAAAAATCCAGTGATTTAATTGTTTCTGACAGATGAGTAGGAAAGCTGAAGGAATAGAAACATGTAAAAAGAATACTACACAGGGCCATTGGTAAATTTTAAATATAAGGAATTTCTGGAGAAATGTGGGTCCATAGCCTTAATAATGGTTTTCCCGCAAATACAGATTTGAAGAAATCAAGAGTTAAAAGTTTGGAATATTTTCCAAGTCTTCTCGTGTGCACAGATATGATTAAAAGTTGTATAAGCAAAGGGAACAGCACATTTTTTCTTTTTGAGTGCAGAATTTGGTTCTAAGTCTGGAAGAGGGGATAAAGAGAAGTTCCTCAGTTTCATTGTTCCCTGCAGCATGTTGATTACAACAAGAGTACCTTGAACTTTCTATGTATGAACTCAGAATCACCATCAGTATGAGCAAACAAATACAGAACACATCTCTTTCATAAATTCTTCTGACAGAATATGAGTTCAATAATATGATTTTCAAGTGTAAAACTGCTGCTCAGCTCTTTGGATTGGTGACACACTGCATTCTTATGATCTACAGGTCAGAGTGTTTAGCGAGGTGCAAGAAATATCCTTCTCTTAACATCAGGGACCCAAACGAATGCAAGGCTAATTAAAACAATAAGGTCATCCTGTTATAAATTCTTACTATTCCCTGGTGCTGGTCACCCACAGCTGCAGAAGCAGTGAGAACAGTTCACCAGTCTCAAGCCTGCTCCCTTTCCTGAAAACCCCTTGGTGTGAGCAGGCTGCAGGTCAGTGCACCATCCTGGGAGTCCATCGGCAAATCCCAGAGGTTGCATCCTCTCGCAGCCCTGTGACCCTTCCCTCATGTCACCACAGCAGTGTTGCTCTCATTAATATGATGGGCTTCCCACCAGGGCGCTGTCTCAGGTGAATGCACATCTCATCCCATGAGTGATCACACAAGGAATGTCAATCATGCAGTTCGTTGCCTCTTGACTGAAAAAGCATCTCTCACATAATGGGGGTGCTTTTTTGATCATGTGATAGATACTGTATGTTCATGGAAAAAAAACAGCATAATTGTTTGCTTTAAATGCCTCCATAACAAGCTATGTGGCTTGTCCTGCCTGGAGAGCCCTAGAAGTAAACTTTTTGTCCACTGTAGCATTCTCAGTTAGCTATCAAGTGCTTTGTGCATTCCGAATCACAAACCATTTCTCATTGCTATCAAATACATGTTTTAAGGTATCACTTAGCACGTGCTCTGATATACGTAAACAATAAAGAGGATTATTTTCTTTCACTGAAAAGTATTTATCTTAGTTTCCTTTGTTAGTGGACATATTTGTGAAACAAGAAAAACCACGCAGCCAGACAATGCACAACTCACTCGGAGAACAGGATCAGCATGGAGGTGCAAGCGCTCACTCCAACTCTGTTCTTATGGCAATTTTAAATGAGATATACCAACTCAGGATTGTACCCACAGATAAGGGCCCCTGGGACAGTCACAGATAGGCATGATCTGACTGCAGGAGACAAATACCAGCTGCCAGGAGAACAGTGGCATAAGACATGCTACGTCGGTTCTCTGCATTAATTGGCTACCCAGCTTTAGAGCTGCTTTGTGTCAGCAGCACAGTGCTAACCAGCTGCAGCACAAATCTGGATTTGGTCTCCACATCTCTTCACAAAAGCTGCACTACTGATTGCACCACTATTGGCTTTTAAACTGTCTACTTACTACTCGAGACCTCACTTCTAATGAACACTGCAGCCGCGGTAACAGTGCAGTTTTTGATTGCCTTGTCTGAGCATCCCACTCAGGGTAGCTTGATCTGCTTTGGTTGTGTTAGCATAAGCAGAAATTACCTAATACAGTTGGGATGGGATGTTTTAACATTGCAATTCTGCAAGCAGTGTACGGCGCTGCTGCCAGAAAGAACAGCCCTGCCCCTCCCCTGTTCCCAAATGCTTGCTCTTGGGATGTTGCTCTCTGCCTGATGCCAGCTTAAGTGTCTGCATTGCCAAGCAATGAACTAAATGGGGGAATGGGTTCACTTCAAAGTTAACTTGAGAGAAAAGATAGTAATTATTAATTTTAATCCAGATTAATTCAAATTGGTTTGTTGTTCAGCTTTAAGAATGCCTTTGTCAGCCAAATGAAGAGAGCAACTGGGAAGGCAGCAGTTTGTATTTAAAGGCAGACAAAGGGTAAGACTGCTATTCTTGGCTTACACTTTTCATTAAGATGTGGTATAAATGTGATAATGTTCTCAAATGCCCTTAAAACAACGCTATTATTCTGTCCTTAGTGCTTCTTATCTCTCAAACCTCACTTGAGGCCTTTTATTTAAAAGTGTTCATTAAAAAGTGTTTTTATTGGTCCCTGTCATCTAAAGCTTAAACTGGAATACGAAGTTCACATCAATGTTCAACAACTGAAACATGTTTATTCATAATACCTAACACAGAAAATACACTTTTCATGGAACTGTCTTTTCAGAGGAATAAACATAGCATAAGCTTCTTTTACATATGTAGAGAACAATTTTTGCATATGCAGTGATGCTAGTTTCCTTGCAAGTGCATACTCACAAAATGTGAGGACTGCTCATTTTTTTGGCTCCCAGAGATGCACCTGATCAAAAAGAATAGTATTACTGGAGTCAGGAAGGAGGTGGATGCACAGAAATGAAAAAAGTTGCACAATTCTACTCCCCAGATTTTAGGTACTTTGCTTCAAAACCCCATCCAAAAGAAAGACTAATAAGCATAGTCCCTCACCAAGAGGAGCCGAACTCGTTGAATGAAAAGATGACATTTTTTACACAGCTGCTCCTCTCTTACCACCTTCTTAATAATACTTTTTTGTTGTTGTTTTTCTGGAAAAAAAGCTGATTAAACCTGGTAACATGTTTACATAAGAACAAACTTTTCATCTTAAATTGTACATTTATTTCAGATTTCAGTATTTACTATACCATTTGAACCACAAGGGTTCTTTCAGCAAAAGAACAGTGGAGCTGCCTGTGATGAGTCACTGTGTGTCCCCAGCCTGGCTCACATTACGTTTCTGTTCCTTGGGGCTAACAAAACCCTTCAGAGGAATGAAGAATGAACCACAGGTAGGTCAAATTCATATCCAGAAGTTCACTGCAATTTCATTATGATATTGTTAAGTTCCATGTTCCTGCTGAAAAGATTACATTTTCTATTGAATAGTGACATTTGAAAATATAAACCTGTTACATTTCTTCTGAAATATTTGATTCAGCAAACAAGTGACAGACACAGATATTTCTGGTTCCATTGGCTTTGGCAGAAACATTATACAATTTGTTGTTTGTTCCCAAATTTTACCTCCTTTTTTTTCCTTACATAGGCAAATGGATAAAAAAGCAGAATCATGAGCTGTTTAAGACAACAGCACAAAAACTTTTCTGAAGGTTAGTTCTTATGTTTACCATGGAAACCCTGAGACATTAATTGTGAGCCAAACAGGGATTAGTTAGCCAAACACAGTCTCTGCTTTGAAGTTTTATATCAATACACTATCAGAAAGCTTTCTTAAACAGCAGAATCTGACACTAGAAATGTAATTGCAAACATGGCCCTCATTTCAGATTACCAATTTTAAAACATTATATGAAAATCCATTGCAAAGAGCAATTACAGACAAAAACACTTAAACATTCTAACATCTATAGCAATCACTGCATCTGTATATAGCTTTGTTAACTATGGTATTAAAAATGAACGGGGACTCCAGTTAACAGTCACAGCATTGTAAATTTGGTGCGGTGCATTAGAGAATCTGGCCCAGTGTGTGCCACAGTTGTTTAATTCATCTAAGGTTGGCAGGGTTTCTTTTTTACTTAAATGTATTCACACCCATGCAAGCTGTCAAATTGGAATTACACTTAAGGGCTTAGGCAGAGCTGCAGCTGCAGCACTGATGGGGGCAGGGATCGGGGGGGCTCGCTCCACTCCCTCCCGTGCTGCCCAGGACTCAAAAGGAGGCCCCCTTAGCTGATGGCTTGGTCCTGTCTTCCCTGCATGACCTAGCTTTTGTTTGGACTTTACGTTTCACATAACCTTAAAGGACTTAGAGATATCATTTTCATTTTTGCAATGGGTAAAAATCGGCTATTGAAGAGAATGTCCTTACAGCTTTAAATGACCAAGATACCGTCCATCATCACAGCCCTATGCTGTCTGCTGCTAGAGCAAACTCTCTTCATTAGAAGTGGGAAAATTATTTGCAGTAAAACATTTATTCAGGGAATTTAGCCTTTTCTTCTTTTTTTTTTTTCTTTTTCTTTTCTTCCTATGGAAATTTATCTGCAAACAGTCTGATTTTTATGTGTTGGCCTATTATTCAGTGTTATTCAGTGAGTTGTTTATGTAGCTGTATTGGAGTTTATGCACTGCTCCTGAATAGCTCACTTTGGCCATTTTTCTCAAGTACGAGCCAGACATTATTTCTTATTTGTTCATAGGAACATTCAAATAAGTTTCCTAAAGTTGCTTTCATTTTCTTCTGAGCATCCTGGAGGACTGCCTAACTTAGGACAGGATGCTCAGTGGCATCTGTGGTGTCTGGAGTCTTTGTAAAATTATCCCTGGTGATATATGGATTTCTGTCTCTGACACATCTCCTCCCATTCAGTCGTGATACTGTCTTAATGTTAGAATTTTTGATGGCTTTCTATAATTCAAAGGGACTTCCTAGTACCCCATAGAGTCCTGGTATGGCAAGTGTCTATACGTCATCCACTTCCCTTCATTAATTTGTCAATTCCATTTCAAAACTAATTGACTTAATTTTCTTTTCCCAATAGCTCCTTGGGAGAGGCAGTCTAGAATCTCATTCATTTGTTGGCTGGAGTCCTCCTAATTCCCAGCATAAAGTCATCAACAAAATACTGTCTGATGTATTCCTCTTTGAATGCTGGGACTGAGATTTTTTTTTTCTTTAAGAGTCCCCTTAAAGCAAGTAAAGAGCTTAATGTGGTAGTGAAAATTTCCAACAACATATTTAACTTTAAACATATCTGTAACTTTCATGAATGTCACACAAATGCAAAAATGTATGACTGTTATTAGTATTAAAATAATTAATTGTTACCTAACTCCTCTTGACGGTACTGGTCATCCAAGCTGAAAATTCATCACTACTATCTTCTTCATCAGTATATAGTACAGATGATTATATTTAACAGTTGGAGTGCGTGCTGTCAGATTCTGGAACTCATTCAGCTTCCATTCAACCGATCTATTATTGTTATCCTCACACATTTAACAGCTCTACTTTATTGTAGAGAAGATTCTACTTATTTTTATTCATGTAAACAAAATTTCCTGTGTAGTCACTAGAGTCCTGCAGTTGGGCTTATAAAAATTATTATCAAACATGATAAAATCATTAGGCTTGGTAATATGTGTTGCCAGTATGTATTGACATTGATCAGCATGCTTACCCACTGGCAATTCTAAGTCTATGAAAGAATTACCAGGTAACGGAAATATATCTACAAAATGGAGGAAATTGGTAGAGTAAACAAAGAGGGAAGTGTATTTACCTCACTATGTGTGGATCATTATCATGTACTTTTAAATTCTGAACTGTGAAGAATTGTTAAAACCTCTAAAAGTAATGTCATAGGCTGCTCTCAGACCAGTGGCGAGTCAAAAAAAGAGGTTCACTTTGGAGGTTAGGTCTATACTTACGTGGCAGAGATTAGGTTACTACAAGCATCAAATTTGGATACAATTTGGAGAACCAAGGTTAGGAACCTGTTTCCCACATTGGAGTGGTAGAAATCTTGACAAGAACATCTTTTAAGTTAGTTGTTTAATAGCCTAGAATGAAGAGTGCTTCTCACCTTCCTCCTCTCCCACAGCTCCTAGAGAAAGATCATTTCAATGTTATCAAGGTTTACTCTCCCCACGGGTAATCCAGTAAGTATAACAAAGGAGACCCTGTCTGTAAATTCCATGTAAGTACATACAGGACAGTAGAATACTGTCATTTTGTTATTAATTCAGATATTCAGAGGCTAAATTATGTTCCAATGAACTCAGTTATGGAAATTGAAAACTGAAAATGTATTTATTTCAGAACGACACATAATTATATACTTCTAGTTTGCCCTGTCTATTTTAAATTACTTTATGCAAATCTCATTTTCAAGGATTATGTATAGAGTTAAATTAGATGAGCCCTTAAATAGCTAATATAATATAATTGTGGAATTATTGTGTGTGTGCATAGCGTGCACATAAGATCCAGATGTTAATTAGTAAATCAGGTTGATTTAGCAAGCAGAAATTTGCTCTATTTGAAGAGAAATTGAAAGGAGAGACAATTGCTTCCTGGAATGTTATTGTTTATACTATAAGCATGCTGAAAGGAAAAAATTAACATGGCAAAAAATACTTCTATAAAAAAAAAGAAAACACCAATTAAGTTATATAGGAATTCATTGCTCCCAGAATCTAGTATGATGGCTTTGCAGAAAAAGACATGAGATGTTTACCATGAGTATGGTTTGTGTAATGGTAAGGCAGCTTTATGTAGTCACTTGTGTATATCACTGCATTTCACCTGAACGTAATGGAGTTAGGGTAGTTTGCATCTGATGCAACTAGACTAACTAGATCTAGTTCCTTAAGCGTTCTTGTAAGGGATACAACTGGCTCCAGAGGGTTAAAAATTCAGAGTTTATGGTTTCCCTGAACCAAAATTCATGGCTTGGATGGATGCTGTTCACAGTCTTTATCCAAAAGGCAACCTTTCACACTGCAGAAAAAGAAAACTTGAGTTAAAATATTTCAGTTTTGTAGACATAACAAAAGAATGTGTTTTAAACTACAAATATAATAACTGTAATTTAGGTCAATTTTGTTATTTGGCATCAAGCGGACAAGTCAGTTTTGCCTTTCCCATGAAAAGCTGACATTTAATGTCTGAAAATAGCCAGAAAATGAGTGTGAATTACTCAGAGAAAAATATTGCCTCTACTAAAGCTGACAACAGAAACTTTAAAACAATCACGTGAAACAACCTGTCATCTCAGCCTACAAGTCCTATTCAGGCCTCAGTAATGTGTTCACTGCTTGCCCAAACTCCCATTGATTTCAGTGGGAGTTCAGAACGTATCCAGAACAGGTGATACCGCCCATATTTTCCACTGTGGCAAAGCCTGTTCTGTGACCTGTAAGGGCTTATCACTGATGCCCAGATCCAAAATCTCATTCACCAGGTCACAAAAGCTGAGCAGAGCATGAGTGCAGTAAGCGTCACAAACATATTTCAGACTACCCTAAGCATTGGAAACCCTTTGGTTGAAAATAACAGCTGGTATCAGAGCCGTTTTTTAAAAACCTAATGTGAGAGGCTCAGCAAGCAGAGGAAAGCAACCCATTCTGTACTCCATTCCAGATTATATAAATTCAGCTTTGCATTTTGAAGGAAAATCCTCCATACTTTTCCAAATAAATGTGTACACAGTAGAGAGCTGAAATATTTTTAACAACGATGAATAGATCATTGAAAATCTTTGATGTCACAAATCTGCAGCTGGACACCTAATAAGCTGTTCATGGTTGTAGAGGGGAGAAAATGCACATTCTGTTGCATTCTCTCATGTTGTTATTCTTGTTGGGGCAATGCCAGTAAAAATACTCTAAGTGTATATTCTGCATCCATCTAAGGAAATACTTCACCAAAACTTATCCTCTCTTACCAAGAAAACACTCTGAGGGTAGAAAAACCTTCATTTATTGTGTAAATATCCTTTATCCTTTGTGTAAATAGCCATCTTTCAATGGTTGTTTGTTTACAGCAAGCTTTGTTACTGTACCTCCACTCAAGTTTTTCCATGTTAAAATCAAGGACTGTAGCAATGTTTATTTACACTGAATGGTTCAAAATGAATCACCTATTGACCTGCAAACAACAAAAATGCCTTATTACTTGTCAGCTTTTTGTTCCTGCAGTTAATATGAGAGACAGTTGCACAGATCTTCACCTATATTCTAGTCTGGCTGTTCCTCATTATACTGACATGGTTATAGCATGCAATGCACATACATCAAAAAAAAAAAGAAAAAAAAGAAAAAGAAAAAAAAAGAAAAAGAAAAAGAAAAAGAAAAAGAAAAAGAAAAAGGAAAAGAGAAAAAAAAGAACTGGACAGTTACTGCTGACAAACCAGAATGAGTTAAAGGGAGTCAGCCTGTATACTTAAAGCGCTGTTTTCAAAACTGCCTTCACACCGTAATGGCCATGAGGCACCGCCAGCCCTGCCTGTCCCTGCACACCCCTGGGGCTCCCCCGACCCTGCCCAGGTCCCATGGCAGCCCCCTGGGGCTGTCAGCCCCGGCCCCAGTGATGCTGCAGCAGGGCTGGTCTCTAGCTCCTCACAGTCCTGCCTGGCCATCCCAAGGCTGCGCTTGACCCTGCTTCCCCTCACCGGGCCCAATCATTTCAAACATTATTGCTAAAATAATAATAATATTAAAATCATTCGCGATGAACATATATTTCCATTCCATAAAGTACTTATGTTTTAATGAAGAATACAGTTTCCTAGCAGCAGGTGTTAACATTGAAATGAAAAATTAGGTCATTATATTGTATATCTGCCTTCAGAAGGATAAATTGAAAATCAGATTTACTAAAAACACTGATAATATCTTGAAACACTCATTTGTCTTTAAAGGTATATTAAATTTCATGGGGTTTCTAGTTTGCTTGAGGTATTTCAAGATTGCTTGGGGAATATGCAGGGGAATGTTTTTCTAAGCTATGTGTGCCTGCCGAAACTGTGACCTGTTGAAAGCTGTATGGAGGTGTATTTTGATCCCTGTATCCTTCATCATTCTGAAAAGCTTAAAAAGTAATTGCAAAGCTTCTAATTTCCAGTCTTTTTGCATTACAAGCCAAAATTAAAGGTGAAATCTAAGGCCATGGGAATCTATTCTTAAGCTCTGAGGCTGCAGACCCTGAATGTACTTACCTAACCTCTGCACAGCATGCAGGGCTACTCCCAGTGTTTGAAATTAAGTAAATACACAAATCTTTCCAGGATTAGGGTTACCCTCTGAAACTCTTACTCATTTTTATCAGTAATTTCCTCTGAATAATATTCATGATCAAAGATGGCAAAGTCAGGCTGTAAGGGAAGTGTTTCTTCTGTTGTCTGTGATTGTTATTGTTGTCCAATCGACATAGTTAACAAAATGCATCTTCTAAAGTCTAGGTCAATGATCAGAGCAATTCAATGCAGGCTGAGGAAAACCCTAGCACAGGCAGAAGATTAAATGGCTTATTAGATGAATGATTTACACAGTTAAAGAAGACAGTCAAATATTACGAATTTTATTTTGTCCTCTTGATATGAGATCTTTTACTGATTGTTTTACTTCTTAAAAACTAAAAATTTCTATATATTTGATTCTGAAGAATATAACCCATCAAGGAATAAACCTAGAGGAAATAAAAGTCTCTACTACAAAGTTGTAATATCTCTTACAGATATTTGTGAGGTTATTTTTCTATAAAAGTGAACAACTTTGGTTTTCTGCTTTGAATGCAGTGAGACTAAAAGCACAGGCTCTGAAGGCCTACAATTACAGTTTTAGCATAAGGAATCATACAATTATATCAGGGTATGGCCATATCTACATGAACATATCATAAAGCTTTTGACTACAATTTTTTTTTTTCAAGCACACTAAATTTGCACCCATATAGAGCATTGTTTGGCATTAAGCTAGTCCACAGGGCTTTTTAGAGCTTACACCATATTTTTTTTTTTTTGCCTACTTGGCATGCACAGTGCTATATTAGGGCTGTCTAATTATGAAGCTGGAAATGAGTTTCTACAGTTTGACTATCAGCTTCTCTACCCACTTCATGGGTAGACAATTCTATAAAATACAGTCCTTCCCCTTTGCTTTGTATATATTACTTTTATATTGCATTCCCTGATATGTTCTTGGAATTCCATGCTTTCCTGTAATCATACTTCATTTTTAAGCTCTTTCTGACCCATGTTCTCCTGTTTATGCCTAGTGCTTTCAGCTATATGGCAATCACATCCTAACAGCTAAGATACTTGTGCTCATGTGGAAGTCATGTTCTACAGCATTCTCTTGTTAATTAACATTTTTAATGCTTCCCTGACCAGATAACAGTTTTTTGTTTGTGGAAGCTTATACTCAGGGAAAATCCGCTTCAGAAAATTGCCCTTTTAATCTTAGGATCAGTTTTGGATAGCTAGGTGACAAAGACTGCAAAATACTTCAGGAACAGGAGAAGGCAAACAGCACAACGTTAAGAGATTAGTAGAGCTCTGCAAAATTTCTCTCAGTGAAGATGGGAGTTTCCATCTTTTACAAGGGTAGGCAAGGATGCAGGTGGTTTGGAGAAGGTATTTTTTTCCCTGCTCTTCAGATTTCACTTCTGAGACTTACTTTTACATGTTGTGAAAGCTATCAGATCTGGAATGCAAGTTCAGTTACAAACAGAGACGAGAAATTGTGAAGATGCACAAGTTAAACTGTCTATACAAAAATAACCCCTATTGGCTTTCTCTCTCTCTCTCTCTCTCTCTC
>VXAA01000894.1:398239-419491 GCA_013399115.1 Anseranas semipalmata
CTGTCAGCGCTGCCGGCCCCAGGGGAGCGCCCCCGGCCCGGCAGCGTCGAGGGGGCCGGAGGGGCCCGGCCGGGCCAGCGCGGTGGTGCGGGGTGCGCGGAAACGCCGTCGCCGTCCTTCGCTTTTCTCTCTTTTTGCCTCCCTGAGAGCGGAATCTGCCCGGCCTCTCCCGCGACTTTCCTGGGATTCCTTTTCTCTGATTAAATATTCCCCGGCGTGTAATTGAAACGAGAGAATGATGCGTCTTCTTTTCTTTGTTTACTGAAGTTGGCATATTTGTTTCAGAGAAAAGAGTTGTCGAGAGAAAACGGCACCAAACAGTAATAATCCTTCATCTGGCTCATTAGCTGAATGATAAAATAATGCTCTTCCTTTAACAGTTCGTCCCTGGCCCCAAGCGTATTTTAAAAGATTTTCTCTTTCTTAGTGACTCAGAGTCATCATTTTGACACATGATCTTTCCTAAGATCAGTGCTGTTCCTTGTGTCTGTCTGTAAAGAAAAAAAGTGGGATGCGTTTACTGTTATTTCCCCCTCCCTAAATCCTTTCCTAATCTTCCCAGTTTTCTGTTACAGCACTTTGAAATGCCCTCTGTTTCAGGGGTAATATGCTTAAATCCAGTAAGTACAATTAGTCCACTTGACAATCCTCATTCATTTTCAGGGCTTTATGCCAGATTCTCAGCCTGCTCAAGCTGCTGTACCTCTATTGTTTTCTGTGCGAGTCTGGACCTTATTTAGATATGCTTTCACAGGATGGAGCTAACTGTGGTGTAGATGCTTGAATGATTCAGCCTTACCAAAAGGCAGAGGAGACATGCAATTTGTGCTTGTAGTGTTAGGAGAGCTTTGCTTATACATTTCTGGCTTTGTTTTTTCTTGTTTTGCGTCAGTTTCACAGATAGTCTCCTATTGACTGCAAGAGAATTGCTCCTGATTTACTTCAGTGCATGTGGGAGGAGAAACAACCCCTTTTTCTTCAAATATATCCCTCTACTGGTTACGAAGGTTATAATAACTGTATTTACTATTCCGTAGAATTACTTGGAGGCTATAAAAATTGAAGTAAAGTGTGAATAGCCACCATAATCTGCAGAGAAATGCATATAAAATCTTTCAGAAAAAGATTCGTGTTTTATAAAAGAGCTACCAGATGATCTAACAACTTTCAAAAATGACTTTAATGCGTAGCCTTTTCTACTGTACTTACCTGTTTTATAATAATGTTCCACTGTCATATCCATATCCTTTAGGCACTGTTAAATGTCTGTATAGCAAAATGCTTTCGCTTTAATTTATTTTCATTTAAAAACAAAAGTCATGTTTTAGATACAGGGTGTAATCCGGTAGGCATGAACTTAAAGCTCAGGCACTTTCCGTGATCCCAGAGGTGGTAGTGTTCAATTTATGCCCGTAGAAGTTGTCACCACGGGCGGTTTTAGATCTTTTTCTAACATCTCAGAGGTCACGAGTATAAAGCATGCACAACAAACCTGCATCCCCAGACGTGACTGTCATTAGGCGAGATTTATTTTACCTTGCATCCAGTTATGGAGAGGTGAAAGGTGTGTTACTGACTGTGGACAACATTTAGATTAAATGCTGCAAAAGCCAAAGCACTTGTAGTGCTAATTTCTAGCATTTCGGAAGTACAGGTGATTTATACAACTTGAAGAAAAACTTTAGGAAAAGAGAAAGACGAACATGTATTTTAAAAGTGTTCACCTTAGTCGTATTCTAGTCATGTCAGAAAAGGGTCTGTGAACAGTTCTGCCTGAACCTTAGGATTAACCTTTAGATATCACCCGAGAAAGACAGATCTTATAAAATACAGTTGGCAAGACCTTCTGTAGCATACAGATACTGTGTAGGTTCTCTGATATAAAATGATGTGAGGTAAAGAGCCAAATTCCTGGAAACATGTTCATAGCAAAGATTTGGTTCTTGTTTGAAAGAAATACTCAGTATGTAGTGGCCTCACAGCACAGCTTCTTGATTCCTGAAACTGGCTTCTTTAACTTTTGCCTAGTCTGCATGGTTATATGTTGCTGGGATGAAGAATTACAAGATGAAAGAACAACAGTTATTGTACGACTGTCTATAAAATACCCATTTGCTAACCATAATGCATTAAGTGTGTAAACTTCAAGAAGATTTGTTTGTAATTTTCAATGCTGTTTATCTGTTGGGGGATTTTGATGTGGAAAGACAATAATAGCAGTTTTCAGTTGTGCTTGATTCATGAAAATGTCTATTTCTGACTGACAGCTGTTCCATTTTATAGTAAATACATTTTAATATTGAATCCAGCGATGGCAAGGACATTTTGTAGTTAGTCTTACATCGTTTAATGATAATCTCATTCTTCACATTCATTAGTGTGAATCCCTATCATTGTGTGTGATACAGGATTCTGGAAATAATCGCAGAGAGGGTGGGCTAGGTGGCACCACTGCAGGAAAAGCTGTTAACCACATGGTTTCCTGAACACCTCTGCAGGTTGATTCTGCTTCTGGAAGCCAAGGGAATTTTGTGTAAGGAGGACAGTGTTGTGCCCCCCCTGCTTTTAAACCCTGTGATCTCTGTCAATATTTCGCTCTTCCTCAGTGAAGCATTGTAATATGCCATTTACAAAGTTGTCAAGCTAAGAACTCAGAAGTGCTTGCATATCCTTTTGTGCATAAATCTGCCATTAAGATTATTAGGAGCTATGTATATGTCTGGAAAATATATCATAAGGGTATATGAGTTCTTTGGATTACAGCCATAATTCTTACTAGTGCCATCAGAAGTCACAGATGTTGGCCTTCCTTGTACCAGGAAATTAAAGCAGCGGCCAGAGACGGTGCCTATGCTAGAGTAGCCACCATGCCATAAAATATTGCAACAGGAAAATGTTTGGAAAATAAAGCAAATTCAAAAAATATTAAATTCTGGAAGGGGTAAATTGGCAAAGAATTGCAGAGATATTTAGCTGTGTGAATCCAATTGATGTTAATATGTGTCACACAGTAGAAACCTTCATGCTGCTTTGAAAATGTGTTTCCGAGTAACTACCATTGAAGGATAATTTTGTTTTACAGTAAGTGGAAGGTTTTGGTTCCTAGAAGTATATGGATATGCGAACACAAAGAACTGTAAATACAAGAGATCATGAATGAGATTTTCAGAGCAGCGAAGGGAAAATAAACGGAAGGTGCTAAGTCCCCTTCATTGTTTTGAAAATCTCATTTCATGAGTTTTTCCTTGGACTTTGCTGCAGTGTGTTCATTGCATAGATCCAGATTTAGAAGTCTATGTTTTACCATAGTTGTTGACAGTCTATTCCCTATTTAACCTGTTACTTTCCAAATAGTTTAAGTGTCAACAGACCACATGGGGAAGTGATTCTCATGGAAACACAGCTTCTGGGTATTAATGTTTTGACCAAGTGACTGTCTGGTGAGTGCAGTTCGTCATTTTAACAAACTGATTCTTCTCTTAATATTCAGAAGACTTATGTTTGCGATTGCTATTAACATTAATTATACTGACGCATGTAAATTCTTACACTGTGAGATGAGACTATCCATTACACTAAAAGGTAATGTTTCACCATTTATTATTATACATAGAATTTCAGTATTTATGTGGGGAAGTGGTATATGCCATGCATAGATTTTAATCTCATTCAAAAATGTTTTATAAAGCTGGAAACTTTGACTTCTGCTGATGTGCCTTTTGAAAATCTTATGATTTGGGGTGTCTGTGCTTGTACGTAAGAACTGCCAGATAGCAGTTATTCACTTAACAGCTCAGGGATTCGAGAGATTTGATAAATTTGAGAAAGTAAAATCTTTGAACCGATAAATTGCGGCATCTTTTTATGTCGGTAAAAGAATCACTGGCCCATTGATCAGGAGATGAAGCATCTGTCCACTGATAAAGGAAGGAGAAGTATGAGGGAGTGTGTATCGTCCTAACAGGGATGGAGGGGACTTGGCATTTTAGACCTGGACAATATGCTGTTTGCAAGATGCTTCCCTTACTGTTAAGAAAGCTGACGGGGGAATGGTATTTTGCTCCGAAATCATGCAACTGTTTCTGATAGCTGTGCCGAAGAGACTGATACACTTGTTCTGCCTGTGTGAAGGCACTTAAGGTTAAGATTAGAAGTGATTCAGGCATCCAGCACAACTGCCTGAGTTACATCTTTGCAAGTTGAAGTCCAAAAAGTGTGTGAGATTGTATCCTTTTTAGGATCTGTGTCATCAGGAACAAAAGAATAACAACTAGCAATAAGTGTTTTTCACCTTGTTTTTGGTTTATTTTACAAAACTGTTGAAAGAGACCTATTATTGAAACACATTTTTAGTGCATCAGCACTGCAGTGTTTAACCACTCCATACAGCAGAAATTCAGCCTCAGTAGTGAAATCCCCTCCTCCCAAAACTGCGTGCAATACTTCTTTCAGTTCAGTGATCCAAAATTGGGAATTCAAAGCTTGAGGAGCTCTGAACTTGCAGAGCTGCCTGAAAATTTTGAACTAGGTGAATCTCTTAAAGAATCCATGTGACTGTTTCTTTGTTTTAGGCTTTATTCACCACAGAAACCTATTTTTCTACAGTCCCTTGTTGCTCTGTGACCAACAATCTATGGTCATATAGAAATATAAAGAATATTTTTTTACAGTGATGAAGTGAAAGAGTTAAGATTTTAACCATCATAATGGCAATTGATCCACTGAAAGTTGTGAGTTACATAGCTATCCTTCCTGTCTATAAGAACAGTAAGTTTTGGAAATATTTATTTTAAGAGTATCGGAAGATGCAGCTGTTCTTCTTCTATTTCAAGATCTGCTACATTCTGCCAAAATTCTGGGGACTGGGAAGCAAAGATTGCACTTTTGAAAATCATTGAAATTCAGAAGGGTAGCATTGTTGGATCCAAATGGAGTTTGGGTGGGACTTGTGGAACTTTAGCACAGAATAGGCTTATGCTTAGAGATCCCATGAGACTGACTGCACCAGCAGTTGATTGGATGGTGTTTAAATCTTGCTGGTTTTGTGAGGTTTGGATCTGAAATAGAAATTTGTAAGACTAGGTAATATTAGATCGTGTTTTTCAATATATATGTAACTTACATGCATCTTGGAGGTGTAGAGTGGATCCTTTTAGTTTTGGGTCCAATCTGGTAAGCTGACAACTAAGTAATAAAATCACAATTCTTTTGTTTTTCGGGTAAAAGCTTTGCATCTTGGCTTCTCTGTGATATCCAAGTTACTTTTGCATATAAATAAAAGAATTTAATTGATAAGGTGACCAAAGAGAGAATCAAACCAGTCGCACAGATGACTGGCCCTGATATTGCACAAGAAAAGTGAGTGGAGGTTTTGTACTTCGCTTGAATAGGGCCAGCATCAATTCACACGTTCAGTACAGATAATGGTAAGATAGTCTCTTCTTAGATGTGCACAAAGGAAGGAGGAGATGCAATGCACCCAGGGAGCAAAAAGGGGGAAATTCTTATTAAACATTAAGGCAAAAAAAAAAAAAAAAATCACAGTGAGAGCAGTCATACATTGGACCTTTCTATCCAGGCAAGCCGATGAATCTCCATCCTTGAATAATTTTAAAACCCAGGTGAATATAGTTCTGAAAAACCTGATTTAACTTTGAAGTGTATCTGATGTTGAGTTGGGCCCTGCCATGCATAAGGGTTTTACTAGGTAACTTTCAGAGATCCCTTTCAACTTAGGTTATCTCATGACTGTATGGTTTTACCAAAGCATAAGGAATGGGGGCCTTCAATTCTTTATTAGGAAGGTGTTTAAAATACACAATAATTTAGGTTGTTTTAAGAGAACTATCTTCTTAATTTGTTATGGGCATAATACTGTGGAAATGGGCTTGAAATGGCAATAGCAATTCTAGAATATAGTTGTATCTCTGAATATCAAACTTCAGTGTAAATTAAGTGACAAGTACCTATGATGGCCTTGTCATTTATAATTTCAGAAAGAATATTTCTGTGATACAATATAGTATGTCAGATCTTTTGAGCTCATTTGTATTGAAGCAAGATATATTTTATGCATTCAGTCCTGTAATTAATTGCTAAGCAAGACTGCAGTCATTTTGGGGCAGAGAGCCTGTTATTTTCATCTGTATGGGGAAATGAACTGCACATTTTTGGCTCTAGATGAGTAATATAAAGTGACTGTGTGGTTCAGGAGACTGATAATATGATGCAGAGTTTTTCACCTCTAGGTCACGTTTTGAAATTCACTGCAAGTTAGATGAGGGCAAAAGTCATTATGGCTTATATGAAATGTTAACGGTCTTGATATGGTGTCAATATAAAAATATCGTCTTCACATTAGTCCTAATTTCCACCTTTTATGTTATAGTAGGAGGATCAAGGAGGTGGCCATGGTATTGTGAGGACCGAAGCAATCTTTTTGCCCTTGTTTTCTTCAGGTCATCTTTTCTGTGCTGCTAGCAGGACAGAGTAATGAAGTTTGTACTGCCTTTGTTCATACTGGAAATGGTATCTTTGCTTGGGACGATGGCATAGGGAGGCATTCGTAAGCTTTATGAGTCACATTCAATCAAAATGAAAAAATAATGCTTAAAAATTACAGTGATTTTCTGTAAATTTAATCTTTTTCATAGGTCAGGGAGAAGAATATTTCTTGCTTTTTATTTAGTACGTTTTGCCTTGAAAATAAAATTTGGCAATAGCAAATGGAAAATGTTCACTTTGAATCTTGAAGCTGCTTAGATTCATCTAAGATGAAACAGTTTTCTCCTCATCTATCAGGAGCAGTTAATGCATATCTTCCTAAAGGGTATGCCAGCAGGTTTCAGATGATACATTGCTACACTCAGCGAGACCTACAATTCTCTGACAGAGCAGTGCCAGCAGCACTATCGTAGGTTTTAGTATGTCATGGGCTTTTTTTTCCTCCTGTGTGTGACCAGTGAAATCTTTGTGATCTCGCTAAGGATCCGTGCCTTTGGTAGGTCTGTAAAAGACAGTGGTAAGTGGGATTTAATCACTGTTCTCTGATCTCAGGAACATACAGAGTGCTTAAGACCCTGGTAATAAAAAGGTAGTAAAAGATTTTATTTTAGTCTTTTTATTTTTTACTATACTTCCTTATCATCTTGTCTTTCTTCAAACACGGCCATACCTTGCATGTAATCCCAGCTCAGATGGATTTTTTAATGCTGTGGTGATTTGGGACTTGTTCTTACGAGTTGCTGAATGCCCTCCAGCTCTCATTAAAGTCCCTGAAAGTCATTCTTTTACATATAGGCTCTTCATAATGATAGGTTCAAGCAAAAGCAGCAGCAAACCCCTTCCAACTAGCAAATGCCAGTATTACAGTAAAAAGAAAGAAAAAAGAAAAGTTTTCTACTTAATAAAGCACTTTTTTTTTTTTTTTGCCAGACTAATATCCCTTATAGAAGTTAATATCAAGAAGTAGTAAAATGGAAAATTTTATGAAATGCTAACGAAAGGTAATTGGCAAAGAATTATTTGTGTTGAGCGTGACTCTCTTCTTGAACAGTCACAGTTGGTTCTTCCACAGATCTCTCTAAAGGGGGTGATTTTTTATTTCATCAGCACCAAAGTTTTAGCTGAGAGTGAGTATAAAGATATATAAAGAACATGTGTTTGAGAATGAGTCAAATGGAAGTTCCCTAAGGAGGGTTTTGACACACACCAAAGAAGCTACAGATAAAGTAAAGGAAGGTGACCCATGAACAGAAAGATCCTGAGATGCTTTTATAGTAAGGGAGATCATGTGTGAGCATGAGATGAATTGTGGAAAGGTACATTTAGATCAGCATAAAAAAGGTGAGATATGGGAGCCCTCTTCAGTGCACAGATGAAAGTTAACTGTGTGTGTAGGAGGAATTCCTCTCTAAAGTTTCACTGAAAACAAGATCTTAAGGAAATAATTTTTATCTTATCTAGCATGTTGCTGATGATAGGCCAATTTCTCACTGTTGTATTTTATTGCTAGTGTCAGACCTTTTGAATAAAAAGAGACAAAGAAGCACAACCATATTATGATGATATTTACTAGAGAGATTAGAATTTCAGGCTTTCTCTTCCAACTTTAGTTTTTTCCTTTGGTGGAGCCTTGAAAACTCTGTACTGTTCTGGGAATGCTGCAGATTCACTGCCCTGTCGGCAGTTCCTGGAATCTCACGTAAGCCAAGTACTTCTGGAGCTTGTGAGTGTGGAGCTGAAGCTCTGCATGAGCCTCTGTAGAAATGAGTAGATACGTAAATCCTGATAAAATATCAGCCTTGTGCATCCCTATGAAAGAAACAACATCAAAAAAGCAACAAAGCAATTAGACACAGATTTTTAGTTGGATTGAAAGGGGCTCATAATATATCTAAACGTGTTTCCGAAATGGGATTCTGTTAAAATGGAGTGTGTGGAGAAATTTTTTTTAGGAAGTTTAGTCTCCATAATCAAGAAATTAAAAAGCTGAAGAATTCTAAAGCTGGAAACTATAATGCATTATAATGCAAGAATAACATTACAAAAATATGTAGTTCTGCCTCTGCTTGTGAGCTATTTATTTATTTTTTTTGCTAAAAGCTTTACTGTATCTTTCTGCACAGTGAATAGTGTTTCATTTCTCTAATATGTTTTTTTTTTTTTCCATGAATTAAGTAGACATCGTCAAGGTAAGCGTGTTTAGATTTTAACTGAAACAGAAACTTTGCTGCTCCTGCAGATTGTCTGAATAATTTACATCATAGAAACCTCAAAAGCCTTTCTGCCCTCTAACGCAGATGGAGCTACTCTACTCAGAGAACTGAAGAGATGGTCTCCTCATGAAGATCCCTTGAGCTGCTGAACGTCATTTAATCAGTCTATAGTCAGTCAGCTGTACATTTTTAAGGTGCCCATTTCAGTGTATCCATTAGCATGCACATTCAGGAAGCTTAAAAATCTCCACATTTGGAAGAAATTTTAGGTGTTTCCCACTGTTTCCAGTTGATTCTTATGTTGTCAAAAGTTGCTGACTGGTGCTCAGCTTCATCTTTCTTCTGATAAACTGTTTCTGTTCTCATCAACATAAAATTCTTGGCTCCAGTGCTTAGCTGTGAAATTATATGCTCTTTCCATTCTGTCTGAGAGCCTGCTCCTCTTTTTTCCTGAGCCAGGTGATTTGTTACTATCTCTTCTCCCAACTATTTCAGAACAAATTCCAAATTCTGATCTTCATCTGCTTTATTGAAGTAGGATTCAGACCCTGTTCGCCCCAGCCCCAAATCAGTAAGAGTTAAAATTTAATTGTAGCTGTAAATCGACCTAGTGAACATCTGATTTAAGGTTCTTCCCATCCTGAAAGTATCTTTCGCTACTGTGATTGCACTGTCCCATAACCACATTCTTGGCTAAAAATTGTCATTCTAGAGAACTGGAAGTGTTAAAACAAAGTAATTAGTGCTGCTGAGTAGAGCACTTGCATCAACAAGGATAAATCTCCTGTCCTAAGGATCCACATATGTATTTCTCTAACTTCTCTTCCAGCATTAGAAAAAACAAAGATGTGCAGAAATGCATGTATGGTACTGTGGTCTGTTTCTCCTCACTTGTAGGAAAACCAAGCACAGGGCTGTTATCTGATTGATTTACATCTATACAACATGAATAGGATTTCATTTAGTCTAATTCACAGTTAGCTGTCGTTCTTTGCATCGTGCTGGTTGCACAGCGTTAAAAAAAAAAAAAGGTTCGGTTAGTTTAGAGAAGGGGGCAATGTGAACAGTGGTTAATTAGTGATACACAATAAATGAGCTAGGAGTGTAATTTACTGTAATGCTGTTGTCAGAGGACATTCAACAGGAGTGTTGGAAAGGAATGGAAGTTCTTCCAGTCTGAATCAATGGTGACAAATTAGATGTATGACAGTAGCCTAAACCAAACTTCATTCAAATGTCACAAATGAGTTTAAGTGTATTGAAGTATTTTAGATGCCATGAATGGCTTTAGGTTGTATTACTAATATATAATTTAAACATAGTGGTTTGATGAAAGCCAAAGCTGACTGAGTGGTACCAGAAGTAACCACAAAGTGCCAAAGTTGATTTAGACTGGATTAATGTGATGGAGCCATTCATTTCTCTAAATGTATTTTTTTGTTAGTTAAGTAGCCACAGTCAAGATAAGTGTGTTTAGATTTTAATTGTTATCAGTTACACCTGCTAGTCTGTACACCTGTAATCAGCTGAATGTATGAATGTCTCTTTCACACTATCACCTGCACAGCTGAGATGTGGGGTCTTCTTGCACAGCACCTATGCAGGCTGCCTGAAGCCTTGTTCTTAACTGCGGCGTGGAGCAGCCACACCAAGATGTTACCAAGTCACTTAACACAGCCACATGCTCCTTGCCGATTGTGGGACAAGGGTGGGGCAGGCGCTAAATCTGTATGCACCCTGATCTGCTGAAATTTTTTACATTCCCTGGCTTTAAAAATAATAATAATAAAAAAAATATTGCTGGATGGCTGGAGAACAATGCTACCAGTAACCTCTTTTAGTCAACAAGCTTGCATCACCTAAAAAGAGTATGGGAAAGTTGGAACTAGATAATCTTTAAGGTCCTTTCCAACCCAAACCATCCTGTGACTCTATGAAAGAGTGATGTGAAATAGTTTCATTGAATTTTTATATCCATGAAAGGTTCCAGGTTTTAGTGTTCAGCCAGTATGTGATATTTATTTGCATTGAAAGCTGATGAACTGTTTTTGCAGAGCCTTGTGGTCAAAAAACTGTCAAGGTTAATCTGAGGTCTCGCTGAGCAACAGAGGTTCTGGCCTTTCCTTTGTACAGATAATAATTTCATTATGTATTATTTTGTTTTCCTGCATATCTGGTTCCCATAGCCTATCTGACCTGTGAAATTCTTGGCTATGTGAATCTCTCAGTTTTCTGTGAGATTCCTAGGCTGTAGTTGGGTTTCTAGGCTGCTCTGCAGTTCGTGCATGTGCCAGACATGCCGGAGTGCTCTGTTGCTGCTAGGGTTTCACCCTGCTTATTCATCTGTTGAGAAGTTGAAGTAATTAACGCCCCAAACCCAGCACAGGGTTAGCGCTTTTAAAAATCGTGAGAAGCAGAGTGCAGCTGGGATTGTCTCTAGACTAGGATGTGTATCTGAGACACACCTTGCCTAAAGTGCTTACAAGCCAAAACAGGTAGTGCACTTGGAAAAGGAAGCATGCAAATGTTAAATGATTTTCTTTAGGCCCTACAGAGAGTCTCTAGAGTCCTAATTCCAGTCCAGTTTTTCCTACTTGGTGTTTGCTCGTGTTTCTGCATACAGTTACCATAATTCCTTTTCTGTATTGGCCACAAATGACTATGAGTGTATTAACATTTTGATAGGCAAGTTCTCTATATTTTGGTGGGCACATAATCGGGGATTACATTTCTTTTTAATTGCATGCTGTTTGCAAAGTGTTTAGGGGTGCTAAAATTCACTGCAAAGGCAAAAATATCTTTCTGTTTGAGGAGGAATGTGCTAACTACGGATTCCCTTTTGGAAAGATTATTTTCAGGTGTTGGCAGATTTGAGTCCTGACACAACCAGCTGGAATCCTCTACTGCAGAATGAGACTTGCGGATACCTCCACCTATAGTGACTGTGTGTTTGGTTGGGGATTCCCCCTCACAGTGTCACCTCTGGACACAGGCTCTTAAAGAAGACTGGAATACTCTGGAGAACGGGAAAATAAGTAAATGTTCCCAAAATGCTGAAAATGACCATCTGCATACAGGAAAGGACAATTTTGAGGAAGGGAAAAGTGTTGTTTTCTTTTTGCTGTTAGATAGAAGCACTGTTTAATTTGTACAAAAAGAACTGAGAATTCATGGTTTTCTTGGTATGTTACATTTGTCAACCCGTCTGCCTAATTTAATTTTTGGTAACTGGAATTGGCTAAGATGTTATGGCATATTCATTACAATAGGAGGAAGAAATCCTAATCTCTTGGGTGGTAAACCTTGATTTTTTACATGTACCTTTTTCTCTGAATAATAAAGGCGCGTCTGACAGTAGATCCCAAGTATCTAGGCAGAAGAGTAATTTTCAAAGCAGCCCATTCGCAATCAATTCCCTTCCTCTAAAAACAAAGCCATATATTAAGTTGGTGTTTAAGGGATAATCTCTGTGTCTTTAAACTACACAAACTATCAGAAGCCTCCCAGTCTGGTTGTGCCAGGTGTGGAGCACCTCCTTTACGGGAGTGAGTAACCTCATCTCCCGCTGAGAGCAGCAGGAGTTACGGATGCTGACTGCCTTCCTCTGAGGCATCACTGCCTTGGGGGATCGAGCTGTAACTGAGGCAGCTGTGCCACTGACTGGGATCTATAAGTGCAGGCGCTATTAGAGGGTGCCATTAGATGAAGTCATTGAACCATTAGGAAGCCTGCAAAAATTAGTACCCTTTCGTAATCTAAAAAGTGTTGTGGTTGAGAATATGCCCACTGGATGTCCTCAAGGGAAGATTTCTTTCACGCGTACTGACTCTGTCAGTGTTACCAGCCAACATTTCAGTAGCATGAGACTTAGCTTTGTAACATTTCACAGATCCCTACATCATGCTGAGTAGTGCTGGTCATCTATTATTAACATGATGGCATTTTTTGCTGGACTAAAAGTATCTTATTATCCATTTTCTTATTAAATCTTCCATTACTTTAAGATGCTTTCAAGGTCTGTTCTACTCTCATTTTATTAGTTGGGAACAAAGGCTTTTCAAATGTCAGAAGCTAATATATGCTGATTTCTGGATAAGAAAGAAAATACCTCAGATTTTGAGTTCATTTTATTATATAATGATGTCTTCAAGCCTCGTACACAGTCTTTATAAAAATCTCCCTTTGTCCCATTTGAATGCATATCTATGTGCAGTTATAATTTTGCATTTGAAATGCTGGCTGTATGGCAAGGTGAGCCTTTCTCTGGTCATCATCACTGGTTATTCTTTTGCACATATACAGAATCCAGAGAACTTTTAAGTTAGAGATCATTCTGCTATGAAATGGCTGGAGGTAAGCCAGTTCACATCTGGGAACAATGGAGTTAGCGTAGTGTGGCGTCCTGGTTAATAAGCCTGCTGAGGATAACGTAGCTCAGGCACAGTGCTGGGCTAATGCATCCACAAAACTTCTGGATTGAAGCTGGTCTGTGTCTGGGCTGGCTGGATTACAGGCAAAACAACCAGACCCACTCTGGAAGAGATATGCACCTCAGTAAAATTAATACTGTTAGACAGATGCTCTCTGTATCTCTAAAGAGATGTTATTATCTGAGTTTTTTAGCTATTGACATTGAGGTATTTCATGTTAATTCTGACTGAGGAATGATTACCAGAGAGTCAAAGGTGCTGAGATGTTCTTGTCGTCGAACAACCTTAAGCAAAGTTTGGACTCCACTGATTTCAGTTTGTTAGATCAGGTCGATTAAACCAACCAAATCGGAGCGTGAAAAATTACTGAATAGCATACAGATGAGGGGAGGCATTAAAAACAAAAAACCAAACCAAATCAAAACAACAACAAAAAAACACTCTATTGAAACATAATGGTTACACCAAATGTATTTATTTAAACATATTGTAGAATTTCTGTGAGCAAAGAAATGTGGTATAGCTCTCTTGGACTATGTTGAAACTAAGGGGCAGGTTCTGTAGTACAGGCTGGAGTCACAACCACTCTGCTGACCAGATCAGGAATGCAGCTGGTATACACGCTCCATAGGTTCCTTTTTGGACTTCATGCTTCACTCCTTTCTGATGTGGGAAGGTAAGGATGGAAGGTAACACTTGTCCGTACTTATGTCTGGGATCATCTAGTTCCAAGCCTCCTGCCATGGGCATGGACACCTTCCACTCAGGATCGGGTTGCCCAAAGCCCCATCTAGTGGAAGGTATCTTTAAGGTCCCATCCAATCCAAACCGTTCTATGATACAATCAAGATATTAATCTCAACGTGGAAGCTGGGTCAGCAATCTGTCAACCATCCTGATTTAGATTTTTGAGTCTATCGAGGTGATAATACTAGTTACCCTTTTCGAGACAAAACAGCAAAAAATGCGGAGAGTTCACAAAAAGTGAAGACACATAGTTCATTGACATGCTCAGGACATGACACAACTTTAGCAAAGAGATACGTTATGTGAACAGACTGGGTCCACGGTTATTGCTTTGTTGGATTCCAGCTTATTCTTTTGATGAGAACATGAGTTGTTCAGCCCAGTCAGGTTTTTCTCTTTTGTTAGTAATTCTTGGGCAGCAGAAAGGAATGGAGCATCCTAATCCATAATGCTGTTGTACTGTGGTTTTAGGATTAGGTGAAAGGTAAGAATTGAGAGGAGTATAAGGATAGAAGAGAAGTTTATCAGCGGAGTCTTAGGACTGCTGGATTAATATCCTGCTGCTGATAGTTGGGTTCATCTCAACTGTTTTTGACTTTCTCCCTCTGTGGCTGAAGCTCAGCAGAGTGGGGCTTCTGAACTGGGCTGGGAATTGCCTTATGCTTCCCGGTTTTCCCATGGAAATCTCTTGCTATTTTGATTTCTGAGGTTTTGTTTTGTAAAACTCTACACAGAAGCTGTTGGTGGAATAAACCTTCATATTATTATTTAGCTGATGTGGTACTAATTTTAAGTACACCAGTTTTGCTTTGTTAATTTCTAGATTCATTCTTACCTTACCAGTCATAAGCCTGACACAGACATTGAATTTTAACCCTTCCTGCTTAGTTGATTTATTTTTTCTGTCCTCTTTGCATTTTTAATCTTTTGAGAACTTTGAACTATTTCCCACAGCTATGCTCAAAAGTAGATTTGTAGCCTTTTACTGCCATTGCTGCCTTGCATGAGGCCACAGGAAAGCTGGGACAAAAAAACCAACAACAACAATAAAAAAAACAGACTCATGACTCCCAGGTTCATGTCTTAAGCACAAGATTGCCATTTGTCTTTTATAAGCCTTTCTTGTCTGGTGCTTTCAAACTCTCAGAAAAATTAGACTTGAAGTTGAAGAATTCATACTTTTTTTGTAGCACAAGTATAGATTTTTCCCTGGTAAGGTTTGGTCGTGTCATGCTTGTTTGTTTATGAGTGACAAGGTATATGGTGATGATAGAGCTGAGTTCATTATCACCTGCTTTTTCTATTATTAGATCATTCAAAACTCACTTTCTCTGGCTCTCTAGCTTCTGTAAACCATTAATGTTGATGGAGTGATGGTCGTTTATATTTGCTGAATATCAATTTTAAGACATGACAGCTGAATAGTTGATGGTAAGTGTCCTTCACAAATTTATGTTTTCAAATATTTCCCCCAGATTTTAGTAAAATCAGTAGAGTTTGAGATGATAATGGTGTCACTGGTTTGAAATATGTATGTTTTAGTAGTTGCTTCTGCCACCCACCTTCATTAGGGGGTTTATGTCTCTACCCATTCTGCCTCATCCATCACTGTCCTATTTTGGAAAGTGTAAAGATCTTAAATGCAGCAGGACCCTCACAGTTTTTAGCAGGAAGCTATTGTTACAGAGAATACTCAGAATAGTCCTGTAACATCTAGTCTTTCCAGAACAGGCTTTTGAAGGAGTATAGAGGAGTGATGGCAAGGGTTGAAGATATGGCCAGCAAAAGCATAGATATGTTCACCATTGAGTTTCTTTGTGTGTGTCTGAAAGAGAGAAGGAAGTAACTCTGGTTAATGATTCTGCTCATGGACAAGCAAATCTGATGTTGTTCAGATGACCATTTTACACCTTTCAAGGCAAGACCCATTAAAAGCGTCTGGTGCTTACATACATTAAGAGGCATGGGATGGGCTTGAGACAAGAATAACTGTTAACCACTATTTTTGAATAGACTTGTATTTATACATGATTAAGGATTTATGTATCATGGGATTGAGGTGTGGCTGAATATGACTGATCAAGATTAGGGACAATCTGCAGCACTGATTTTGTCATGCGTACAAGTCTGTACTTACAAATGCCCGCAGTTTGGTCTTTCTCTTGTAATTTTTGGCTTCATTTCTTGCTTCTTACGGGAGAAATAAAGAAACTATAAACAGTGTGACAGTTACAAGTTTATAACCATTGAACCTTTTGCTGACATCCACAATGACATCATTTAGCTAGATATCAGTTCTTTCTGGGCTATGAAGGTGATTGGGGGACTGGAGCATCTCTCATATGAGGAGACGCTGAGAGAGCTGGGCCTGTTTAGCTTGGAGAAGAGAAGGCTGAGAGGGGATCTTATCAATGTGTGCAAATATCTGAAGGGAGGGTGTCAAGAAGATGGGGCCGGACTCTTTTCAGTGGTGCCCAGCGACAGGACAAGGGGCAACAGGCGCAAGCTGAAGCACAGGAAGTTCCGGCTGAATATGAGGGGGCACTTCTTTACTGTGAGGGTGACAGAGCACTGGAACAGGTTGCCCAGAGAGGCTGTGGAGTCTCCTTCTCTGGAGATATTCAAAACCTGCCTGGATGTGATCCTGTGCAACATGCTCTAGTTGACCCTGCTTGGCAGGGGGCTTGGACGAGATGATCTTCAAAGGTCCCTTCCAACCTCAGCCATTCTGTGATTTTTGCCTGTTCTGTCTACACCCGGCAATCCCTCCAGGACATGTAGAAGAGGTCTCAGAGACCTCAGAGTTTGTGTTAGTTCCCCTTGATTTGTTTCCAGAGTACCACATTTGCACTCAGTGAGTCAAGATTCCATAGTAAAATAAAGGGAAACTGGGGGTTTGGTGGGGTGAGGAGAAATCACCATTTCTTTGTATTTCAATATTTTGCTTTGACTATTGGTGTTATACAAACAAGACTTCAGAAAACTAAGGGTGTGAACCAAAACCTGTTGGAAATCAGCGGAACAGATATCATTGATTTCAAATGTAGTCTTCTGCAATGCTTTTTGTGTTTTGCTTTTTTCTTTTCTTTGTCTTTTTTTTTTTTTTTCCCCAGACACTTAAATGTACTTTATTAGAATTATTGTGAGAGGGACAATTTAGGCTTCCCAGACTGTGGTTGACTGAAAATCTCAACTATAACATTGTATTAACAGAATTCTTTGCATTTAGCACTCTTACGCGACAGGGTAGAAACTCACTTGTGTCTGGAATCGTTGTTTAAAAACCTTTCCAGAGGTGTCAGGAGAGGCACATTATAGATGCAGTCTTAACCTTTCAGAAGAGGAAGAGCTGTGAGCCAAACCTGCAGCTCAGGGCTGGAGCCAAGACATTCTACAGCAGCATGCTAAAATACCAGAAGAAACTGAGAAACCTGTAATAAACAGGCACTTTTCTACGAACGTAAGACAAGATTTTTGAAACGCACATCATTTCAACTGTTATCTCAAGGAGTGGTAAGAACTGAGGTAGTGGGACTATCATCAAGAAAGGCAAAACGTGAACAGTTTTAATGGTGTTTTCAGATAAAGGTACACTTTTTCATTTATGCACGTGAAGAAAGCTTTAGCTTGATCATTGTCCTTTTGAAAAATAAGAGAAATATTCTCACTGAATTTCATGGAAAGGATTTATTATTCTGATTTGGACAGTGCATGTTTTCACATGTCCTGCCTCATTCAGAAATTATTTTTGCTTGCAAAAGTATGGGTTAAAAACTGCTCCGTGTTTGTTTCTTCATGAAAACAATACATTTCTCAGGGATTCAGTTACAGGGGTGTTTGATCAAGAATGTACTGTTTCTACAGTTGATTCTGTCTGGAGGCAGATGATCTCTTGTGGCTGCTTCTGACCCTGATTTCAGAAGTGGCCAAAAGGAAATGTGCTCAAGCTGAAGAAAATCTCCTAAGTACTTGCAATATTATGCGGGATATAAAGATCATATAATAAAGACTCTGGAACATGCTGATATTGTAGTGATACATATTGCTTAGGTTTTGTCTATATTACAGGTTACAGTCTTAGCAATACTGGCATAGCTTCATTACAAGAACCTCTTGGTGTAGATGTGATGTGCCAATAGGATTTTCTTTTTTCCTGCAGGCTGTTATACCACCTCTTCAAATATGTAAGCTTAGCTAAGACATCTCTTGTCTACTGATGCACCTCTGTCCATATCAAGGACTTTGCCTTCCTAGAGCAGCTACCTGGGGTGTGGAAGTTTTCCTACCCTGAGCTAATAAAAATGCAGAGTAGTTATGGTACAACTTTGTGATGTAAAGTAGGTAGTACATGCTTATGCAAAAGTGAGCAATGTATTCAGCTGCTATCACTTCTAGCATATGAATGTGAAAACTGTGCTACTACTATTCACTGCAAAGTTATAAGGCAACCCTTTTTCCTTTTAAAATAATGAATTAAAATTATGTTTTGAGGAGTGAGAATCTCATTAATGGGAAGCAGAAAATTGTTTACACCAAAAGACCTTTTGTGTGTTATGAATTAGGTCAAATGTTTGTTTTATGTATGTATTATGTTGTTTTAAAAAGTAGTTATGAAGGGTTTTAATAATATTGGAAAATAAACAGCTGAGAAGATGGGAGGGACAGTAATGGGAGGAAAAGAGAATGAATACAAGATGTGCTTTTGCATGTGAGGGTCTTTTTTCTATTGCCATATCATTCCAGCCTTATACTTTTAAAGCATCATCTGACCTCTGATGGTCATATTGATTGCAGTGGCCCTTCTTGTAGTTCAGATCCTAAATAAAACAAGTAAGTCTGCTGTGGTCAGGTTCTCTGCTTCTATTTCTTTAGTCTGGAGAGCTCACAGTTTATCACAAACTTGATTAAAAGGCCCATTTCTGCTTAATGTCTGGCAGCGACTTGGAAACCTATTTTCTCAGTTTTGGATGTAACTGTGGTTTTCTTCCATGTACATGCTATTGTGTTGCTATTTACTGAATGTGCGAGGATATCCTTAGACTACCCAAGGATAATGCCTTAGACTACCCCAAACCATTTACCGAGTAGATATTTTTTGTAATGAGTCATAAAAACTCAGGTTAGAGGAACTACCGAGTAAGCCATTATTGATGCCTCAGGGCAGTATCAGCCATAGCTTTGTCTGACCTATTCATAAAAAAACATCCAATTATGGAAGTCTTGTTATTCTACTGCCTGTTTCCTTTCAGCTAGAAAACGTGTCTCAGTGCCTTGCCCAGACACAAATTTTCTTGGGAATGGTAGGGCATGTATCCCCTTCTCTTGCTAGAGCTATCTGGACACATGACATGGTTATACTGCTATCTATATCCTTATTCACACTGCTGTTAGATACAGTCCTGGTGTATGTTAAATTTTTAACGCAATTCAAGACCATTTACTTTCCCTTTAGATGTGCAGCTTTCCTCAAGTAGCCCTTGATATATTTGGTTATCATAATTATCTCTTTCCACAGTTTTCTTCACACTGAACAGTTCAAATTCTGCTTTGGAGGAAGGCTATGCTTCCTTGTATTCTGATTGTTCTTGTTGCTGTCCTCTGGATTTTTACCAATTTGCCCACATTGTTCTTGAAATGTGGTTCCCAAACCTACTTACCACACTGAATTACGTTTTTCCTCTTAGAACAACTTCCTGGTTTCATCAAAATCAATTTGAATACTGTCTTGCCTTCTAACATGACTACAATCGTTCCTGTCTTCACATTGTCCATAAACCTAGTAAATATATGTTTTATTCTAGCAGCCAAGTAATTTATGAGTCTGTAAGATAACTTGCCCTGTGGATGAGGACAAACCCTCCCACAAAAGCCCAGTTAATCCATCTATCAGTGAACCATTGGTCAAAATTCTTACAATACAGATACTTAGCCAGTTTTGCATCTCATGACACTTCACTTGCTTATTTTCTTAGATTACTTTTAGGTAATAAAATGGGAAACTATCAAAATTCTCTTTAAAGACAAAAATATATGACACATCTTTTCCCCTCTAAGCAAGTTTCCCAGCCACAGAAAAAAATCAGACTGATTTCACAAAGTTTGTTCTCGACCTGTCCATGTAGGCTGAGAGTACTTTCTTTTTCATAGTCTAGTGTCTTAAACTGTTTGTTGGCTAAGTTAAATTTCCAGAAAATGCAGGTACAAATAAAACTCACTAGTCCGTAATTTACTGTTTTTTTTTTTTTTTTTTTTCTTTTTAAGGATAGGTATTACACTTTTCTCCATCTTCTGGATACTCATCAATTATCCCTGTGTTACCTTTGAGAAAGGTAATGGTACTGAAAAGTATTCAGCAAGTTCTTTATGTATCTTACAGTGCATTTCATATAGCCTAGCTGATTTGAAAACATCTAATCTATTCTTTTTCATTCTACCATGAGCTGGGATCACATTTGGCCCTTTTAAGTGAAGACTTAATCAAAACAGCAATCCAGCCATTCAACCATCTTCTTACTATCTACTGTTAGACTTCATTTTGTAGTGACTATTAGACCTACTTTTTCCTTAGTGGAAAAAAGTACTTCAAGCATTAGATGTATTGCTGGAGCTCTGATATCCCCTGTAGTCAATACATTTGTGACATAGTTAATCATTTTGTACTTTTGTTTTTCTGTTTTTTTTGTGACTTTTGTACTTGTCTAGAGTAATTTGATCTTTTTTTTTTTTTTTAATGGAGAAGATATTTGGGAAGGCTCAGTTAGAAGAACAAGCAATTTTGCAACACCATCTGTTGTGTCCATCATTACTCCCCAAATGATTCTATTTCTCCTTGGCCTTCTCTCTTCTTTAAGAACACAATTTCGTCAACCAGAACATTTCAGCAAATCAGTCAAGCTTCCTGTGATAAAGCTGCATGTCACCTTATGGCCAGGATTTCCAGGTCCACCAAACGTTAGGTGCTGTTGAGTGCCGTGGCTGATGCAAAGCAGCGGTTTCTCATTTATCACAGCAGCACTGGAACTGTCACCAACATGCAATATGCACCAACACTGCAGTACATTGTCCCATCCGTGCAGATGTGCAAAACTGGATGTGATTCTGACCAGCTTGATTTAATTCTGAAGTTGAACCAACTTCAAAGTTGACCCTGCTTTGTGTGTGTGGGGCAAGGGGTGATGGAGATAGGAGCAGTGGGCAAACCAGATGACCTCCACTGATCTGGTCCTACCTAAATTATTCTGATTTTATGATTATGCCTAAGTGCAAATGTTATGTAAAGTTGTACTGAGTCTGGCCGGGATAGAGTTAACTTTCCCTGCAGCAGCCCTTGTAGCTAGAACAGCGCTGGTATCACACCA
>VXAA01000894.1:419665-434793 GCA_013399115.1 Anseranas semipalmata
TCTGTGCTTGCGCACAGGCTTTGCTTGTACATATATATATATATATTTGTTGTTTTTTTTTCTTCCTCTTCTGTAATTAAACTATCCTTATCTCAACCTGTGAGTTTTTTTTTCTCCCCCTCTTCCTTTGAGGAGGGGGAGTGAGAGAGCGGTTGTGGTGGAGTTCAGCTGCCCAGCAGGGTAAAACCACCACAAAAGTGTAAAACTTTTGGAAACCAATAGCTTTTATTCCAACCAATGCATATATAGAAAAAAATAATTTGTTTAGTAAAAACAAAATGTCCTAGTCTTATGTGAGTGTAATATCATGTGAGTAACATAATGTGAGTAATGTCACGTAGATTTAATCACAAGTAAAAAATTACCCTTTTCACTAAAGCTATGTACTTGTTTCAGTATTTCTGCCAGATTTTCATAAAGGGAAAACTTGTCGTCTGTTCCCCCTCCCCCCCTTTTTTTTTTTTAGGTTGGTGAAGGCAAGTTTGTGATTACAAATAGATTTTATAGTAAAGAAGTTATTTAGCAGCTCTGCCTTAGCAGCCCACCAGTAATGTGATATGTAAGGAAGCTGGAAGTGGTTTAAGAGGAACAATGAAGTGGTTAATGTGGAAATTGATAGTGGAAAAGCCCACATATTTGGAAACGAAAATGATCGGAGTGGCAATTCAGAGCTTAGTTAATCTTCTGTGTCATGCATTTATTTTCTTTGTCCTCACCTTAGTCTGCTAAATAAATATTTTGGAAACCTCACAATTAATAATGAATGTCTTCTTGGTGGCTTTGTGAATGTCTGCTAAGTAAATCCTCGAGGTATTCTCTAAAGTAATTTTCAGGAGAGATATTCCCCTTGGATGGAATTTAGCCAGGAACATTGCTGTGAAGATACCATTATGATATGGGTGGGGGGGAAATGTGATAAGACTTACAGATATGCTGTAATTTCCTGGGAGAAAATCTTGGCACTACCAGCTTTAACATTTTCAAAGGTCTTTTTTTTCCCTAACTCCTTATCCAGTGTCTGAGAATTTGACTCGCGTAGATACTCAGTTTGAAAACCATGTTGTATCCACAGCATGGCAATCTTCAGGGGGCTCTAGGATTTTTTTTCTGCATATTGAGCATACCATTTTGATATTGCCTCCTACTGTTTGTGGTTCTTTGAAGGCTTAGAGCTCACTTGAGTTTCAAAATGTGTTTCTAGTAAGGGCTTATTTTTAATTATCATCATTACTTCATCATTTTCAGGGTGTGCTCTGTTCTTTACAAACAAGTGAAAAAGACCAGCATCTTGTTAATGACTCTAGGGTCAGCATGTCACCCAGCATCCACTGTCTGTGGACCTGACAAAACAAACAGTGATGCCCTTTCAAGAAATGTCACAAGCACCAGGTCAAATACCCTGGGAGCTTTGGCTTCTTGGTCATCACAGGTTCTTACGGGATCCTGTTGCTTTCCTGGCTGGTGAAAAAAACAGTCATAAAGATAAATGATCAGAGGAACAAATGAATGCATTTTCTTTTTCTTTTTTTTTTAATCAACTTTAATTTTACTATTTAAATCTTAAACTCTTTACAAGAAGAACAACTTCTTAGTTTGTACAGCATCTGACACCATGGGGCTGAAATGTGGAGACACATCCATACTCAAATTCATAACATTTTGTGCATTATGTAGATTACAGGCTATGAAATATAGAAACATATAAGGTATGCAGTTTGCTAGTATGTTCTGTATCAGCAAAGGTGAAGTGTAAGGATCAGATTTTATACATTAAGTTGTGGAGTGTCTCCATTAATATACTGCTTTAAGAAAAAGCTGCACTAGTGGTCACCTACATCTAACAGTCAATAAAATGTGTTCCCTGTGGGAGAGCTTCCATATTAATGGTAGTTCATTATTCAGCCAGATGTTTTAACAGCTAGCAAAGCAGCATGATTTTTGGTAGCTACTGATAACAGATCTGTCAATATTTTTCATCTTTTTAATGCAAACTACAAAACTCTTGATGCTATTTCCGCACAGGAAATCTTACATATTTCTCTGCTTTATGATGGTATTGTTTTACCTGAAACAAAAGAAAAGCTTATTTTTCAATAGGCAAAAATACCTTCAGTAAGAAATTTGTGGCAGAAAACATCACCTTTGTATTCAGAAATTCTATCGTGGTACCTCACTAAGAGTTGATACCTACTGAAGTACCTTCAGTCTCCTCTGTGGATGTCTAGATGACTTCTGCTTTGAGTAAAGTGACATGCTTTCCTCTGTTGTCATATGATGTGAATCTCTAGTCTTAATGTGTCATGACAGATACAGTACAGGAGAATAGCATGTAAAGAGAGAAGACAAAGCTCCACAAAAATTGCCAAGAAGCCTTAAAAAGCACTGTCAAATTCAGTTTGTTTGAATGTTATGCAGAATATTTTTAACTGAAAACTCAAATTTTCATCTAATGTGAAAATTGCAATTTATGCAAAAGTGTGTCTGTGTTCTAACAGTTGTTACAAAGGAGCTTCAGCCATTGCTGTAAAAAATATCAGCACATACATACATGGAGCAGGAAAATAAAGAAATATTTTAGGTGAATGTCACCGGAGCTGAGCAAGTTACAGTGTGGGGTGTGTGTGTGTTGTGTGTAAACATAAACATTTTTCTCATTACTTTCTTCTGCCTACCTCACCATGCAGTTGACCCTTGTGACTGCCAGTTTCTGAAGGAACTGGTCCTGGAGGAATCATTCAGTCAATCCAGAAAAGCAACAGCACGAGGAATTGGCAAGTCTGGGCTTATAGAAAGCCCACCTGTTTTGTTTCTGACAGGACTTGAACAGTTAATGGATTTTCATGGAATAGTTTTATTACTGTCAAATCAATATTTTTGAAAAAGTCTTCCACTGTAAGACTTTTGATCAGTTTACTATTCATGTGCAGCATTTAGACTGTGTTAATGCAGCTCTCCCCAGTAATTCCCGAACAGTCCGCATATGCTTAAACATAAACCTGTGAACAGTGGCCTTGGTAATTATGAATGAAAAGTTCAGATATAGATTTTAGCTGTCCCTGGATAAGCTGCTATTAATTCTGGGTAAGTTCAGCATTTGGAATAAATGTCTAGGGAAAAGATTTCCATACTGAAAAACAAACGTGTATTGCTATTTTGTGTAGATTGAAAGACACAAAATTCAACAGATTCATGCAGCTGAACCTAAACGGATGCATCAGTATATCTAAGACAGGGCTTTAAGCTACAGATACTTAAGCCTTATGAATTTTATCAGGGCTTTTTTTTAGTATAAAACTTTTTTTTTTTCCTTCCTGAAAAGGATTGATAAACAGATTGTGAATGCAGCATAAGGGCTAAATAGTGAAACCACTTCATACTGAATGTATCAGTCTTACCATAAATTGTCTGGAGACTATCGTCTGGAGGAAAATTACAGTAGGCACCAAAAAGCTGGCAACTGCATTTTCAAATTTATAGATGGAAATAAAAAGTAAGTAATTGTTAGAATTCTATGTTGTGTGATATATACTTGCATAGTCTTTCTTTTTTTTTTTTCCTTTTCTTTTTTTGCAAAGGGATTAATTTATAAGTATATATAAAAAGACAATTTTTGTACGTTTGAGCTCATAAACAATTTTTCATACACCTCTTATTTCATAGTGTTTTCTTTAGGACTTGCAAATATTTATTTTTAAGAGGTTTCATAGATTATTCTCTACTACATGTGGCTCTTATTCTTTCTGTCTCCTTTTAAATGTAATGTGGAAGGTCAGACTCTTTGGTTACAGCACTAGCAAGGGGATGTATTTTAGTCAGTGTTGGATATAGCGTCTTTCTGATGGGAATGTGATTTACTAGGTTTCATATATCTCATAAAATAACTCGTGACAGCTAAATGCTAAAACAGCTTTTCTTCCTTCCATAAACCTTTGACTTGGCTGTTCTGTCTACTGCCTTTCACTAAATACAAAATTTGTGCCAACTCTTGCCAAATAGATGTTCAGAAAGTATGTTTTAAATGTGGCACAAACTTGTGAAAACATTTTCAGGCTTCAGATGACTCCAAGAGGCATTCACACTGACAGAGATGCAAATAATGTATCTGAGGTTTTGTTCCCTCTTGGGGCAGGACTGGTAGTTATTTCTACACAGGTGAAATACCTGTACTTATTAGTAAGGTGTTGGTTTGTGATGTGTGAAGACAGCGGCTTCCCCCTTATCCACCTAAAATCCACACTGACCAAATCTTCCCAGCCTTTTTCCCCTGCACCTTGGTAGGTAGTCTGATGTCTCCCCACATTTTTTAATTAAAGGATCGTGTCCTTTCTGAAGAGGCTGGAAGGTGTATGGTGTTACCACGATGGGTGCAGATTTTCATATTGTTCAAAACCATGTAAAGCAAAACAAAACAACAACAAAAAATGATCTTTCCCTTGCTTTGCTTGTGTGCTTATGTATAAAGGACCATGCATATGTGGTTAAACATATATATATATATGATTAGGAATATATATATATACCTAATCATTTTGTAGACAATTTCCTGATGCTTGCTGTACCACCGGCTCTTCAACTACTCTCTGGACTGCTAGCATGGTTCTAACAGCAAAAATGTTTGCGCTAAAAATAAAGGTGAATTCTAATATCAGTAGCAGGGTGTTAACATAATTTATTTTTAGCTGCGCACTACATTTTAGTGAATTTTCCAGCATGGCCAGGTCTTAGAGAAAAGCAGTATTAGAAAATTATAAACTAGGAACTATGAATAAGGTAAAAGCAAAGGCTGGAAACAGTGTATGGAGGACATTTATGAAGCTGAAACTATTCAGAAAATCCCAGGTGAGTTGAGTTCCCCTTTCTCCATGGTGTGATGGTATCCTGGTTTGAATTTTCATTTGTGGAATCTGTGGAAGCCTGAGAGTACAAACACGCGATATACCCTTTTTAGTGAGCAAAAATTTGAATGAACTATGGCTTGGTCAAGCATAAGGACAAAGTGGAGATAAAAGGTTTGTGTTTGCCTTGGAGACCTGGCTTCTTTGTAAATAGTTCGTACTAAAGCATTCTCCAAAACCCATTAGTTTGTACACTTTTTTTCTGGTTTTGTTAGGGACATGCAAGCTATTTTTTCAGAACTGTTTTTCAGGGAGCGTTTATGATAAGTGGAAAATTGCAGATAGTTCCGGTAATATTTTTTTTGTTATAAAGCAAGTTTATCCATGACTACTCAGATACTTTGAATATTTCTTGTTTAGTGCCTTCTTCTCAAAGACAATCAGGCAAGTTACTTGTGCAGTAGGATAGAAGAAGCAGGTGTCATGCATTGCACTTGGATAATTACCTTCATGGTAGTAAAGCCAGAAGGATTCAGAAATACAATAATTAGATCTAACACGAGTAGATTCAATGTAATTGGTAAAACTGGAAAATATGAAAGGTGCTGGAGCTGATTTTAGCTGAATTTTATGATGTTTTTCAGTGTGTGAATTCTGTCTTCACGAGTGTAACATCTGATCTGCAGCTGTGTCATGGGACCAGTGCTACACATGTGCATGTGAAGATCCAACTGTGTAATATAATGGCCATATTCTGCTCACTGGCAAAAGAAATCAAATAAGTGGTCCTTATGGTGACAAGTGTTATCTTCTCCTACTAATTTCATTAATATGGATCTGCTGGTTTGCATATTAATTATTACATTTCTGTTTCAATGTTACAATCAAGTAGTTTAAGACTTTTTCTTGGTAATTTGAAGCTATGTGTACAGTCCAGGTAGTTCTAAGAAGGATTAGGTATTCTCTTACAAAGAACAAATGTTTTCTTGCTTTTCCTGTAACTTTTCTTTAATTTTTTTTTTTTTTAATTGAACATCAGAAGCTAATTTTCCGTGTTTTCTGTGCAATGACTATCAAGCTCAGAGATCCAGGGGTTAAGTGGTAGCTTCTTTTTAACAACAGCAACAAATTTGTTTTATTTTATTTTTTGCATGATAAATGCCACATTCCATTGCTTTCCGTCCTCAGACATGCATACATTTTTCCACGAAGTGGTGATGGGTCTGCAAGATTTAAAATCATTGGAAAGACAAATATTTTGAACTAATAATAATCAAAACATGATTATTGTCTTGTATGACATATTTTACTGACTCAATGATTTTCACATGCTGTGTTGGTGAGATATACTTTCTTAAAGGGGTTGAATCTTAAGCTCCTTACCATGAAGTGATGAGCATTTGAAGATTCAGATGCACTGGATAGAGATACTTGTAAAACTACCATGAATATAACCCCGTTATTCCACACAGATTCCTGCATGGAAGAGCCTCTCTACATCAGGTCTCATCCTGTTTGTTCTAATGGAGGACTGGATGCTTCTCTTGAGCTGATCTCTTCCTAAAACCAAGTAAGACTGATGGATTTGAGTGTGGGGATGCAAATTGAGTATAGGGCAAATACATCCTTCACATTAGTCAACTGGAAAACTTTTTGGGAATTTGATATATTAATAGATTGTAGACTGGCAGACCAACCTTTGGGCTCTGTACAGGTATGAATATTGCTGGACTCCTAGGTTGCTGGTTAGAAATGTTTTGGGGTGAACATCCAGTCATTGACCAAAGCAATGGAAATATGGGTTCTCAGTCGAGAGGATGTCCGAAATATGGAAAAGAAGGTGAGTAAGGGGAGTATCTATAAGGATGAGGGCTGTTATTTTTTAGGCAAGTGTATGTTTACATACCCTCAGTCTTCTGTGATTCTCCAATTGCAGCTTTTTATTGCTTCTCACCAGCTAACTATGACTTGGGCAGAAAGTAGTTGATGATGCATGAGAGCGAATGATATCTGCTAGTGTTTTTTTCCTTTTTAAAACACTGCCTATGCATGTCATCAGTTTCCCATTTTATGTATTTTTACTATCAGTGCAGAGAAGTGGAACAAATGTGAGCAAGAATGGATTTCATTTGCTATTCCACTACAATTATGCTGTTAGTACTTTATTACTTACTGAAAACCTATCTTGAAGTAATGGTATGGTTCTGCTTAAGAGCAAAGTTGTGATTAATAGCAAGGTTTTGATCTTTTTTTTCTGTTGTAATGGGGGAGTGCTAACTTCAAGCATAACTTATGTCATTTACCTTACTCGCTGGGAGTTTAACGTAAGCAGCGTGGAAGATGCCTGCTGTTTGCAGTAGAGCTGGTGACATTACTCATTAGACATACTTTCTTCCAGTGGATGGAGGCAAATTCTGCACATAGAGATCTTGGTTTTTACATATCTATGCATTATTCAGGATTCGCAATTTATGTCAATGTATTTCAGGCTCTTGGCTGTTTGGAAACTAGTCATAATTATTTTTATAGGTATCAGAGCTACATGATTAGTTGTCTAAATCACACAGGATTATCTCTATTTTCCAACTGGATGATCAAGTCTTACTAGTGTGATGAGGAGAGCATTGTCCTTTCCTCTTCCTGTCAACCACTGTCTGAACTTCCCAGTTTGCTGAGGGTGGATGGCCGTGGGCAGCATGGCCATAGGTTCTCTGGGGAGGTTCTCCTTACACCTGCTCAAGTGGTCACTTAGCACTGAGGCATTCACTGTGCCAGAGAGATACCAACCATTGCACAGAAGTATGTTATCCTGTCGCTTTTGAATGAGGCTGTTAACACTAGAAGGGTTTCTGGATGTGTTTTCAGTGCTGCTTATGCATTTCAGCAGCTGTTCAAAATGCAGCAATCAGCTTGGAGCAGAGCTGGAGCCACAGGTGGTCTGATAAGCTCTGAAACACAGATTTATGTTCTTTCTTCTCTGTCCCCAGCAAACTATGAATGAAACAGATATCCCCGCTTCCCTATCCTCTTCTTTTCTTCTCCATTCATACAAACACACACAGACAGAGACAGACTAGATCACAACCTAGTGTTTAGAGTCATGGGTTTGAATCTTCTTATGATGAAGAAAAGGAATTAAGCCTGTCTCCCATATCCTGGGCAAGTGCTCTCACTATTTTGGAGAGGAAGCAGGGAACTCCCCTAGATGTCTTTAAAAGCTAGTGATTGATGCCACTCTGAAAAAGTGGCTAAAAGGGTGAACACTCCTGTGTGAACCTCCAACTCTGACGTACCCAGATTAGGATGTTCAGATCACCTTCTTATTTTCTGGATTCTAATTGTTTTAGGCATGAATAATATGTCAAGCACTTTCCCCCCTTTTTATGCAAATCTGGCATAAAGCAGGAAGTTACATTTTAAAGCACTGAGGGTGACCTAAGGAAGCGGCTGTGGCTGACACTGAGGTTAGGAGTAGTTAATGGCTATGCAGAGTTGATCAGATTCAGAGTTAGGCATCAAAATCCCTGCAACACATTTAGATTGTAACCTTAGAGTTGCTGATCCAGCTGGTTTTGTATTCTTAAGATGTTTTCTTTGAAGGCAGTGGTTCTTTAGGGGATCATAGGATCACAAGGCCTATGTGAAGTGTAACACTCAGCTCATGGAATTAATTAAGTGAAATCAGTAAATCAGTTATGCCTTTAAATATTTCCACAGTGCTCACAGGAAAAATCTTTATCAACAGAAAAGCTGCAAAAGCAATGAATGGGCAGCGCAAAGCTAACCAAAAGGAAATGTAGTTCAGAATGTGAGGAAAGAACTGTGGGTTTTTGCTTCCCTGTATATCCAAACTTACCTTGGGACCCTCCCCCGTACATTTAACTTCTGCCCTCTGATATCTCTGTGCTTTTCCCCATGCTTCTCCTGTCACTTCTGGAGTGCTTTTTCAAAACATCCAACATCCTTGCATCATCCCGTTAAAATCTCACCTTGGCTTAAGAAAGCCCAATATAAGCCATAACTTACTTCCTACCCACGAGGACGTATATATGGCTAGTGTCAGTAGTTGAGAAATTGTGTCTTTCCATATAGCGATACCTTCCATACAGCCATACTTGTACAACAGACCCACTGCTTAGTTCTTGATCCTTAAAATACCATGTAAGCTGTTTTACTGGGGTCCATGGCATTCTTATCCATGCTTCTATGCTTTATGTACATAAGCAAATTCCACGTCAAGTTACTTGCATACCAAAGTGATTACTGAGAGCAGACCAACAATTCTCTGCTCACTTCCAGCCGCATTTCTTGTCATATGCTTGCAACAATTATGGGCTGGATAAAGAAAGTCATAAAAATCAAAGCAGATTTACATCAAAGCAGAATTAAATAGCCCAGTTTTGTGCAGCAGCTATTGGACTATCTGCTTTGTCACTCACAGCACCTTTGTTGTCCATACATGCCATCTGTTAAGAATGTACATCTGGGCTAGGAGTATGAAATTTTCTTTTTCTTTGCTACATGATTTAACATGTTTACACGTGGATATCTGTATATTTTAGGTAATTGAAGAAAGACAGAAAGGAATTTTTCATGCCTTTTAAGTAACTAGTGCATGGACTTGAAGCTGTCCCAGCGTGTATTATTGTCTGGCTTAATTCCTGTGGTTATCTGGAGTATACTACTGATGCTTTTCAAAACAAAGGCTATTGATTATTATGATACTCTCAGGGTATCATTACCGTCTTTCTAGCACAGGTGCCTTTAACCTTTTGAGGATTGACTTCTATTTAGATGAATTGTCATCTGTCTGATCTGCAGAGAGCCTTGAGAGGATTAGAGGTGACATGGACATCACGCTTTTGATATGCAGCTTTTCAGTGAGCTGAGATGCACATTGCTGTGCTTTTAATTATTGAAGATACACTTAAAAAAATGCAAAAGCAAAAAGAGGAGAAGGAAATCTGAGCAAGCTATTAATGACCCCAGAGCAAAACCAAAGTCAGAGAATATAAAGAAGATACAGATACAGAATCTCCTGTTAAATAGTTGTAACAAAGATGGAACAGTTAAACAAGCACTGGAAATTGTAACTGTTCCCCCCCCCCTCAGAGAGTCACAGGAAGTCACCAAGACATGAATCCAGAAAGTTGATACTGGCTAATAAAATCTACTCTGATTACAGCATATGCAAACAGTTTAGAAGACAATTGATTTGCCCAGTGGATTACAAAAGGGATGTTATTGAGAACGTAGGATGCATTTCATATCTTTGTAGCAGCTTATAAACATTAATGAATTAATTCTTACACTGTGAGTTGGGTGTATGTATATATATATATATATATATGTATATGTATTTTTATGCATAGCTAGGCGATGCATAGGTTTGGTCAAATTCACGGTGTTGTTTAGTCTGAAATAACAATAAACATAAAAATCCAAAAATTCAAACAGGTCATTTAACACTTCAGAAGGAAAACATGATAACTTTCCAGTGACTTAAAAACTGTACATCAGTGGGGAATTCAGTGGCCCATGAAAACCACAATATAATGATAAATGATAACGAAGAGACTCTTTTTGAAAAGTGTTGGCATATGAAAGCTCTGACTGGCCAAATGAACTTTTCTAGGCAAGTCTTCTGCAGGCTCACTTAGTGTCCTTGTTATTAAGCGCGTAGTACATGACACATTATTAATCTATATCCTCTGTGAATGATGTCTAAAGCCACTTAAACCAGACTTTTGTTTTGAAGTTATCTTTGCTTTTAGCAACGTTAAAAATGATCAGAAAGTGCACCAGCTGTTCTTTTTCATTCACTAAAAGATGGAGCAAATTTGTTTTTGTATTGATCTGCAATAATAATGCATGTATGTATTTATTGGAACTGTCAGCAAGACAAAGAAAGATTTCTGCCCATTTTTCATGACAACTCCTTTCTGAAGTATGAATAGAATAATCTTTGTTTTTGAAACATAAAGGGGGTTGGGGAGAAGTAAATTTATTAAGGATGAAGAACTTAAGTTGGCATTACAAATCTAAATTTATAAAAGTTTGATTAAGATCAGTTTTGTATTAATTTTGTTGAGAACACACAACACTCAAAACTTTAGTATTATTTATTTTATCTCTACATTATGTAAAAGTTACAAAGTCAAATAATAACAGATGCTTTTTTGTTTTATGAGGTTAAAAGGATAAATAATTCTGAGAATTGTTTGTAAGTATAGTAGATAGCAGGACTTAAATTTTAAAAACAGTAAATATCTAACAAGTTCTTATGCAATAAACACAATACTATTTCTTGTTTTAAAGTCCACCATTATCAAAGGTTAAGTTCCTTCATGAAGTCTACAGTAAAGAGCTATTTATTGAAATTACCTTGAAAACATGAAAGATGAGAATATTAACACATTTGCAGCTTTGGGGCACAGAATAAGAGCTTTTTTTTCCCATCACTCTGTCTTTTGATCTCAGGATTTGGAGTGCATACAGTGTAAATCTAAGTAGGAACAAATCCTGTCACAAAATGTGTTTATCCCCATTCCCTCGGGAGACAGCAAATTAGATTAGAAAAAGTCCAGTCGATTTTCATAGTTTGCCAAAAGTTTACTTTGTGTTACAATCATGAATTGATTGTTTGGAACATGTAGAGAAAAAAAGAAAGACTATTCCCATTTTCATTTTTGCAGTTTTGCAACTGTTAAATAAGCTCTTTGTATTTTTTTTCTGGCTTTTTAGAAAGTTAATAGGCATCTTGTCTTGAGCATTATGAATAGAAGCTTCTTAAATTTATAGTAAATAATGTGTGTCAGGTTTTAAAATACATGAAGAGAATTGGTGCTTCATGTTTGTGCTTCATTTTGGAAGGATGTGTTCTATAAATGAGATATCCGTGAAAACTTAGGAAAGATAACACTTCAGTTTTCTGAAGTATAAAGAAACTATCCATACTTTTGTTCCATATTGCAAGAACTATTTCTAATAAATCAGAATTTGAAGGTAAAAAAGAGTACTTACCTATTGCTTTAAGTATATGGGATATATAGATATATATATATATGTATAACCACTCCAGTCAAACCCACCAATGGGTTGGTGCAGAGGCAAAAACTGATGATACTGAATGCACACGATTTGTATGATATGGAGGATATTTTTCAGGGTTATAAACAGGCTCTTTTTTTTTTTTTTTTTTGGGGGGGGGGGTATTGTAAAAACAAAATAATTTCAACCAGCAACAATATCACATCCTTGCTGTTCACTTTAATGCAGCCTCCATTTTCTGAGCACTGTTAAGTAATATGGACAATTATCTCCTGGCAAGTGTGATCATGGAGACTTCCAGAAATCTGAGCTGGACTGTAGCACCAAACCAGACTCAGTTTTTTGTTTTCTAATTGATAATCAAGAGTTTTTGATCTTGGTGCCATTTTTAGAGTGTCTGAGTAACACTTTGGAGGATCATTACAGGTGAAGGCACGTAAGTTGATCAAGAACTGAACGCAGTTTCAGTCAGCTGTTGGGAGCTCAACACATCTGCAAAATGGACAGTTTTCTCACAGGTAGATTTAGAAACCTAGATTCAGTCACATATCAGTGAAGACTGTCACTGACACATTTTTTATTGTTGTAAGTACTTAATTCAACAAGTAAGTTGGAGAATACTCTATTCAATATGTTACTGAATGGGGAGAGTAAGCATTTCTACTGGTAATTTGTGATCAGGTCAATTTAAAATACTGTTTCTGCAGATAGAGTGGAAATTCTCATTTCATGTGACCACTCAGGGTAATTAAACCTGACCTCTCAAATATTTATAGAAAATATACACAAGGAGATGGGATCATCACATAAGGAATAGAGTTATAAAACTGAGCAAACTTTTTCAGGGTATTTTTTATTCTTGTTACTTCTCTTTCTGTGACTTTTCTTTAATTCAAAGTTACCCTCCTTTAGTTTATAAGAAACCAAATTAAGAATATCTCTGGTTAATATTTCAAAATATAATGTGGAATTTCAGTGGGCAATAAATAATTCATCATTTACTTAGCGAAGCAGCTCAAAGTATATTTTATATTTTCTATGTTATGCAGTAGCTTTCTATATGAATCATAACGTAGCCACGCTTTTTTTTTTTATTATTTTTTTTACAGTTTACAAGAAAAGGCATCTAATGCCTAATGTCTAAGCATAATGAATCATAAATTGTTTGGAGTTTTAAAGATGAGAGCCTTATTTTCTAAGTGATCTAGAAGGGCAATTAGCTTTTACAAACAAAAATGTTGGCAACTGCTGTAGCAAGTGGCTGTTGGGAGGGCCTGTGCAAGTATGGTCACCTTCTCTGGAACATTTTAAATACCTTTATTTAGACCCAATAGAGAAGTTTTTTATTCTCTTGTTAGAAGAAAAGACACATTTCCATTATTAGCAGGCCATCTCCCTTAATTGACTCAATATTTCTGTCAGGCAGAGGTTTTTAGTGTGATGGGGCGATGAAGCTGAGGAGTTGTCAAGCAATCTGTTTTACAGTAAATGGGTTCATGATGGATTAGCCGAGTGCCTCGTACTGGAGTGCGACAGGCCCAGGTGATGTGAACTGAGGTCCTCTGCCACCACTCAACCCATGCAGCGTCCCAGGGAGGCTGATTCTGAAATCATCAACATACAGTGCTCTGCAAGGCATGAGTTCAGATCTGAAAACCTAATCTCCTGCATAACTGTCCTTTCCAATTTACTTCAACACAAATGAACTTTACTTTATCATTAGTCCTTACAAACAAGGTTGTCTTGGCCTCACAACTTTGTTTCCCCTCTAGACAGATACCAGTATTTCTCTGAACTTGCTTATTGCTGGCTAATTTTAATATCCCAGTCATATTACTGTCTGTCTTCCGATATGTCTGCATCTTTTATTCAGTAGAGCCGTTTGATACTGCTAATTTGTGGTACATTAACTGTGGGCTCTTCTACTGTAACAATACTCAGAAGAACAATAACCTCGCGGCATTTTACAGGAACCCAATATCATGTGTTGAAGTGATTTAATTGCAAAGCTCATATTTTTTCATAGGATTTTGTCTTTGTATTTAAATATGTATAAATGGTACAACATTTTATAAGTAATATATGTTACAAAGTACGAACAAAAACACATCATCTCATGTATGGGATGCTATACTGTGAAGATGAATGCATTTTAACTGCTCTGGGCTTGATGTTAGTGTCCTGTGCACATAGAAACTCCTTTTCTTTTTCCTCTTCTGTCTTTTGTTTTCCATGAGGCATCCTTGGTAAAAAGTCTCATAGTGAAGTCTCTTAACATAGCCTTTTCAGCTTCCTCCTCTCCCATCATCTCTCTCCTTAATTGTTTCTGCATGGAAAGGGAAGCAGCTTTGGTTTCTAACCAGACATTTCATAAACCATTTTATTCTTATAAAAAAAGTATTGGTATTGCTTTTGAAGTTAGGCTTTCTATGCACAATTGTCCATAAGGTTCCACTGCTGAAATAGAGGAGAGGTTGCCTTCAGAGCGGCAGTTATTTTATTATTCATGGCTCCTCCAAGAAAATGCCTACTCCCACCTGTCAGGTTTCTTTGCGTGATGTGAAGGTCTTCCTTTATATGAATCCACACTAGTTGAACATTTGTGTTTTTTGGTTGCTTGTTTTCCCCACAAGTTATACATAGAAAGATGTCTCCCTATGTTTTAAAACATAGCAGTTAAATGTATCTTACCAAGGTCCAAATGAAAAGCATGCATTAACACTTGTGTGCTAAAGCTAACCACTCTGTGAGGAGATTTAAGTGGACTGGCTGCTTTCTTGGAAGGAGCAACTTGCATCAGTTGTGTAAAGTACTGTATCACAGAATCCTTTAGGTTGGAAGAGACCTTCAAGATCACCTAGTCCAACCTAAGACCTAGCACTAACAAGCCCTCCACTAGACCATGTCTCCAAGCTCTGCATCCAAATGTCTTTTGAATACCTCCAGGGATGGTGACTCAACCACTTCCCTGGGCAGCCTGTTCCAATGTCTAACAACCCTTTCAGTAAAGAAATTTTTCCTAATATCCAACCTAAACCTCCCCTGGCGCAACTTTAGCCCATTCCCCCTCATCCTATCACCTGACATGTGGGAGAAGAGACCAATCCCCACCTCGCTACAGCCTCCTTTCAGGTACCTGTAGAAAGTGATAAGGTCGCCCCTGAGCCTCCTCTTCTCCAGGCTAAACAACCCCAGCTCCCTCAGCCACTCCTCATAAGCCTTGTTCTCCAGACCCCTCACCAG
>VXAA01000894.1:441746-454312 GCA_013399115.1 Anseranas semipalmata
CTTTTTTTTTTTTGCGAGTTAATGGAGCTTTTCATGTGTACACGAACAAGGTCACACATTATGGTAGTATTTATGGACTTGATTCAGAGGGAAAGCATACTCAGTGTCTGTCAGGACAGGAACCTGTAAAGTAAAATGGTGATGGATATGCCAATCCATCGATGGATATATGGTTTTGTTCTTCCTGGGTATTTGTTATGCATTGTAGTCTTGCTTGTAATTGTGGTTTCCACTGTGGAGCCGTCTGGTGCTTCTCTCTTTAAGAACATTTCAATCTGCCAATTTTACATTGCATTTTACTTTCTTAGAGAACTGTGAGGATATATGAAATTCTTGAAATCAGCTCATTCACAGAAGACTGTTATAAAATCTTCATTAGAGTCTCATCCCCTCTTGTTCTCTGCTTGTAGATGCTCACCAGGCTGTTGTATTGGACCCATGACTTTTAAGGTTACTGTATCTGAGGGTTATTCAGAAACTGTCCTTATGTACAGACTATGGGATACTGAACTTTTCTGTAGCGTGGAGCTCTGAGATTGGTTGTGCTATGACCAAAGGACATTGCTGCTTTATGCTTTCACCTTGTAAGGGTCTTACGACAATGTAAGCCATATACACTCTGTCACATGTAAAGCACAAGAGGTGTCTACCACAAAGTCTTCCTCATTTGGCTTCCTGAGAGCCTGTCTGGGGCTACTCAGTGCCTTCCACAAACCATGCTCCCCTCCCTGGCTCAGCCCGGTTCCTAGTTCCAGTCAGATACAGTATTTGTAGCAGTCTCACAGTTTTTTCTTCAACTTTTCTGTCCTCCAATCTACGGTGAGCTAGAGTCATTAGAAAAGCAATAGCCCTGGGCTGGTAGTCTCAGTTGTGCTCCTAGGACAAGGTTGTGCTACTAGGACAGGATCAATCACTTGCTGATGGCTCTTTCAGGGAAAGATGAAGTGAAAGACACAGCAAGTACTTAAGGGAAGCTCTTCCAGTGAGGTCATAAACTGGAATTCATGATTTCAATTAGATGGATTTCTACATAGTCTACATAGTTTTGATGCACGTTAAGGGTGCCATAGGCCAAAATTTTATAATAAAAGTGAATTAGCATTTGTTGGAAAAATGCATTCAAATATATTTTCTCCAGTTGTTGATTTAACTTTTCCTTTGAAAGCAGCTGTAGTCTTTGGTGACTAATTCTGTGACAATTAAAATGAATTGTGTAAAAGTGCTGAATTATCTCTGTATCAGCACAATAAAACTGGACATACTTGCTAGTGCGAGTTGCTCTTTTCCCTTTTAATTTGCTAAGGTTATCACAAGAGTCTTGAAATATAGCCTATTTGTGCAGGTCTAATTTCCAGCCTACCCCACCTCTACTTCATGTTTTTTTAATATGTTTTGCACAAAAAATAAATTAGGTATTTGAAAGGAACTTGCTATATATCAAAATACCCAAGTGAGCCTTTTGCTGCAGGGATCATGCTATTTAATTGCAGATAATGTTGCTGCAAAACTGTGGCTCTTTTTCAGGATTTGTAGTTTAACAGTTTCAGAAGCCATGGGGCCATAACTTAATAAAACAGAATGGACGGCTGCAGATGACTAACCTTTTGTTCTCATGTGTTACTAATTCTCTCCAGTTTGGATAGGAACTGAACAAATGCAATGACATTTTGCTGTTGCATGTATTCCGTATACATGGTAGAGAAGACATGCGATTTAAATCTGCAGTTTGCACTGCCTTGTGGCTGTGCCGAATGCTTTGTCATTTCTATTGGCATCTTCCCTTTCCCACCTGTTACTTCTATAAACATGTTGTGTATTGTCTTAGTAAACTTGTTGGAACAGGTGCAGTGTCATTGCTGATTGCTTCAATATGCCTTCAGTGAGGGAACCCCTCTTTTCTAGGTGCTTCTTCGATAAGATAAATAAATGTATGTCTTATAATAACCTCAACAAGAAAGTTGAAAAATAATGCCTGAAAAGGAATGTTGATACTGTAATTTTTAATTGAGTTCTGATTTGGATATTTATTAATTTGAAAAAAAAAATCGTAAAGTGTAAACTGAATAAATTAGCGTCCAGTTTTCAAACTTGAATTCTGATTCAGATTATCTTTAGATAATCTGCATATGTAGATTATGCTGCATCAGTCCTGGATATTCACAAGGTGGAATAATAATAATAATAAATAAAAGAGTATAAAAACATAGAGTGTGTGCTGTGTTCGGTGATTTTATTTATTTATTAATTTATTGCTACCAAAGCGCTACTCTTTTAAAAAATAAGGAAATCATCCTACAATTCAAAAAAAAAAAAAGAGGAATGGAGAATAATATGACAGAATGCCTTTTGCCTCTCTTTTGTTACTGTTATGTAATTTTTTTCTAAAGCTAGTACTATTAAGCATTCTTGACAATCACATTGCAAAATATGCAACTCACTAGCTTCAGGATAACTCATCCAAGGCAATATTAGCATACTGATGAAGGTGTTTGCCATGGATAATTATTGGAAAGTTACTGAGTTGCATTTCACTTTGTGTTTGTTTTCTGGTAAAGTAGCAGTGCAGCTTAAGTCATTCACCACATAACTAAAGCCTAAAGTTTGTGTAGCTCTGCACAGGCCAGGTGTCATTGACCTCATTAAGGTGTAGGTAGCTGAAAGGTTTCCACTGAAATGCCAAAATTCAGGATTGATGAATAGCCTTAAGAGGCTACTCACCTAACACGACAAATATTTGATTCTTTCAGAGCAGTGGCTGTTTCACACAGGAAAAATAGTCCCTGATTTTCTAAAAGTCCATTAGCTGAAACAGACATTTTCAGACTTAAATATACATAGGTGAAATACAATTGCAACCATTTTTATAAATACTTAAGCAGTTATCTGAGTATGTGAGAAAGCTTTCCTGATGGCAATTAAAGGGTCATTCACAGAAGTTTGTGTGATATTTGCAATGAGATGAATATAATATATGTTCTTTAGTTGGGAAAGTGTATCTGCCAACTGCCATGAAGGTGGAGATAAATGGAAACTGGGAGAAGCTGCAACCTAGGTTTAACAAAGACAGATTAGAGCAGATATATTTCTTTAACAGGAAAACTGATTTCTAGACCAGGAACATGTGCTGGCTTAATCTGCATGGATTGCATTTGATATGAATCCACATAGGAAATGTTTCTTTAAAATGCAGATCGTGGTGATTAGCCCAAGTACAGTGAGTTCAGTAGGAACTAAGGGAAGAGGGGATGACCGCTTTTCTTGAGTATGGAACTCCAGAGCAAGGATACTGGTCAGGTCCTTCAAAGACTGGTTTTGGAACCAGCCTGAGCATTTGCAACAATGACCTTGCAGAAGAAGTAGTGCTTGTGAACTTGGTGATGAATGAAGCCAGGAGGTGTCAAAATGAGGATAGGGTGACTGAATGGAGAGAAATGGATAGAAATTGGACAGTGCAAAATGCAAGACTTTGTATTTAGGGACTGGTATTGGGATTTACTGGTTTTAGCATAGAGCTACTAAGTTGCAAATAGCTGAGGAAGAGAAAGACATTATTTCATCATTTGCTAAAAATGTCTACAAGCAGTTAGGAAAAAAGTGCACTAGCAACAGGCTGGATATGACAACCCATAAAGACTCTTCCAATGTTCCCATATCAATTGCTGATTCAACAAATGCACACAAGGTTTGAAAGCAAAAGTGAATACAGAAACATTTATTGAATATCTGATTTCTTTAATATAAAGAGTATACTTTTACAAGTAGGATTTTGAATAAACTAGCATGTAGTGCATGATGGAATATTTGCCTTTATAATTCATTCCTTATTTCTTCTAGTTTAATTCAGCGTTTCTAAATAGAGAATTATCAGGTGATAATATTAAAATGATTAATTTTTTCCCCCTTCATATATTTGCATGCTAGAAAATGCAAGTACAACTTTACAGCCACTTTGGAGAAGACTCTGCAGCTTGTAATTGTGAGACATCAAGCTTCAGGGAAGGTAACATAAAAAAAGAAAAAAGCATACAACTTTGGAATAATAGATGGGATGTGATAGGCTACCCTATTGCCTGGAGCTTATTGTCTATGTTTCTGTATTGATTGAAATACTTTCATTTTGCATTCTGTCTCAATTACTATTGTGCATCCAGTACTGCAATTCTGAGGAAGAGAATATTCTAATTAAATGATTTTTTTTTAAAAGTGAAATGTTTGATGATACACATTTGTATGATTACTTGAAACTCTAACTTATTTTGAGCTCCAACAAATGAAATACAAGATAATTTATATCATCTAGTGGCTTTCATACAGAGTATCACAAAATGATTCAAAAGGAAGCGAATTTTAAACAACAAATAAAATACAAGCTTTTAAGGTGTGATTTAAGCAGAGAAATTGACTTTGTGGCTGAGAAGGGAGGAGAGGATTGAATTACAGACAAATGAAGCAGAGAAAGCAAAAGCATGACCTTCCTAATTGGGGAGAGATGTAAGGACACCAAAATGGATGAGTGGTGTGCCAAATAAAAGGGGGTATGTGAATGCAAGGTCAGAGAGCTAGGATGAGAAAGTCAGTGAGAAATTTATGTTACAGAAATAGATTTTTGAAAACAATATAGGCTTTTTTCTTTTAGGTTTTAGGTCCACCTCTGGGTGCACAGGCTAAAAATGGGAGATACATCTTTGTGTCTCACAGAGTAAGACAGTTATTTGGCTGTAGTGTTTTTGGTGTTTTTAAAGGTGAGGCTAGAGAGATGGGAAGAAAATGAAAAAAGAGTGGTTGTAAGCTGGGATGTGTTGAAGGAGGCAGTCTTACAAGCCACTGCTTCCTCCCATGTTTAGTCCCTAAAGAAAGATACATGTTATCTTTGACTATTTTATGTAATTTTCTTTTCTTTTTCTTTTTTCTTTTTTTTTTTTTTTTTGAAATTTCAGGGACCAAAAGATATAACACACTTCTGTTTAGCCATATATCACAAAATGCCTCACATCCTATTCTTGGTTAGCAATAAATGTAACAGGAGAAATAATGGAGTACAATGTATTGTCTCTTGTTTCTGGTATGACATCCTGTGAAAATTCACTCTAGAATAATCCTTGAAATAATTCTTCTTCCATCATTCAGAGCTGTTGGGAGAAGCTCAATTAGATAGACTTTGGGACTCATTGGATTATTCTGGTTCAATCCACTAGATCCAGGTTGCTGTGGTCCCCTGTTCCTTGTTCCAGGCAGTAGAAAGTCTGAGCGATTTCCAGCACGTACACACACATGCTACGCAGACACAGCCAGCCACCAGCAAACACAAACAGGAGGACAATGCCTGGTCAGGACCACATGTATAGATGGATACTCCTATAGCACGAATGATCCAAACGTACTGATCCTGTTCTTCTCTGCCGGCTAATCAGACTCAAAGCTAGCTAGTAAATCTTACACTCATGCATCCATGCATAAGGATGCACACACAGATAGATGTCTCCAGACCTGTGGGTCCTGAGAGTAGCCTGCTCTCAGACTCTCCAGACCATGGATTTTCTGGCAGCTGGCTCCCAGGCCTTTTATCCTGCTGATTGGATAGTCCAGCTTGAAGTTTGCTAGCATCTTGAGCATGTACTTTTACACAGAACAGAAAGCACATTTGAGCATACTTACAGAGAAAAGAGTTAAGAATAGTTAATAAGATGATAGAATAGACTGGTGATGAGGTGCAGGGCTTGGCCAGGCAAGTGTAGTGACCAGCAGCTTGCTAACACTTGAATGGGCCCTTTTATCTCCTCTTGTCTCCATTTTCCCATGTTTGTTCTTTTCCACAACCCACTTCTTTCTCTGCTTGTCCCTGCCCTTGCCTCCTTCCCAAATAAACAACCCATCCCTAATTATTTTTACCCTGCTAATCTGACTTTCACTATGTCCATACCCAAATTTGATATTTCTGATATCATTACTTCAGTCTTCTCACCCTTATTTGTAACATATTACTAATATGGTCACCTAGGTACTCTTGACCTTGAAAGGCTGCCCACCTCAGAGGTCATCAGTGCTTCTCTCTCCATTTCTTGGTGAAATTTGGCCATTTCTCACTCTGTTATTTGTTACCATCCAGAAATTTGTTGTGTCATCCCCACAGTTTCTCATGTTTTCTTCACTTAGCTAAACATCAGGCCAAAGACTAGTCATCTGCCTGCATACCCTAACAAGAACTTCTACTCAAAGCAAATTTACTGCAAATTCAGGTGAGATGAGTCTGGAGCCTTCTTGTATCTGGCAAACAGGAAGGATGAATGAAAACCCCCTTACACTTCCCCAAATTCTAGAGCATTCCAGCTCTAGACTGCAATTATGCTTTATTAGATAAAGTCTTCTTTTTGAATTTTGTATGTATCTGAGAATAACTCTCATAGCTACATCTGTAGATATCAATGCATTTGCATGTTCAGTGCCAATTTGAAGGGAGATCCTTGAAAGAACCTGGCGTCTGGTATAATTTTGTCTTTAATGTATATCAAATAGTTTTTTTTTTTTTTTTTTCATAACCAGCTGTAAAACATTATTTCTTAATGCAGTATAAATATATTTCTGAAGAATTTACCATTCAGTAAGTTACAATATGCTTTGGAAATTAGGTATTTTTATCATTATTAAAGAGTTATTTTGGCATAATATATTTTAAAGGAAGCAGTTGTACATCCGTTCTCTTTGAATAGCGAACAGCACACTGCAATATCTGTGGAATTATCTATGTGGTGGTCATATTTCTGTTATCAGCTTTAGGGAATTTGTAGCTCTCTTGAAACTGTTGGTATTTGATAAAGTAGAATGCTGTGCTTCTCTCTTACTTTGTAATACAGTTTTTCTTCACACATTCCTGTCATGAAAAACCTGGCACAAAAGCATATCCTTTCTGCTGCTGTGATGTGGCATTTGTAATTTGCTTAGGGAATACCCATTGTTTTGGTTTTAATATAATTTAAATAGCAATCAAGCATATGTAGAAGATAAACTATACATCAAACAATTCTATCCATTGATCCAGCCCATGAATGGCAATTCAAGTTCTGTTCACTACTCAGAGGAATTTATACAACTTTTACTGTTTGAAGAAGATCCCTTGAATTAGATACCCACGTTCTTTGAGAGTGTGGGCTATTCATCAAAATGTTCAGGATCGTTTTGCATGACCAAGTGCTACACTTAATGGTAAAATATGTACTGCATGTATCTATTTTGAAATCTAGGGTACTACAGTCCTTGAATAAAAACATAAACCAGTATCCTAAGGTCTACCAATATCTATAGGATGCTGATGATAAATGTTCTTTGTGAAATAAGTCATTAATTAACTTTTGCTTTCCAAACACAAAACTTTAATCTCTCTGGATAAGTCAGTAATTGAAGCCAAATTGTAGATTTATAAATGCAGAATACTTAATACTAAGTTTACATTCCTCATCTGGAAAGTTCAAAAAAAAAAAAAAATTGTTGTTTAGCTATATTGTTGCTGAAACACAAATGACACTTAAGTATTTTGGTTGGTTTATTTGTAATTGTGTTGTAAGACAAGTTTCTTTCTGCTTAGGAAAGTAAGTGCCAAAGGGTATGTATATCAGCAATTTCATGAGAATCCTTATTAACAGCTCAAGGGTGAAAAATTAGATCTCAGCAGTGAATCTCATAGATAGGAAAAGCTGTATTCACTAAAAAAGGAAATGTTTTCTACCTATAATACTTCTAANTTCTAATAATAATAATAATAATAATAATAATAATAATAATAATAATAAAACAACAGCTGCTAACAGACTTTCTACAGGGGTAGAAAGCCTTTGTGAAAGCCTTTTTGTCTTGTCAGCTTTGTTAAAAGCTTTGGTCACTGTGAATGCATTTGCTATGGTATGAGAATGTACGAAGTCATTCGGTAGCTTCAGGCTTGTTAAAAACCAAAGTTTTTATTCTAACGGTCTCTTAGCTCTTTAAGATAGTGTAGAAAAGCTAGTGTAGAGCATGCCATGATGGAACCTGAATGTTGTGTGCTTTCTGTGAATGAAAAGTCTGATTGCTTCATGGGTTTTATATAAAAAGGTTTCTGACACATTACTGGCCCTCAGTAATGCAAAAGTATACATAACCTAAGATAAGTAAAAATGTGGGGCACAATTTAACAAAAAAAAAAGATAAACTTCTGTTTTACAGAGTATGGCAGATATCTGATGTTAGGCTATGAAACTTTGTAAACTTTGCCTTTATGCTAAATTAGTCTTGCTCTTATACAATTCCATCTTATTTTATTGTCATTTGTTGTTTGTTAGTTCATGCTCTCAGTTACATTTCTAGTGTGACTTCTTGTGTGAGCTGAGTAGCGTTCTGTGCTGTAGCTGATATTTACAACCAGGAGACTTGCTTTATTGATTCATTTTTCAATTGATCATTTTCATTCTCCTGTTAGAAAAATGGAAAGGTGGAGCAACAAGTTCAAGTGCAGTGATGATGTTTAACCAGGGTGTAGCAGATCACTGAATGGATAGTATATTTCAGTCAGACAGAAAAGGCTGGGAAAATTGCAATCACAATATTGAATTAATTTACACGAATGCTGGTAGCTACTGCTTTGCTGTTTTCAGTAATTTTTTTTTTCTGAAGTCAGCTGACAATCTGTTTTCTGAAAGGCTCATGGAAGACCTGGACTAGAAGCAGTCTTCAAACGTGGTGCAACAGAACCTGCCAGAGCATACCCGGAAGAAACGGGGATCAAGTTTGGCTGGAACTCAGTGAATCTGATTACATTTTCAAAAGGATTAGTTATGTCTATACTATAGGTTATATAGGGTAACTTATGGAAAGGGCTACATAGGCAATATATGTGCCTACTAGCAATGAGAAGCTGCCCTTGCTGACATCCTTACATTGGATAAGAGGAATGAAGCCATCCGTACATGTCTGCCATTTCCATGCACAGCCACATTCAACTTTTCCTACATTGAAAACTATAATAAGAAATGCTCAAAAAATCCTCCTACTGCAGGTCGTGATTCTGTGGATGTCAGAGAGCAGGCAGTTCATTTCCTCTGCCTCAAGAAAAGAGAAATCCAGGGAAGCACTTCTCAGTTGTGTGTCGTTCCTTTCTTTTGTGCCCAAATTTGCACATGGTCCACTTCTTTTGTTTAAAAAAAACTCTGAAAGGTAGCCTATATTGCTCTGTTTTGGTAACCCTGAATAGTAAATTCTGATCACAAATCCTCAAAGCAGTGAATAAAATCATGGCAACAGGCCTCCCACTGAATCCTGCTGGGGCTCCTGAGAAAAAATAATTAATTTCAAACCTACTTATTTCAACATTGTTCACTCACTGAACAAATGGGTGGAAAAAAAGACCTTCCTGAAATAATTACCTAGTTCACAGATTATGCTTCTGACTGAGAAAAGTACTTAGCCGTAATGGAGGCACCAGGCCACTTTTCTTATTTTCCTTGTGCAGGTTCCCCATAGTAAAGAGCTAAGTTTTATGCTGGTGTTACTGAGAAGATATATTATTATTATTATCTTGCAGATCAGGTTCCCACTTTACCAAGCATTATATATGCAAATAGTGCAGAGATTGGCTTTTCCTTTACAGTTTTTACGTCATACATAATAAGATGAGGAGTCCCGCAAATTAACAGTCACCTGGGTTCTCTTTGAAAAAAAAGATAAAAATTGTTGTGGTACTTTGCCTACCTTGCTTTCCCTAATTTTCAAATCTGCAGCTTTTCAGTTGTTTTTGCAAAAATTTTGGGAACAAATTCAGTTCTCTCATGCAAATTCACAGCAGAATATAAAAATTCTGGTTTGTGAGGTGCTGAAATTATGTGGAAAAGATCCTTCATGACCCTAATCATTCCTTCACCGACAATAAAGCCAGCATGATTGGGAAAAGCATGAGCGCAGCCCTGCTGTTGGGCAAATTGTGGGCTAGATTGTGGCCAAGCCTGTCACCTCTGGGGAAGGAGCAGAGCAGCCTCTGTGAGGTGGTTGCATTCCCAGTGTGCATGTGTGAGCAAGAGCTGGAGAAAAGATGGGAAACAGGTGGAGACTTGGCTTTGTGGTTGTCACTGTAGGACTTAGTGTTAGGTCATAGGTTGGACTAGGTGATCTTGAAGGTCTCTTCCAACCTAAATGATTCTGTATTCTGTATAAGAAATCCCTTGCACAATGGCTGGCAGAGTACATCATTGTTGTCCCATTGTGCGAGACATAACCTGGCCTTGCATCAGACATAGAATAATAAAAGAAGACACTGCTCCTGTAACATGTTCCTGTCAAATCCAGGACCGAGGACTTGGTACTTGGGTACTGTTGTTCGCTTCTAGTTCCTTACCATTCTGGTCTCACTTCTTGTTGTACAGAAATAAAGCAGCAATAATGGATTGGGTTCTCAGCATGTCCGTGTGCCCATTTGATATCTACCTTTACTATGGTTTGAGGTTTGATTTTTGAGTAACAGCGTCTATTTCAAGAGCAGTGCCTTTGTAGTGAAGCGCCGTATGCCCTGTTCTGATGGAGCCAGCTGGATGGCTTATTTGACTTTCTTTAAATTTCTCTCGGATTTGATTTTGCCCTCATCTAAAGAACAGCAGCTAATTCTTACTGTGCCAGGGAAGTCTCTAAGGAGGCTTAAAATCCCAGACTAGACGGCAGTGTAGCAGAGCAGGTTTAAAACCATTGTGAAGTGCCTGTTCACTCAGCAGCAGAAGCTTTGAAGATGCACAGCGTGATGAGCACCAGTACCCCACTGCTGATGGTGTAGTGCCATGCACTGTGCTGCTGCTTGCACGGAGCAGCCAAGGAGCTCCAGTGGTTGTGGCATAGGCGCGTTGGGCAGTGTTTGGCTACAAGCATTGTAACTGAAGGTAATTCTTCTTTCAACAGCCTTAGCTATTCTGAAAACGAATTGGACTACACCATGGAAAGCATTTTATTTGAAAATAGTTATTTGAAGTCAAATGAGTGGTGAAAATATCAATCTCTTGACAATTCCTCCCTACTGTATCAGCAGTGATGGTACACAAGGTGATTTCTTGCTGTGTTCTGTTCATTCATGGGAATTAGAAAATCCCAGGAAACATTCAGTTTGTCTTTAAAGCACAACACTAATGGTCTTGTTACAAGTTTACATCTGACACAGGAGCAACTTCATCTGTGTTTGCAAATATTTTCTTCCTTTTGCTAAATAAGTCCTAGCAGTAACTCATCTGAAATTTAACAGGATACTTGTAGCAGCATACAATAAATTAATTATTAATTCAGAGAATCATTTTCTGAATGTTAAAATTTCAAAAAAATTAATAATGATTTTTGAGATTGCTTCCATCCTCAATACATTAAATGCTTGTTACATCTTCATATTATCTATTGATCCATCTATTATACCAGTTTATTCCATTCTTATGCTTACCAATTGCGCCCAGGAGCCTGAATTTATTGGAACAGTAAAATGACATTTAATGCACTGTAGCTGGGAAACATAGCCAGTAGACAAACCTATTATTATACTGATGGAGTTTTTTGAATTACATCTCAGTAAGCTCGGCGTTATCTTCCACAGTGTTTTCAAACCCCGTGACAGGTAAGATAGTTTAATATCTTCTGAGCTGTGTACAGTTATGGCTTGTTTGCTTAATGAACCTAGAGTTTCAGACATTGTTTTCCTTTATTTCTAAATAAGCTTAAGTGTTTAAAACTGTCATAAAAAAAAAAAAAAGCAAGCAGCAAAATTGTTCTGGAATCTGGAGATTCTTTCAGAAATCTGAGGAAGCAGCAGTGCATGGGTCCTATTTCTGAATTAGGATAAAATTAGTTGGAGAAAACATTCCTGAAACAAAAAAGAATGCCGGTATAAATGAGAGCAGCACACCTAATTTCTGTGGAGTTATGCTATTAAAAATCTAATTCCTAAATAGTTTCCCAGATTGAAATACAGTCTGTGGGCCCAAATATTTTTCAGAAGGACTCAATGTCTCAAGATTTCAGTTGTATCTGTGATAGCTGCGAGACTTAAAGATAGCTCTAATACCACCCTTCATTCACTGTCATAGCTATGCTGGACTAATGATATAAGCAAGTCAAAGTCTATGAGAAGAGATTTGTTGTTACAGCAATTGACGTATTTTGAAACAATAAACAGAATTTCAGACGTATACATCATTCTTTGCAAATAAATCCACAGGATCCACAGGATCCATGTCTTTGCAGATAAGCAAGAATGAATGCTTTGAGTGAATTTCACAGTAAATAGAAACATTTACTCTCAGATATTCTTGAACTAAATTGCTGACAATTGCCTTCAGCAAGGAATTTTTATAAGTTGGAAGAAGGTTAAACAAATGCCAGTCCACCAAATTTTTTCCAATTCAGATCATTCCTTTTTACTTCTCATGAAGTTTCATCTGTGTATTGGGTTTACGTGGCATGGGTTTGGTAGCAGGGGGGCTGCAGAGGCATAGGCCTCTGTGAGCAGAGCCCAGCAGCTGCCCCATGTCAGATCAGAGCCAGCTCCAGCCGGCTCCAAAAGGGACCCGCCGCTGGCCAGA
>VXAA01000894.1:454611-467512 GCA_013399115.1 Anseranas semipalmata
CAGGGGCAGAGAGTGACCGTGAAGGAGCGGCGGAGACGCAGCGTTAGGGACTGACCGCAGCCCCCATTCCCCGTCCCCCTGTGCCGCTCGAGGGGGAGGAGGTAGGAGAGGGTTGGTGGGGGAAGGTGTTTTTAGTTTGCTGGTAGTTTCTCACTGTTCTCACTGTTTTAGTTTCACTGTTCTCACTGTTCTAGTCCGCTAGTGATAGTAATAAATTATATTAAAGAGGGGGAGTGAGAGAGCAGTTGTGGTGGAGTTCAGCTGCCTGGCAGGGTAATACTACCACAAGCTGACATTCAGATTCAAGAACTCTTTGCCATACCACCTCCTGAAGGGCACAAGGCGATATTTGTGCATTTGCACTGATTCCCCTGTAGATAAACAAGTACAGCATGACCAACCTTTTTTTTTGTCCAGTGAACAAACAAGCGAAAACTGCCAGTCGGCAGGAGAACACTATTCCTCTGCAGTTTCACCATTCCTTTCATGTTTGCTGGGCAGGCAAGCAACATAATACTTAGTTATATTTGTTTTTTAGCTATAGGAATAGATGGTGGACTTGTTTTCATGCCCACCTTATTTTTGGTACTATCAACAAGAAAACAAACTATAGCTGTTTGGGAATATTAAGAGTTTTACTTGTAAATGTAGTGAATGCAGTATAAGCTTAGTTATCTCTGGCCTGACGGAGGCTGCCGTGCGGCCAGTCACCATCCCTGGAGGTATTCAAAAGATGTATAGATGTGGTGCTTAGGGACATGGTTTAGTGGTAGACTTGGCAGTGCTAGGTTAATGGTTGGACTTGATGGTCTTAGATTCTAAGATCATCATAATAAGTGATTCTATGATATGATTCTATGCTATTTTTTCCAGCTCTGATTTCTTTAAAGTTAATGCAACTGGGAACTATTGGTTAGTCAAGAAAATCAGAATGGCTTATCTGTGACATTCAAGGTGACTTTTTGAAGAAAAAGGGTGACAAACTATCTGGTAATCACTGTAAATCTAGTTAGCTGAACTAGAAAACAGTTTTCAATACCAAGAACTTGGCAGGAGTTTGACCCAAATTATTTCAGTGCAACTTTGGAGATAGGAATCAAAAACATATTAATCCAGGAGAGGGCTCAATTGTTTGTTATGGACAGTTTTATGTAAAGTTTTTCCTTTTGATGACCAGTTTGCTAGTAGATCAAGAACAGCTTATCTATGATATTTACTCTTCAAACCTCTTTTATGTATACTCAATTGCTTTCTGTTTCCATGTATAGACTTCTGCCTTTGATGACAGTACATGTTTTCAATTTGCTGTACAGCACCTGGTGTGGTTTCCCTTCCATGTTTAGATGACTTCTGATTTAAGAAGAATAGAAAGAAATCATCAGTCCTTCATTTCCCTAGGGAAGTAACTGAAGAGCGGACCTGGGGTGTTGATGACCTTTTCTGCAGAAGATAGCATTGATGCTGCACTTTGTGGTTAGCATCTAAGCTGTGCTGAGGAGACTTCATTTTTACTGACTTCATTATTAACACTCATCAGATTTTTGGTGGAATCAGTTAATGTTTAAGATGCTGAGCACGAGGAGATAGATACTTGATACCTTCAGGGCTGAGCTATTCCCATAATCCTAGTTTTAAATACCTGTTTGGCCATACCTGTTTGACCATGAGCGAGAATGAGATATATGACACGTATTGGCTGTTCAGCAGGTGCTATAGTCAACACTCTTTTGTGACATTAACACAAGGTATTTGTGTTTGTATTTGCATGTATAGTGCCATTTGTTAACAGTGAGGTCATTTCTCTTTGTCTCTGTTGCTTGATTAATTGCCTGAGCACCAGGGCTTTTCCCAGGACTTTTCAGGTAACTCTTGGGTATTCCCTGATTGGCATATCTGATAAATTCAGTAATTAAAGTGTATGGTGTTGTCTATGTGATCACTTATTTTTATCTGTGCCATTTGCTTATCTATCTCTCCTTCAAAGCTCCAAGCGTGGACAAGAGAACTGCTGAGTGTTCAGTAAAGTGATAGTTATCTATCTGCCTATGAAGTTTACCAGATTTCCAGCCTTTCACTGTCATCCTTACTCACTCACTCCAATCATGAACCAGTCCACATTCTAGAAGCTGAAAATGTAGCTCACACTTCCAAATGAGACTCTTTCTGCTATAAACCCTTTCAGTGGGCTGCTGTTTTCCTTTCTGCCTTCATGTTGAAGTGGTATTTAAATGTTTTATTTAAGAAAGCTAGTTATTTTGAAAACTTTCTAGCTTTTTATCACCATCACTTCCAAACACAAATAGGCCAATCAGTTTAGGATAGTCACAGATTACTTGAATTACAAATATAAGAAAAGTCAGGTGAGTAATTTTTCATCTTTGTTCTCCAGTGCTACCCTCACAAAGCTGAAGGGAGCCTATAGGATGTCCTAAAATAGTAGGCAGTGTCACAGTGTATGCTTCATTAGTTGATTTGTTAGAGATGGATATTCTGTTCCAGCCCCATGACCAGTACAAATTTCACCTAATTTTCAAAAAAAGGAATTTTTATTATTTATGTCTCCCCATCTGAAGGATGTGCTTAAAAGTAACCTTCTAACTTTTTTTAAAAAACCCGCTTAAATGTAAAGCAGGTAGAGTTGCCAAGTAACTTCACAGAAAAAAATGGAGAGTGCAGTGCAGTTGAACACGAATCTTTTGTTTACACTTTCTTTTTTTATCTTCACTTTTATTTTACATTTTTTTTGGAAACAAACACTCAGATTTGGAAGAAATTGCCCTGTAAGGCAGAAATAGATACATCCCCATTTCAAAACTGATATATTGCTTTCAATGATATTAGCATTTCTTTCATTAACTGCTGTTCTTCGGATCTGGGCATGCTCATCTGCTTTCACATCTTCTGTGTAGTACCCTTTTTGTAATTCTAGCTTTTGCTGAATCCATGTACATGATGTCATTGCACACCGGTTGCAAAATAGCTATAGTTTTAGCTGTCTCATGCTGAAATCTAGGACTTTATTTCTGTCTTTTGTTCCAGATGTAGAGAGTCAATGGGATGCCAAAATCCATGAACAATTACCAAATGAGGTTATCTTTTTCATAATGCTGGCACGGCCCTTGTCTACTACAATGCAAAGGACTTTGATCTGAGTTGTGAAGGTGCTGAGACAGGAGCAGAGCCAGAACCCTCAGAGGGGCAGGGTCCCCTCCTTACACAGCACTGCTAGTGCTGCTAAGCCACTGGGCTCTGTCACTGCTTAGCTGTGCTCCTTGTACTGGAGTCCATCAGGGATGTGGTGTTCTGTGCTTGGACTGTACTGCAGACCAAATGGCAGTTTAAAAATGGTGGTGACTCACTTCTTATGAGTAAAAGCATGACAAGAGAGGGGTTGTGGGAATCTGATCTAAATTCCAAATGCCAGGGGAAGATACACTAAAAACTATCACAATGATAATAGAAACTCCATAGTTTGTAGTTGTTGTGCTGAGGTTTGCTGTTAGTATTTCTGCCGAAACAGATTATATTTGTTATGGAAAATCACAGATTTGTGTGGTTGCGATGGAAGTGAAATACATGAAGCAGATATAACAAAACTGTGTGGATGCACAATTTGCTGAACAGCCATTCCCAATTAGTCTAAATGGAAGATTATAGTGCAAAATAACTTTAAAGCTTAGGCGAACCATAACACATACTCTATGGTTAATATCACTCTGAACTTTCTAATGTTCATAAAATGTATTGTTGGAGCTAATTAACATGCTGTTTTTTTTTTAATACTCCAAAGACCTGAAGTTAGTAGTTTGATAATTAGACTGTTTCATATTTAGACAAAAATTGGAGATGATTAGAAATGCTGAGGCACCATGCAGGTCAATTGTGCATCATTATTTGAGCCACTTAATGCATTTTAATGGTAGCTGATAAGGTGCAAAGTGCTTTGTAAGCCAAAAGTAGAGGTTCTTTTCCATTATACATTAAATCTATAGGCATAAATAGATTTGCATTTTTCTACTTTGGTTAAAAGAAACTGAAATCCTTCATATGGTACTAAAATATGTAAGCATGTGAGACATGACTACTGCTGGTAGCAGCATCTTCTCACATCTAGGTACATTAAGCTTTTTAGGAATTAATTGTCTTTTTGTACTTTGTGGTAGGGTGAAAAAGAAAGGTGATTTTAACAACACATTCATTTGAAGTGTACATCTTAGTGTCCTACTGCAGGGACCTGCCTCTGACAATAGTCATCACCTTTGCTCATATTCATTTAAATTGTCTGAAAAAGGAATACTATGGTAGATTTAATTGTAGAATCAGTTTGTGGCCAATGTGTATCTTCCAGTGCAACAGAATGGTTCTAGGCATAACAGGCAAAGCCATAAGAAGGATTTCTTTGCAAAAAAAAAAAAAAAAAGGAAAGAGAAGAGCAGCCACATTCCTGCAGCCAATCTTGACAGGAGTTAAGTTGGAGTGTTCAGTATGTCCCCTGTTGTCTGGAGTTAGAGTGGGCAGTGTTCTACAACTGACAAAAGCTGGGTTTACAAATCGTAGAGTTTTTGCTTAAAAGCATTTAGTGGTAGTGCTACACAACTAGCGTCAAATAGCTTTACTGAAAGCCCACTTCCTTAATTTTCATAGGCTTAAGTTGAGCTGCCTTTATCATCTGCTGCCTGCTTTCTGTTCCATCTTCATCTGCTGCCAAAAGATATTCAGTCCTGCCCGAGGTACGTGTCAAGAAGAGCTTTGATACAAACTTCTGTCAGATGTAAGCTATAGGATGGACATGCTCTACAGTGACAAAAACAACAAAGCTACAGAAATTTCAAAATTTAGCAACAAAAATTTCAAAACAATTTGTTTGCTGTCTGTACTAGGCTTGAGTTTTTGAAGTTTTGGACAGTCATCCCCTGCAAATCAAACCTTGTCAGTATCTCAGATAAGGAAATCCTTAGAAATGGAAGCCATAAGAATAACCTGGCATTTTGGAAAATGTCAAGAAAGGGTTTTTCTGCGAACACATCCAACAAATCCACCTGCCAACCATTTTTAGTAAATTTTCCTTAGTATCAGCATGTCTCCAGTGGTGCTTAAAATTTACATATTTTTCTAAAGGGCTATTTTGAAAGTCATTATGGGAAGAAGAAAGGATGACAAATTCTCTTTCTTGTTGCAGTGGTTATTTTGCCGTTTTTGAGGAGGAATGGAAACTGACGCTCACCTGTTGTGAAAGTAGCAGCTTGCTGAGGAGAGAGGGTCCTCCAGCCCTTGGGATATCATGATGCAGAGGAAAAGAAGAATTGCTTCCAATGTCAAATTGTTCAGTCTTTAGAAGCAGGTCCCCTCTGGGTATTTTTTTAATTTAAATTGCTGCACGGGAACCTCCACACACTAGGGAAATAGGCCACGCATAAGCTATCTTTGTACAGAATATTTTCTTCCAAGGGCCCTTGTGGTGCATGCAGTGAGAAGCTCTTACAGGCTGGTGACAGGTGAAACGAAAGGAATAAAAAATTCTGGTCCCTATTTGAGTATCCATTACACTTGTAGAGAGTACTTAACAGAAAAATTAAGTGGTTTTTGGACCTACAGTGTAAGACCTATGTGCTTTGTGTATTCAGGGTCAAGTTTCCAGACTCTGCTGGTGATCTTTTATCCTCCTACGGATCCGCATTGGTTGGCATCATACTTAAAGGATTCCGAGAAGATTAGCTGTTAACTTCCTTAACCTTAACCTTTACCTTAAACTTCACAGGTATATTCAACTGTGAAGGCTGTAAAAAATTCTCACTTGTATTTTTGAGAGTTTCATGCAAGAAAGAAGCTGTTCCCCTCTTTCTGTGCACAGGGCAAATTAGAACATCTGGTACCAGAATGACCATGAAAATAGAAACAAGAGTCTAAATATTGTGTTTTCTGCTCTTTGCGTGGGAGAAAACATTATTTGCACTAGTACTTTGTGGTTAGGGCTGCATATGCATTGTGGTTGAATGAAAGGATTTGTAATGGGGAAACAATTGACAGAGATGTGTTGAGGGGAAGTCAGTGAATTTAAGCTAATGCAAACCCTTCTCTTACAAAATGTGGCTGTTTTTTGTTGTATGGATGCTAACCATTTTGATGGCATGCAGCTGAGACCAAGCTATCAGTGGGAATGGGGTTATAAGTAACTATTGAAGTAATGGGGAGAAATGACTGGAGGTGTCCCAAAATGCTGTTGGTTGAATGTATGATACCTGTGGTTATCCACAACTGGGGGAAAGAGGAAAACTCTACTTTCAGGACAAATGAGAACAGAAAAGTCTTATCTTCAGGAGCTGAAAGATAGCCTAGTCTGACAGGTTGGTGTCTTATGCAGAGTATGGAGTGCAGGGTTAATGTCATACAAACAGACTTCAGATTTCAGTTCTGCTGTCTTACACTGCTCACAACAACAACTATTAAAGAAAAGAAAAATTTGGAAGAGCATTTACCATTAGATTTTTTTTTTCTTTTCTTGAAATGGAAGACTTTGTTGTTGTTGTTGTTGTTGTTGTTTTTAAATGAAAAAAAAAGTGCTTAAAAGCTTTCATCTTTATCCCCCTATTTGTATCTGTGGTGAAGGGGAAGACCGTGGAGCTATTCTGGATGTTACAACTTTTTTCCTTCTCTTTTTCCCCCTTCATATTTTCCTTAGGCTTCTCAGCTTTTTTTAATTTAATTTATTCAGGTATTAATTTATTTATCTGTTTTTGGTGAAGCAAAAATTTTGGTTGCCTTCCTGGTCAGCCTAGACCATCATGCTTAGGTTTGCATTGAGTAATTTACAATTCATAGAACAAAATATCCTTATCTGTGATTTTTTAAAAATATTTTCATTGAGGTATTTGTTGTTGAAATTATTTGCTCAACAACTTTTAGGAGCATCTGAAGGTCACTGGCTAGTGTGGAAATAGGTTGTATAGACATTGCAGAAACTTGGCAGGGCTTATGAATTTATACCTATCTATGTTCACGTATCTATGTTTGTATCTATCAATAAGTATTCCCATTCTTTTAAGATATCTACACATTTAAATCTGCAGATTTAGAAAATAACAATAAATCTCTCTCTTTTTTTTTTTTTTTTTTAACCTCTATAGCTTATCTCAGTCCATCCGTAGTATTTTTGTGTCCTCACTGATGTACACAATTCTCTCAAAATCTAGTATCATGAAGTGTGTAACTGTTTTGGTACAGCAATAAAAGTCTGATCAGATCACAAAAAGATATTAGCTCTTCTTTCTAAGACAAAGACAGAAAGTTGACCTACGTACTTCATTAGACCTTCTGGAGGAGAGTAGAAAGTGACAGAAAAGTAATAGTTTCCAAATGGTTGCTCTGGGAATATTGAGAGCCACCAGCAAGAATGCAAACAGCTGTGAGTTCAATTTACGCCGCTCAATTTCCAGTCATTAATATGCTTTAGTGTGCAAGCGTAGGACATATAAGGACAAATATTCTTGTTATTGTGGTGTTTATAGGGGAGTATTATATATAAAGATCTGAGCTGATGGTTTTTGGAAAATGCATACAAAAAAGTTCTAAGGCTGAGGTTTCACAGGGAACTTTGTATATTCAGGACATGGCTGCTTTACTGCTTTTTTATTCTTAACGTGCAGTTTAATGGACTATAATGGATCCAAGCATGGAGTCAAATCCCTAGAAACACAGAAGAAATACATCTGGGAGAGAATACCCTCTGCTTCTGTACCACATGGATTTCACAGATAACTTAGCTCCACAGAAGGGGTTACCATACAGCACAGGGAAGCATCTGCGACTTTTACTTTTCACCATTCCCAATTCTTTACTGCTTGCACACACGAACTAAAGATGATTCCTCTGTCTAAATAGAAAGAAACACATTCATTGAATCTGACATCCCCGATATATTCAGTGATGTGTTTAATCAGGTTCTGACTTTTATCTTGCTTTTTTTCAGCCCGATTGAAGCAGCAAAAAGCATTCAGTGATGTACATAACAATGTAGAATTGATGCCTGCTGGATTGGTGTCTCGCCTTCATTCTTCTCAGTTTGACAGTTTATTGTATTGCTTTCCTCATTCTCTCCTGTGTTTATATTCCTACTGTCTTTCTCTCTCATGTACACACACCCTTCTGACCTAAAACCAGAAGACCAGCATGTATACTGAATATGTAAATGAGTTAATAATTTCTATAGATGTTGCATTTTATTCACATTAAGTGAGGGCATTGAAACAAATTAGAACATTACTAAATGTGGTGTAAAATGATTACCATATGAGCAGTCAATTAACAAGATAAAGTTTGCAGTAAAGTCTTAAAGGTGAAATGTGAGAGCTTTTAATAAAAAAAAAAAGAAAATGAAAAAAAGTCCTTTCTGGTCCTCAAATTATTATCAGAGTATACAAACAAACAACCATGAGAAGTCCATTTTATTAAAGATCACTTCCTTCATTACTGCTTTATTAAGGCAGAATCATGTGCCCATCGTCACTAGAGGTGATGAAGCTTATGCAAGACAGACACCCAGAGGGCAGATACAGGCGAGTGCACTGTTAATGGACAAAGGCCAACTCTAAACTTACCTTGTGTATTTGGGCACTAGAAATGACCTCCTTTTCTTTATCCTACATCTTGTGCTAAGGACAAAGGCATTTCTGACTCCAGAATGGGACTGAGGGCTCAAAATCCAAATATGTAGAAAATGCAGAAGGTAACTTCTCCGAGGAACTGTGACAGTCAGCGTGATACTTCCAGTGTCCGTGATGGGGATTGAAATGCAGGTACTCACCATCACTGATGGCTGAGCATCTGTAAGGTGTTGAATGTCTGATAATCCACCTAGCAAGCCTGAAGTCATGCCACCAGCAGTGCTTTCCTTATTTATGTGTTCACAGCTTTATTTTAAATACAGCTCATATTATAGTTCCAGAGGTTGTTTTCACAGCCTGGCCTGCTGAAAAATGCTGCCTAGAAACTTCAATTACATCTAGTCTGAACAATTTGGCAGTTTATATCTAAACAACATGTACAACACATGATTTCACTGACATGATTTTAACTTATCTTTTGGATGAGTACGAAGTCTGTTTTCTGAAATACCAAGAAGCCTTAGTACTTTCTAAATTGTGACCTGAAAATTTATCCTCTTATATTTGAGCACTGTTGCCTCTGGAAGAGAGAGGCAAGGCGTTGCTTGGGCGCATTTACAAAGATGGTCCTGGTTGCAGGCTCAGGCCCTTGCCATAGCTGGAGGTTTGTGACCCTGCATGATTTATGATGATATTTACAAGAACTACACTTAGGAAAAAGACTACATAGAGAATTCGTTATTTTCATTTTATCTTGACCCATGTGGTATTTAATATCATCTCAGTAGAAACTGTTCCTGAGTCATTTGGTAGTGTTTTTTTTTTTTTTTTCAATAGATGTGACTATTTGTTTTCCCAAAGACTCTGAGCTTTTAATGCTGTTGTGATGTGCTAGCCACAAACAGAAGCCACAGGATTTCCATGAGTGAATCCCTTTTTCTAAGTCCAGTAGGTTTGACTAAATCACAACATGTTGCTTAAAATGCATTTGAAGGTCTGTAAAGAATAAGGACTTTGTTCTGTGGTGCCTTATTCTTGTATATGTATAAAGTCCTTTGTTCCTATTTATGTTCTTTATACCAATGTGCATGCAAGTTTTTGTTCAAACTTGAATATTGTTGCTGTTCGTATCCAGGCTTCTGCTGTTCAGTGAAGATTTTTTTTCTTTACAAATAAATTCAAGGCATACGGACAGTCTGTCTGTTTAAAAGTGCACTTAAAAGCAAGAATTTCTTTCCTTGTACAGAATAATTTTACCAAATATTTATTGTATAATTGAGGTACAGAGAAATGAATCAGCCAACACCTGTGCTAATATGTTGTCTGTTCATCATTACTGCTTATTACAACCACAACTCCAAAGTATGCTAGAAGTTGTACAGAGAGATAAAGAAGCAGTCTCTGCTTGAAGAAGCTTAAAACCTAAACACATCATGTACAATTGATCTGACGTAGATCCCAGCAAATCGAAAGTAAATCAACAGTAAAGTTTAGCTTGTGTTTCGTTGGACTCAAGAATGAGAGGCACCTTCTGACACTCTGTCCAGCTTCAGTGAAGGGACGAAGCTAAGGTATAGTGGTAGCAGATGTGTGTCTGTGTTTAAAGGAATAACTGGGCAAAGAGTCTACTACAAAACTGATAGATTTCTTTTGATACCGATAATAATTTTCTTAACGTCTGGCATACTGCCTTTCCTTTGCAAATGAGGTTGCAAATTAAAAATGTATTACCCAGATTGACAAGCAAAGTGCTTCCTGATCGCAAGACTTGTAGCCAATAATGTATGATTGCTATACCTCTTCGACCTGTACAGGAAATCAACATAATCTGCCCAGCTGGGACAAGGGTTTGGACTGCAAGGCACTAGCTGTGCATACTTACTTATTCAATATCTGATTTTTTTATTTTATTTTCTCCCCCATTGTGGCAGCATCAGGCTGTAAAGGTGTGTGCTTGTAAACCTATTTGCAGACTTTATTGTACGTGTTGTGTGGAATGTGCTATTTGATGTAGTACGTTTCACTTTTCAGACGTCTTTGTCTGAAGGATTTGATTGAATGAGTTGTCATATCAGGAAACTCAGCAAGTCAATTTGTTATACTGATATTTCTGTAAAATACATGAGGACTGAGCCAAGAGCTGCTGTGTTCCAAGAGTTGTTTCAACAGTCCTGTCTGATAAATCAGATTGAATTGCAGTCAGTAAGTGCTGTAGCTTGAATTTCCTTCCACCCAGACTTTAGCTCAATTATGAAGGCAGAGGTACATAAAATCCAATCACAAACAGCATGGTTTGAAGGAAGAGACAATATGAGAAAGGGAAAAGGAAAGAGCCAGAGGAAGAGGAGAATTTGTTTGATAGTATGCACCCCTTGGTCCTATATATCAGAGTGGATATGGATGACTTAAGAAAACTGCTCCATGAGCAGTAGGAGTGATTCAAATGTCTCCTCTACAAAATTATGAATGGAAACAGCAATGCCTATTGAAATATGCTTAATTACTGCTACACAACTGGCGGTTTTGTTCCTTTCCACTGTAAAGAGCACAGTATCTGAAGTGACTACACAAAGAAGGAGGAAGTAGCTGTACCATGTTAGTTTTTAAGAAAAAGATCGAGCTATATCTTGTAAGGATGCCCCTAAATGGACTTTACATATTGTGTTATGAGTACATACTGTAAGGGACTGGAGTGCAAAACACTACTGAAAGTTGTGCAGTTCCTTTATTCCATCTCCATCTTCGTGGGTCATAATCTGATAGATAAAATGTGTCCATTTGCAGGGTACCATGCAATGGGCCAGAACAAACAAAGCTGACCCAAGAGGAAGCCAGTGAGTCTTGGCCCAGAAATAAGAAAAGAAGCAATTTACAAACCATCTGAGAAGCCTGAAACTGCTGTCTGTGTCTGCAGTTGACCCTTCCTGGTCCTTACTTGCTCTTGGCATCTGAAAAACAGCTTGTGCAAGGAGTTTCTAGTCTCAGGTAACCCCTAAGTAACTTTTTGCATTCAACAGTGCATGGACTTGCTTTAGAACAAAAGTGTAGTACAGAAGTGCTTCAGCTTGTTCAGTTTTATATGGTAATTTGTATATATATAGGTAGTTTTAATGATGGGTTTTTAAGATCAACAAGTGCTTTAATCGAAGAACATATTTCTGGTTTCTGCTATTAAGAACTTTATGGCCTTAGGCCTAAAATGATTATGTATGATTAGGAGGAATTCTACTCATGATGCGTAAAGTCTTTGCTTTCTTAGTCATTGTCTTGGCCAGGGTCACTCTCTGCTGTGAAGGATCCGCCCTGATTTGGTCCTTATCCAAAAGGGGAAATAATTAATGCTGGTTAGGACTTTTACCACACAGCTTCTCATGGAGTGAGAAGGATGCATTGCTGAAGCTATGGTTTTCCAGCAAAAAGAAGGTGCAATTTCTCATGCAAATGAAAGGTTAATTGGACTGTCCACATGAAATTATTCAGATGATAAGGTGTTCACTTGGGATGTGGGAGATCCTGTTCAAGATCCGATTGGAATTAGTGCTTTGGTCTTCTCTACCTTGGGCACACAGAACTATTTTTTGTTCTTATGAAGGGAGGAAAACTGACAGGTAAAATGAATCTTTCTTTTTTCTTTCTTATTTCATGGAAACTTCTGAAAAGTGTTTTTTCCCTCCTTAAATATCTGCAGATGTTGGTCAGATTTTAATGGGGTATGACTTTGCATTTAACTTCATCTTTTCACCAGTTTCCCACACATATGTTATCATGCACTATTGCTCTCTAGAGCTATTATTTATGTTCTTCCAGTCTCCTCCCATTGCATCCTTAATTCTGTTTATAACCGTAGGCCACTGTACATGTAATTGGTAGTAATGATGTGGGCAGATTTTAGCCCATCCAACAGACCTTTCTTTTGTATTTATTTCTGAATCACTTTCAGAGGAACACGGTTTTCTTAAGTAGGAAAGATAAAGTTGAATGTATCTTAAACTGAGTGAGGGAAAAACAAAGATGTTCTCAGAGGGCGTTGATAAGAGGTAGACAGCTAGCTAATGTAATCTGGCAAAATCCTTTTCCTTTAAATGGAGCTAAGTCAGCTTATGCCAGTTGAGCTGCTGTAAACATATTTTTTTGTTTGTTTGTTTGTTTGTTTGTTTTTCCCGCTTACATAGTTCTCTTGATTGTAAAAGGAATCAGAATAATCAAGCTTGCATTTTTGAGGCTACACAAAAGGATTGTACCTGCACAGGTTTTCTCAGTGCATATATGCTTTCCCTGCACTCCTTACCCCCCCCCCCCCC
>VXAA01000894.1:467529-479362 GCA_013399115.1 Anseranas semipalmata
GTGTTGATTACAGAAAGATCATCTTTAAAAGGGAGAATGTAGTTTTGACCTTCGGCATCCGTTTAATTTCTGCCTTCTCCAATGGGATTTCCAGCAGGGCTGCCAGATGCGAGTTAGATTTTCTTTCATTATCAAGAATAAAGCAAACATCGTGACATCAGTATCAGATCATCAAACAGCTACCAGGTAGAAGGTGCACTGGGCTTTTACTGTCTTGTGTCACTGCAATCTAGTGACCCAAAGCAAAATGGTTTGTGTTGCTGTAAAGCCACTCAGCTACTCCTGTTTGCTTTTCAGCTCTGGTGAATGAAATCATGGGCAACATTCAGAGCTCATCTCTATTGACCAGATCATGGTCCCCAGGCAGCCGTTGTTTGTAAAACTGTCGTGCAGCAAACCGTACTTCCACTTCAAAGCTGCAGCCCAGGGATGCTGTGTTAGAGGGACCTCTGCTTATAGTCTGTGCTATGGCCTGATCTGGGAGGCTGGCAGGAGCACGCAGGGGAATTGCTCTGTTCCCCTGGCCCGGCTACCCAGGCACCTGAATGGGAGAAAAAGGACTCTTTAAGGATTCTCCCCTAAAAGGGAAAGGCTTTAAAACGTATTCACACTGAAGAAAGGTTGTTAGAGAGGCGGGAATGGAGCGAGGAGTGGGAGGGGGCCCAGAATAGGAAGGTCACAAATATCTCTCCGAGGGATCTCTCAGATCATTTCTAAGTCATGGGGGCAGTGGAGCTTTTTATGAAGCCTTCCCTGTGGAGGGAAGCTTTCGAGTGAAGTTTAAGGCAGGTGTCTGAGCACAGCTAATACCTCATTTTCAATTTCTTCTGGTAGCATAGCATCTGCAGGAGACCAGAGACAAATGTAGCTTCTTACCCCATCAGTTTTCATTGGCACCTCTCACCTACGGAGACACAACATATTGCAATCCCCTGACCCTGGCATAAACCTTTATTGTTTCTCTTCTCTTTTCTACTATATCTTTCTGATTTTTGGTCAGGATAAATAGACAGCACTTCTAAGGACTGTCAGATGTCCATGGAAGTACCATGAATGGAAATGTGTTATTGGTGATCATTACACTACTTGCGGTGGGCTTTGACAAGATACGTGCTATTTCTCTCTAATTCGCCCTTTCTTCACTCGTTTAGCTGGGCCTTCTTATGACTTCTCTTGCCCATCCTTTCTCCACTCTTACTGCTTTCTTTAGTGCTTTGCAGAATTTGCTTCTCCTCCCCCTCCCCAGCCTCCTCTAATGAGCCTTATGACCAAGAAAGTGTTTCAGAAAGAATAAAAGGAGTTATTTGCCCACTTAACATTTAGTTGTCTCTTTTTTCTGTTTTTTTTTTCTGATTTGGGGGATGAGAATGAATTACTTTTAACTGACATTTTACTTTCTTTTTACTCACTGGAGTTATTAATTTGAAAACAAAGAGAATTCAGAAAAAGCAGATATTGGTGATCATTGGAAGGGTCAGATAGTTGCCTGACTCTTACTCTGTCACATGATAGGTTTGGGCTGGGATATACTGAGTTGGGGCAGGAGATGGCCTTTCATCAAGACCCAATGGTAGCAGGACTGGATGCTTCTATTGCTCTCGCATCTCTTCCAGAATTCGTTTGCAATGCTACAGAAATAGGAGAAAGAGAACCCTTTGCAACAGAAGCCTTTGTTTACTGTTGGCTGTTAGGGTTTGCAAAGCTAGTATATCCTAGTTTCTTATAGGCTTTTTGGTCTGGAGCGTCTTTTCTCTTCCTTAATCTGCCCAGCCAACTTGACCTGTTTTAAAGAGACCTTTCCACTATCTACATCATGAAAATTGTTTCCCTTGTTCTTGCCACTGCCTCTGAAATTTGTTTCTTTTTTAGATGGCATCTTATTTTCTGTCTTTTTGATGTCCGTTCTGAAATACTAGGAGAGTGTTGAGTTTGTCCTCTTTGCTCCTAGAAGATGTTGAGAGGAGATTTTTATTTTACTTATTGATCTTTTCAGTAACACTTTCCCTCCAGACCACACAGTTTAGCTGATCAATGATGTGGCACAACAGCTCTAATGTGTGAGTTTGTAAGAAAACCACATGCTAGAAACGGTTTGTCTAGCCTGTTCACCAGACTGTTACGTATAACCTTGTCTCAGATAATCCACAAAGCACCAGTATATAGTTTTCATGGGAGAAAATCTAATTGACTCAATTTCTTCTGCATCGTTAACAGACTAAGCACGCAGAGATATTTATTTAGATCACACATCATATTTTGTAACAAGGCAAAATAGTGATGTCCTCTAAATACCAATGACAGCAGTGTTGCAGAATATATAGATTCCCCAGGGTGAATTCTAATCTGTACCAAAGTCAGGGAGAGCTCTGGCCTCATGCTCAGCATCATGAAGAGTTTGCTTGCAAAGTACATTTTCAGTGCAGTGGTAAGGCACGCATTGTTAATATAGCTCTGAAGGCTGAATCCCTTCTTTAAATTTTGCAAATATAGCCTTTATTTAACAGTGTATTAGTTACCAGCTTTTGAAGAAGTTGTGCCGTAAGATGAAGAACCCTTCTTAGGCAAATATCATCCCTGAAAAGCACCTCTAATACAGTTTTATATACAAAGTGAGAGCCTTCCAAAAGACTGAATCAAATTAATTAGCTCTAGCTACGTAGTACTGCTTCCGTCTCACTGAACTGACAACTGAAGTGAAAGACATGCTCAGACTCCACAGCGCTCTTACATTATTCTGCACCTCTGGAGGAGTCTCAAGGGTCAAAACCAAAGAATCTCTCTGCTGTCAAAGGAAAAAATGGGCAGAATTTGCTGCTTTCTGGAAGTTTTCCTAAAGTTAGTTTGCCCTTTGACCTGTAAAATGAGGGTCATTGGCAAGTTGCAAAGGATACGGTTTAGATCTATTCTGCTGCAGATTTAACATTATTGCTGCCCTTATGCAGCTAATAAGCAAAGTCATGGGAAATAGGACACTGCTGCAGCCAGAATATTGGTAAATGGCTTCTGAAGATGCTTCTATCAGCTTAAACGAATAGCTCCTTCCTACCCACTTGCAATTTAATTAGTGCATACTGCCTTCATAGCTGTCCTAGTGTTCACTGTCTGGGAATAAATTTCACCTACAAATACCAAATATACAGTTGGTGCACCTGCTAATGCCAAGTTGCAGGCTAAAGTGCTTTCTTAGCCAGGGCTCTGAATATGCATTGGAACAGGCAAGAAAGGATGGAGAAGATGCAGGGAGTGCCTAGAAGAATGAGAGGACAGCCTGTGTAATGTTGTATTGTTGTGGTTTTTATCTAGTTTAGGAGAGGATGTCATTAGAGTGGCAGGAAACTCTTTAGACTTCTTAAAACATATGGGAAAGAAAATTCCTTTCAAATTGAAGAGAAACGTTTCAAGAGTGAAAGATTCAGGTCTTCAATAGTTGCTGTTTTGTACATTTAGGGCATCAATTTCAAATGAATTTGTCTGTTTTTATGCCCTAAATAAATATATTTAGACATAGATACCAGAGCTGTATCTGTATGTATATACATAGAGATTATAAATGTTGTAATTTCAAAATTGCTTCATTTCAGGCAGCATTTCAGGCAGGATTTTTCAATATTTAAAAAAAATGAACAAACAAACAAAAAAGCACCTCAAACTCTGAACCCAACCTAGATGAGAAAAGCCTTTTCAGGAGCTTGCATTGTGTTCCTCTTGATAGCGGTGGCACCGGTTAACTGCTGGCAATATCTGAACAACACACTACAATATGCACTATCGCTGGTTGTTGTTATAGTCCACATAATAGAATTGTGTCTTTCTCAAAGGCTCTTGATTCTTAGCTCAAAGATTCGTGACCTCTGAAAAGTACTGTGAAAAGAAAAAGCTGGGAGGTGTAAGTCACTTAAGGTGCAAACAGCCCTCCAGTGACAGCAAGTGGGAACAAGAGAACGATGCAAAAGTACGACAAGTTGAAGTATTACCTCTAGTGAACGTTTGAAAGATGCACACACATTCCCCACTGTGCTGTGCGTGTGTATATATCTGCACATCTGGATGCCAATGCATTCAGAGTTTGTATGGTATGACTGATTGGAGCTGTCACGCAAGTCCTAAGGACAAATGAAGTTTTTCTTTGACAGTCAATTCTGCATTGTATTCTCTGTATTGAGATCTGGCATAGAATTCATTTTTAAAGGCCCTTTCTGCGCTTCTTGAACAAGTACAACCCAGAACAGAAAAAGTCATCAGAATAAATGAACTAGAACATGTCTAGAATCATGTAAAAGTCTCATTCAGGAAAATGCCATGTACTTCTGAGGTAGCCTATTCCAGATGTTGTTATGCGGTTGAAGATTTTTCAATGGTGAAAAGAAAATGTGAGATTTTCATCACTTTTTTTTTTTTAAAGAAAAAAAAAAAGGAACAGAATAACTCTAGAAGAATCTAATAACTTATAAAAATTGCTTCATAAAGTAGAAAAGCCAAACAATAAACCGGACTGCATTGTAAAATTCAGTAGAGCATGCATCATGAAGAGAGGAGTAAAACCACACAGATGATGCAGGGCCATTGCCTTTGGCCAGAACAGTTTCTGTAGGGGAGAATACCAGTCCTTGATTTCATCAGAGGCACTGAAGGAAAGGGGAGAGAGACCTAGAGAAAAGGATATGGTCCTGGGGCAGTATATTGACAAACTCCCTCACAGTACCTCTACGCTGAAGGATAGTATTAAGCAAAATCCTGAACTTTGAATTACAGCCATACAGCAGAAGCTCTTGATAAGATTTTCCTCCCCCTTCACCTGAACAAAGCTGGGAAATTACTGGACCACTTGGATAAGAACTGAGCACTTAATTATTTGTTTAAGTCAACAGGAAGCAAGAGGCAGACTAAAGCTGATAGCACTTCTCAAAGATTAGTACAGTGGGTCTTATTTTCAGCTAGAACCTAGGACCCAATTATGTTTTTTTTTTTTTTTTCTTATTTTCCCCTCAAGCATCCTGTCATAATAAAGGCCAGGCTAAATAATCAGAATGAATTAAACCCTGTTCACATTGACCGGGTCTTAACAGGGCATTCTGGAGTTCTACAGCACAGGGTAGACTGATAACTCCTATAGTGCTTTTGGAGTCTGTTAGGTGGTATAACTATGTTACTAGCAGATACCTGAAGCCCCATGTGCCAGGAAACCTGTAAAATACCTTCAAAAGACAAGCCTAAAATTCATGGACCTAGTAGAACCATTGGTTTGGGCACATGGAAGTTTCCCCATGCCCTTCTCCCGGCAGAAGCGGTCCTGTGTTCTGCCATCGGTAATTGCCTCTCTCTTTCTCTCTGCCCACAGGGACAAACAAGCTTTTCATCTGTCTCCTTGCTAAATGTGCTCTGCTCCGCAGATGCCAGCCATACTCTTCTCACAATCAGTTATCTAAACGATTAACATAATTAAGTTAAACTCACTGCAATTGTTCCCAAATTGTGTTTAGCTTGAGGGTTGTTTTGGCTTGGAAACAGAGCTGGTATGTCCAAAAGCCATTTTATTTTATTTTATTTTATTTTATTTTATTTTATTTTATTTTATTTTATTTTATTTTATTTTATTTTATTTTAATTTAATTTAATTTTTAATATTCTTATTTATTTATTTAAAGTTTTGATATATCAGTTGGTTTTGTATGATTTTTTTTTCTTTAGAGATGAGAACTCTAGACAACTATAATTCACTTCATAGACTGAGACCTGTAAAAACTCAAGATCAGAGGCAGTGACTTGCCTTAAAAGCCCAAAGTCCTTTTCCTCCGAGCACCGCATGAAGTTATTGATGTGATTGTTAAGAGTTAATAATAACTGATCAGCAGTATAGTGACTCAGACACTGCAAACAGTCACTGCTGTGGTCTTTAGAGCTAGCAGTCTTATTTTGTGAGAGAGGTTTTGTATTTCTTTACAGGCAGTGAACAGTTTTACAGGGAGAACAGTTTTTTATATGTGTGTGATTGAATAAAGTTATGACTTCTCCTAGCTGAATTGGCTGCTTAGGCCAAGAAGAGCAAACAACATGAGTTTTAGAAGTCACATCAGTAATTAACCTCTCTTTTTGCCTCTCCTATTGACACAGATTGACATTACTCTCATAGTTGTCCCTATTTTTTCATAATTGTCTTTCAAATATGTTTCTGTTCCAGTAGTATTACAGAGCTTCATCAGGTCATAGTCCTGTTGTATTAAAAGCTGAACAAAGCTGTACTGAGACTGTCCCTGACCTGAAGTTCTCATAATTTAAATGGGAACTACATCAAACTGTGGTAATTGTGCTAGTGTAATGTAAACTGATATGTAAGCAATTTGTGCAAAACCCTCTATAGAAAGATTATTTTTGTTAGTGTAGCCATTTCAATTAAAGGCAGATAAAGTGAACTGAAATAGCTTTGCTTATATATACTTAAGCTGTGTACAGATAGATGACTCTTTGCACTGATGGAACAATATATCTTAAATTACAAAATTACTTAGAAGAACAGAGTGCCAGAGTGCTGTATTTAATCACGTCCTGTGATGCTTGTGTTACAAGTGACATTAATAAGAACAAACAAACACAAGGGAGAATATGGAAGAAAAAGAAGGACTGGAGCAAATATGTAGTGGCTATTTGAACTTGCTTTCTGCTAGTCAGTCTTCCAAATCTGTTTTTTTGACTTGCTGCTGCTCATTCTGCTGGCTGCCTGCTCAGTCAGGCAGGGCTTGTCTCCCCAAGTACTTCTGTTTGGTGTTACTGTGTAGAACTTGTGTTAAATTATTTGCAGTAATTTGGGGCACAACTCATCTTCTAGATGATTCTTCATGCCACAGGGGTTGAAGTGGTTCCTTTTGTTTAGCAAAACAAAACTGAATTCTAATGAGAAAGTTAATGTATTGGAAAATGACTCCAAATGGAATAAAATTACATTTTACTAACTAATTAAATTTATTTTTCACCCTTTAACATAAGAAAATATAATAATTTCCAGAGCCTGCTATTTCATTGCTTTCAAGGCCTTCAAGGTAAATGTTGGCACTCTCTCGTCTTGCTCTTTCTCTCTTCAAAAGATTGTTTCAACTACAGACCCATTTTCTAAGTCTCAAAGATTCCTATACTTCTCTTTCTATTGCCTGGTTTCTTTGTATTAAGGACTCCCGCTGTCCTTTGTGATCTTTAGTGCTTTTGTTATGTCTTCTTTCTTCATTATGCCATTACAGGATGTAATCGAGGTTAAATCAGTCAGCTATTAAACATTTAATTTGAGTTTTCTCTGATATTGAGTTATTGTGTTGGTGGCAATCCCAAAGAGTTCAACATTTTTGTTAAATTTATTATAGCTTACCATTAGTTTTGATTTCATCTATTTAATTTCAGCTATTTAATTAGAGTAATAAGAATATTGGATAAGCTATCCATCAAGGCAATCAGAATTGTCTTTACGATCAAGAGGCTCTGTGTCACCTTCTAGTCTACAGGTGAGTGACTTTTGTCAGTGTTCCCAATGGGCCACAGGGGAAGCAAGCAGAACTCAGAAATGTACCTAACTTTTCCTTATTACATTGTAGTTGTTTAGCTGGTGCTGTTTAACATCTTTGTCGGCAACATAGACAGTGGGATCGAGTGCACCCTCAGCAAGTCTGCCAATGACACCAAGCTGTGTGGTGTGGTTGACATGATGGAGGGAAGGGATGGCATCCAGAGGTGGGCTTGATTGACAGGCTTGAAAGGTGGGCCCATGCAAATCTCATGAAGTTCAAGAAAGCCAAGTGCAAGATGCTGCACCTGGGTCAGGGCAATCCCAAGCACAAATATAGGCTGGGCAGAGAATGGATTGAGAGCAGCTCTGAGGAGAAGGACTTGGGGGTGTTGGTTGTTGAGAAGCTCAACATGAGCCAGCAATATGCACTTGCATCCCAGAAGGCCAACTGCATCCTGGGCTGCATCAAAAGAAGCATGGCCAGCAGGTCAACGGAGGTGATTCTTCCCCTCTGCTCTGCTCTCATGAGACCCCACCTGGAGCACTGTGTTCAGCTCTGGGGCCCCCAGCACAAGAAGGACGTGGACCTGTTAGAGCGGGTCCAGAGGAGGGCCATGAGGATGATCAGAGGGCTGGAGCACCTCTCCTATGAAGACAGGCTGAGGGAGTTGGGGTTGTTCAGCCTGGAGAAGAGAAGGCTCCAGGGAGACCTTACAGCAGCCTTCCAGTACCTAAAGGAGCCCTACCGGAAAGTAGGAGAGGGACTCTTTGTCAAGGAGTGTAGTGACAGGACAAGGAGTAATGGTTTTAAACTAAAAGAGGGTAGATTTAGATTAGACATCAGGAAGAAATTCTTTTCTCAGAGAGTGGTGAGGCCCTGGAACAGGTTGGCCAGAGAGGCTGTGGATGTCCCATCCCTGGAAGTGTTCAAGGCCAGGTTGGATGGGGCTTTGAGCAACCTGGTCTAGTGGAAGGTGTCCCTGCCCATGGCAGGGGGGTTGGAACTGAATGGTCTTTAACATCCCTTCCAACTCAAACCATTGTATGATTCTATGGTTCTAGACCATTCATGAGAAAGACTCTGAAAAAGTCTTAACATTTCATCTTAACATGCTGAAATATGAATGTTAGTTAAATTGTTGGCCTGAAAACTTTATATAGGAGTCCTGTAAACACAGGCTTTCTGTAAAATGTTCCTTGTCCCAACATGGTTACAAGTGTCATGATAAATAAATTCTTTTCTTTATACTTCATTTTCTTATGGCCTTCAAATTTATCCAGAAGTTGGAAGATCAGGGACACATGTGGTTTCTTTTAATGCAAAACATATTTTAAAAACAAAAAGAGATAGAATTCAATGGTGTTTTGAACACAGGCTTCTGACAGTACAAAACCTAATATGTTATTGGGTGTTCATGACTCATGTTACAGAGAAGTCTGAGTTGAAGAGATGTTTGAATCTTTTATTCAGTTTTCCAGTTTCTTTTTTTTCTTGTTTCTTTTTTTTTTTTTTTTTTTCCAATTCTATGCTCTGGCTTCATCAAGTTAGAGAATGGAAACTATTGTGAGTTGATGAGGTGGCAGTTCTGGGCCTCCCATCTGGTCCCACTGATTTCATGGGCTTTCTGCCACATAAGAGGAAATGGGATCCCAAGGTCTGTGACCTGACAAGGCTGAAGGTGTTCAGTTCCCATCATGAACAACCTCATGGAAGGAGTTCCCCCGCAGCTGCAATTCCAAGACCTCAGCATTGCACAGACTTGTGGTAGGCATCTACCAATCTACTAATCTCAGACCGTGTGATTCAGCTCTAGGGCTGTCATGAGAGCCTCCAGGACAGCCAAGGTTACCAGTGAAAGCTTGTCAGTAAGGTGAACCCATGAAGCACTTTGAATTTGGTTAAAGATCATTTTTAATGAAACAGTTTTATAAGGAAATTTCTAACTGTCTCTTGTGTTAGTTTGGTGCATTTTTAGGTTTTGATTTATTGAATAATGAACAAGTCCAAGCCTTTAATGTACCTTTCAGAGTAAACAGTATACTATAGAAGGTTTAAATGAAAATGCCAATAGATTTCAGATGTACAGCAAGACCCTGGCATTTTCCTCTTGTATTGTTTGTGTACACTGGCATTTAAAGATTGAAATTGCTTTTCCTTGAGGATATATTTTTTAATCTCAGCTCTATTCAGGAGTACCCCAAATTTAGATTATTCCAAAAGAATAAGGAGAACAAAAGGAAAATCTAGTTTTAAAGGAGATGTGTAATATCTTTGACTCTATTCACTTCCAGCTGTTTTTAAGAAAAGAAGAATGATGTAAAAGAAAACACCATGTGTGTATTCAGACAGAATTCACAATGTAAACTAGAAACTGTATTGTATTGTATGTTGAAAAAAGCTGACAGCATCTATAAAGTACTGAGAACTGATTTTTGTATTAAGAATGATTCCATCCCAAATTGAGATTTTATAATAGACTTTGTAAAAAACAAATTGAGACTCTCTTTGGCTCTGGCTTTGAGCAGCACAAATCTATGAATATTTCTTGGAAATGTAGCTTTTTTTGAGTTACTGTTAAAATTATTGCTACCATTGCTGTTTCCAATATGATTATCAAATGTCTAAGACTTTTCTAATCTTTATGCCATTCAGTTCTTGGGGCATTCAAATTTCGAGAGCCTGGAAGGGGAAAAAGGCTATGTAGATATTTCACCTCCATTTCGTGAAGATGTCACTGTATTAAATATAGCTATGCATGACTTACTGTTTTAATTAATGGCCTGATATGATACATGTAATGAGCCTAGTTCGAAAGAGTCCTGACATAGCTGTTACCACGTACATTGGGCTGAACATTTGTCTGAAATCAGCTTAAGATTTTTGCCTTCTTATTTTTAAAAATTACAGAGGGGTGGAGCGGTTGTGTAGTTAGTAGGCAAACCCTTGTTTTTGTAATATTCTAATGTGACTTGTGTGTTTTGGTTACACTCCCTGATTTTAGAAGAGAACTTCCAAACTTTCTTCATTAGCTGTGGATTTTCTTACATTCAGTTTTCTACACGAGGAAAACAAAACAGGAAAAGATGATGTTGGCAGAGAAAATTGCCTCTATTCCTTCTATAGCTATAGGTACCACAGACTCAGGGGTGAATGCAACTTCAAGCGAAGCCTTTTAACGGGATGGAGTACCATCTTTATTGCTGCTTAGGGCTTTTTGTAACACTGGTGGGAATCTATTAAAGAGCACCATCTGATGAACAGTACTGTATCAGGGATGATTGCCAACTTATTAGCACCAGTCTGACCAGAGCTTCACTGCTAGCATGTGTGAGTAGTAATTTGTGTTCAGAAAGTAAAAACAGGGAATGTGTCATCAGAATAGCAGCATGTAGTTTTGTTGTTCAGTAGAGTCACAGGGGTTGTCTCATTAATGCCTAATAGACAGAGCTTCTTTCGAGAATAGGTGAAAATTTATCATTTTAAAATCGAGTTCAACGGTGCTACCTACTACCTTATTAAAAGTCACAGTAAAATTTTAGATTCTGTTCTTAAGCATCCAGATTGTGCTGGACCCTGGGTAAGGAATCCCAACAGGCTTTGGATCCTAGTCACTAATTTTTAATGAACTTTGTGAATTTTTACATCTGAGTTAATTTCTGCTTGTGCGTTTTGAACAGAATTAAGGTAGAAACCTGGAAAAAAAATGCAAATGGTACTTCATAAATGTCTCAAGAGAAGTGGTAGATGGATTTCAGTAGCAGCAGTTGTGACTGTAGGACCTCTTCGGGGAAGACAGTAGCTGTGTATAGAGATATTGGTGCTAAAGATTTCTTATATTGAAAGAATAAACCATGAGAGGAATTAAGTCACTCAATACATGAGCACTAAGCAGCAGTTAGTATCTGTGCAATACGCCTGTTCTTTTTTTATAGTTTTGTCATTTGCTTCTGGTATTGCCCCTCTCCAAGAACTACTGGATACCTTTCTAGTCACACCAGCTCGCTTAACATTTGAGAGCCCTTGTGATTTGTAGGGAAAAAAACAGAGATTAAATACAAATATCATGAGATTTTACTTCTTCCTTAACTCCAATTGAAACCACTTGGATATTGTATAAGTAAAAATATCTAGATTTAGTCTAGCTATAGTGTTTGGCTCTCTCTCTGAGCAATGTCTTGAACATTTAAAGAATAATCATACATACTTAAATACTAGAGGACAAGGTAGAAGTGACTTGCTCAAGTAAATCACATAAATCAATGGAAGAGCCACAGACAGAATTGCTGACATCCATAGTTTTCAGACAAAAAAGAAAAAGCGAGGAGAGGAGAGGAGAGGAGAGG